>OZ026629.1:3145492-3745492 GCA_964020975.1 Hermodice carunculata | reverse complement strand
TAAGCTTGCCAGTACCGATGAAAAGTTGTAAGACTTTGTGACTGTGTTCACCGGCAGGACAAGGTACTACGTAGGTTTGGCCACTTCAAATCACGTAAGATTTTTCAGGGTATGCTTCAAATGATGCGATAATCAGCAATGAGCGATGCTTTAAAGTTCGTGTTCTATAGATCACCTTTCTATCCACAAAACGAGCTGCTTCCAGTAATAGATAATATAATATACATGTAAATAGGTTTACAGTTCAAACCCTTTCTCACCTTAAGTACTCTAATGACTCCAGAAACAGAAACAAATGTGTCATGTACAAAGTCCTTTACTTGAAGTACCAGCATACCTATATTTCTGCCTTCTTGCCGTCCTCTCTCTCTCTCTCTCTCTCTCTCTCTCTCTCTCTCTCTCTCTCTCTCTCTCTCTCTCTCTCTCTCTCTCTCTCTCTCTCTCTCTCCTCTCTCTCTATCTCTCTCTCTGCCCTGTCGACTGCCGCTGGCTACTGTCCAGTTTTTCTGACTGCTTTGCACAATATGTAAAATATGAATTCTCATAAAGTGACATGATATACATATTTGCCTGCAAGCATTGTTCATTCTCCAGCAAATATAGTCTGTCAAAACTGTCAACCCAGATAATTATTAATGCTGAGTGGTGTTTTCTGTTCAAAGGAACTTAAAGCTTTCACATCAAATCAAGGTAATGAAGCCAGATAAAAGTATAAATCAAGTCTTCATTAACATTTATATATAAAATAAGAGATTTGAGCACACCTTCATAGGGTAGAGTACAGTATCACCACCTCATTCAGTATCATATGTTCAATTACATCTGATTTCTTGGATTTTTTTTGTTTGTCTATTTCAATTAATAGATCAACTCCTGCATTATCTGTGTTGTTTTATACAAAATACAGAAAGCCGTTCGTGAGGTGGATGGGAGTACGCTCTGTTGGTACTGGCTTTGCTGGAGATCATCTGCGGAGCCGCACCGCAGCAATACTCTGCCGTATGCCCTCCGTGGATGTTGTGGTTACGGGGTAGGTTGATCATTTGTAAACAACGGTGGATGTTGTGGTGATGGGGTAGGTTGATCATTGATACCAAGCGACGACCATCTGGCAGTGTTGGCCAGGTACAACACACGTTTATCATCAGTTCTTATCACTTCCCATTGAACTGTTTTGTTTTCCAGGGTCCGCCTCATAGGAGCTACGCTTTCTGTTTTCGGGTTGTCTGTCCGTCCGGATATCCATCCGGATGTGCACATTCTCGTTAACGCGATATCTACATAATGCCTCTATGTAGTGCCATGTGCTTACCTTACTGGGCAAGATGAAATGATTAGATTTTGGTGTCACCATGACCTAATTTGCTCGTTAGGCCTCGTTAACGCAATATGTCCAGAATGCTGCAATGTATTTTGCTCAAATTTGGCAGTATGTTTATCTAGCATGCCAGGATGAACTGATTAGATTTTAGTGTCACCGTGATCTGAACTGATTAGATTTTAGTGTCATCGTGATCTAATTTGAGCAAATGGTGGACCCTTCAGTCAACGCTTGCGTTGAAGGTATGTCTAGTTTTTTATTTTTTTAAATGCTCGCTGCCATCAGCAGTTCACCATTCCGTATAAGCTTGAACAACAATCAAAATTACATCATCAGATTTAATATTGATTAACGAATCGCGGGTTACGTCCCGTCACATTTCTTTTTGTGAAAAATTTAACCGTCCGTGGAGCTACAGTATTCGCAACTTTGTTTTAATATTTTAAAATACTTCCATTAATTTGTTTCAGAGAAACACGAGCTCATTTCAACAGGGGACACAAATTGAAGGAGAGTCCACCGCGTTGACACCCTATGAGCCTTCACCCGATGCCAAACCGAAGGAGCCAAGTACGCGAGTAGCTTCCTTCTTCGCCACTTTCTTGCTCAAACCGGTCGCTACTGACCGATAATATCCCGTATCATCAGCATTCATTTTCCAATCATTAGCTTTCACATTTTTTTAAAGGAGGTATAAGAGGCGTCACATCAGGTTTAAATGTCCATGATTAACAGCGTACTTTGGAAATGTGCCAGTAAAGCTGTTGAACCAGCCGTATACATGACCATATCACACTGACCTCCATGTTTCTCACACTTATGGAAATTTGACTAAGATATCGTTGTTTTTTTTTTATTTATTGATCATTCTTTGATACACATCAAAGCATGGTTCTTTTGGACATGATGTTTTGTCAGAAATTATTCTTATGTCGATAGTTCTATGTATTTTCAACACACAAAACCACCAAATTTCTTCATGCTTTTAAAATTGTCCGGATCAGAATTCCCATAATTCGTTTGTATCCACAAAATAGTACTGACACGATAGTTGGCCATGTTATGTGGCAGATTCCAAGATCAGATCATGTCGTAAACCACCTAACAGCCTTCAGATTGATAGAACATTAGAAGTGCTTTACGTTATGCTTATTCATATCATTATGAAACAAATGATAGAATTCAGGTCGAAGCGTAAGCTTACATGCATTGCATACGCGACAGCTTAAAAAAGATCTGTATATGGGACGAGATGCTCAATTTTCTGCTTTCAGAGACTCTTATAGTTGGTGATACAACAAACCAACGGCCCTTCACTGCCGGCAGTGCCGTGATGGGATCGCCCATTGCTGGAAAGAAAGACCCTTCCTTCTTTCAAATTCGTTATGAATTTCAAGTAGGTAGCCTATATCACATAAAATACTACTGACCATAGCGATTAAACGGAAACAGAAGCTTTCCACAATGGTGCACGAAAAAACACTCATGTATATACCAACAGATAGAAGGAAATACTACAAATTATTAATTTATTTCAAAATGGTTAAAGGCTTTTGTCCACCTCACCTCAGTGCCTTACTCCCCATTCAAAACACGGAGATGCATAATTATTTGTTACGCAATGACACTGAGAGGCAGATACCAGCTGCTCGTACGAATGTGTTTGCTCGCAGTTTTGTTCCTTCTGCGTCTAAACTTTGGAACTCCCTACCCAATAACATTCGTAGTGCTCGTTCCGTTAATGTATTTAAAATTTATGTTAAACGGTTGCTTTTTCCTGCAAGACTCGACCATCTCCGTCACGGGCCCCGAAGGTTAAACATGGTTATGAATAGATTAAGGGTTGATTTTAGCGCCCTAAAGGCCCATCTTTACACGCGTCATTTGTGTGATACCCAAGCATGCATGTGTGGTCATCACTCTGAAACAACTTCCCATTTTCTATTGCAGTGTCCCTTATTTGCAATTCCAAGACAAACTTTCTTGACAGGGGTTACAGAAATTCTAGAAACCAGTGAGAATGCAATAATATTTGACAATTTATCAGTTCCTGACAAGGTATCAATATGTTTATATGGTCATAATAATCTCACTTGTATTTCCAATTGTAAAATTTTAGATGCTACTATAAAATTTATACAATTGAGTAACAGGTTCGCAAATATCTTGTCTAACGATTCTGATGACGAGGACGACTTTCGTTAGTCGCTGACAATGCATGTGATTTTTTCTTCTTCAGAATGATGTCTGTTTTATTCTGTTTATTTTACGTTACCTTAATTGTCATGTAATTCGTTTTTGTTCCGAGTTCATATGTCTCGTATTGTATTTTTTTCTTTCTTACATCGATGTGTATTTAAGACAGATAGTATTGTATTTGGTTGTACACGAGGAGAGGACACTACATTAGCTATATTTAGCTACACGTCCGATCCTCTTTAAAGAAATAAAGTATATTACTACTACAACTACCAACAGATGTCCGTTTTTGAACTCAAGGATGGATCATAACGTCATTTTGGCGCCAACAGTCCATTGCATCTACTACGCGTGTCTTACAACGGCGGTGTGTGTGTGTGTGTGTGTGTGTGTGTGTGTGTGTGTGTGTGTGTCAAGTCAAATGGGCAAAATGTGTTGCAAGGCAGGTATTTTCCTGTACATGTGAAGCTCAGAAATGGGCTTACATGTAACCTTGGAAAAAATGAACAGTAAGTCTAAAAGAGCTGAGGATCGTCATAAGATCAATAAATAAAATACAAGACCCTTTAAGCTTGCCAGTACCGATGAAAAGTTGTAAGACTTTGTGACTGTGTTCACCGGCAGGACAAGGTACTACGTAGGTTTGGCCACTTCAAATCACGTAAGATTTTTCAGGGTATGCTTCAAATGATGCTATTATCAGCAATGAGCGATGCTTTAAAGTTCGTGTTCTATAGATCACCTTTCTATCCACAAATAATGCCCAGTCATGAGGCTGATCATTATTATTATATAAATGTAAGTACATGTGAAACTGAAAGTCATTTTTATATACCTTGTGCTTTATACTTGACAGCATTGTGACACGTAAATGACCTGGTGCAATTCAATTCTAAATTGAAATGTCTTAATGCTGAATGCATAGTTGACACCCATAGCTTGCACGAAACCTACGGCGAAAATTCATTTGTTACATGCTGGTTTCTTTGCCAATCAGCGTCTGAGAGGGACTTCCCAGAAGTCTTGGCATCTGCATCGCCATGAACTATTTTAAACAGTTTCGCGTTGTATAGGAAACTCATCTTCATCGGCTTGCCTAACGTTTTTGTGCCAACTGATGCTTGAAGTCTAGATTCCTTATGCCTGGCGCACTCCAAAGCAAAAAATATTTTTGCAGTTGAATTTGCTACGTCATTCCAGTTCAGGGGACATCTATATATTTGTCAGTATTACAGTCAGGTAACAGAAATGATAGGCATACAGTGATGATAGGCTAAAGGTGTGACTTAGGTGGATGGGCGTAAGTCTTCTTTCTTTGCTTTATCATTGTTGTGAACAACTTACACTATCAAACAGAAACTATGTTCTTGAACAGTCCCATTTAGACATATGGAAGGTAATGAGAAGTGTTGGTTCCACCAGGTGGCTAATTATGTGTTAATTATATGCATGAGACAGGCCAGTGTATACAATCTTTTCTCACCGCAAGAAGTGGATAGCACCTCAGCTAAAGGTGACCTGGAAGGAGTGAGTGACAAAGAGAGATGAAAGAAGGATAATTATCACATAAGCATTTTCGAATGGCATCTCAACGAAATAGTGTGTGTGTGGGGGGGGGGAGGGTAAAAGCCCATTTGGGGGTGAACCTGGATCCGGTGGGTAAAGTTTTCCTTTGACGACTCTGGTAGCCCAGGTAGTCCCATTCGAGATTCCAGTTGAAAGACTATGCGTCACTGTTGAGCATTTCTGGGAATATGCATATTAAGGCGGCCATTATCGAAATTCAATTTTTCTAGCAATATCTCAAGAAGTAAGCATGTTAGCAAGATGAAATTTGTATGTATTTCAATGTTTTCATGGTCAAAGAATCAGATGAGACCACTTAAGTAGAGCTGTAGTGATTAAGTGATACAGATTTCAATATAGCCCCCGGGCAAGGTACGCTGACTCATAAAAATACGGTTTTTAACACATCTGCCTTCAAATTACAGCTTTGCTGGAAAGGAATGTTATCTGTCTAGTCATTGCAGGGTACTAATGTACTATCTTTAAGAAATTAAGTACTTCTTTCTTGGTCAGTTCTCCCAGAAGTTCATAATGCTTTCCGTCACCATATATTTGGCTATATCTGATTATATTGTCAATTCTTTTAGATCCTGATGATGCAAGATCTTTCTTCTTTGATGTGCACTGGAATTTCCAATCAAAGAAGCATTCATCTTGTCTTGCTTCCATCATAGGCTACCTCAATATGAGCGCTTGATAGAGATTCATGTTGTCACCCAGGAATAGAAGAAATGGAATGATCAACAGCTGTATTTTCTTTGGTACCCCACTCATCAAACTTTCAATAATGACTCCAAGCTTACAACAAAGAACAAAAGATGGCAGCACTGCACTGAAACCAAATACTACTATGCCATGCATGCAATATGTCTGTACAAATAGCCTACTTTAGTTTAGCAAAAGTTACATCACATTGCAAACTCATTACTAGTTATTTCATCGCATCTGTGCCCTCTGCATATTCTATCATACTTAGTTCTTCATGGTAAGCTTTAAGCCACACTTGTGGCTGTGTTATTTCATCAAAACAAATGAAGGTGAAACTGAAAGTGTCAGGATCATGGATGCACCCATGTTTTGTGAGACAGTGCTTCCATCTGGTATTGATGCGATAAACCAGTTGTTAGCTGAAAAAAATTCCCAATCAGTTACCTAAGTGAATGGGACTGTGAACATAAAGGGGTGCGTTTTCAGGTCATAAAGGAGTTGATTTTTCAAAGATGGCACATTAGTGCCCTACAATGACTAGAGAGATAACATTCCTTCACAGCAAACCTATAATTGGATGGCAGATGTAGTAAAAACCATATTTTGCTGCGACGTACCTTGCCTGGTGGCCATATTGAATTCCGTATTATGTAATCACTGCAGCTCTTCGAAAGTGGTCTCATCAGATTCTTTGACCGTGAAAACATTGGTATAAATACTAATTTCATCTTGCTAGCATGCTTACTTCTTGAGATATTGCTAGAAAAACGGAAATTCGATAATGGCCACCTCAATTTGCACATTCCTCGAAATGCTCAACAGTGACGCATGGTCATCAACTGGATTCTCGAATGGGACTACCTGGGCTACCAGAATCTGCAAAGAAGAAAACTTCATCCGCTGGATCCAGGTTCAGTCTCATGCTCCCCCCCCCCCCCCCGACTAAAACAGCCTACCCATTGAAGTAAAAACTTGCACACATTTTCTGGTTACCTTTAACCAATGTTTTTGATTAACCAAATTCATAGCAACGGCAGATATGTAGAATTGAAAAAGATATGTCTAACAAGTTGGCATTATTTTAGCCACCTCAGGTTTTTGTAATTGACAAATGCATAATGAATATCTGCTTCATTTTGGCTTAAGAAAGCCATTTTGCCATTGTTCTGGCATTCAATTTCCTCAACTAATATCACTGTAAAACAGTGATCTTTGAATAATATAAACCACTTCGCATTCCCAACACTACCAGTAACACCATAGTTCATGATATCATTTGGTCAGCCAAGCTGTCTGGAAAAATTCATTTTTCCACTTAAAAAGTCCTTTGCATTTTTGACGATCGAACATCCTTAGGGTATCAAAGACATGACTGTGCGTAGCTGTCTGTGTGTGTTTTTTTCCATCAAGTCTTGTCATCATGAAATATCAAATATGTATAGGAACAAATCTTGACTTTGTGTACCAAATTCTCACCAGATATTCAAGGCATACCAGATTCTGAGTACTGCCAAGAATCGATTATAGGCTCCAGAGATTAATTGGATACTGCACATTCATATTAGCTGCGAGGCTGTTGTGGCCTTTAAAGGTCAACCAGGTGGTGCTCATATGTGGGGACAGATCCTTGTATCAAACAGGACACAATGTATTGCTCTTGCAAATATAAAGACTTGGGACTTTTTTCCGAAAAGCGATGGCTACATTCTGCAAACACCGTATTGAGCTTGAAGTCATTATCATGTTTAAAATATGGTTATTCTATGTTTGAGGGTGAATTGTCATTTTCTACAGCGAAATTCAAAAGTAGTAACGCACTGAAGATCACGCACGTTTTCCTGTTGTCCGGCGACAATGTGAGCGATATTGGCGAGAAATTGATACGGATATGTCATGTTGGCACAAAAATTTTAGGCCGGCCAATTTAGATTAGAATCGAACGGGCGTAAAATTGTTTAAATGGCGAGGCAACTGCAACTTATGGAATACCCCTCGCCAATATGACTGAGCTGAAAAATCGTACCTGGAGAGCTACACGAACTCAATTCTAGTCTAGTTTACTCTGTTCTTATTTGGTCTGTTTTGCTCTCCTCTATATCATTTTATTCTGCACTAACCTCATTGACGGGAAATTTTTAGATTGCTATAAGAGATTCCCTTGCAATTTTTATGTGGATTTCTTGTTAGACGTCACCCTATATTTTTACTAGGTGACTCATTTGTATTTACCCAAACTGCAATAATTGTATGATCTGTTACTCGATCACAATTTGCATTGTAATGATGATGATTATGTGCAGAGGTTAACTGTGTGTAGTTAAATTGAATACTTATGTCTTGTAGCCGTTGGGCCAGCAAACGTCTCCCTTTAATGGTAAAGAGATCTCATTTTGATGTGGAAACGTTAGCTTTTTAACCGACCTAAACTGATTAGAGGTCAAATGTTGTTTCGATGTTTTGACTAATTTCTACAGTTATGAAAAACAACGTGAATGAAAATTGTAGGTGGGATATATGTAGATAACCTGCAGCAGGTCAGCTGCTTTCTTCTGCGCAGGTTTGCTCAGCACCCAACCCGTGCCAAGACAAGCTGTTGCCGGATCCTGACACTCAGTCAAGGAGGAAAACGTTGGGTATATTTTACAGTCCCACATAGGAATCAGTTGGGTACATGAAGAAATAAATTTATTCATTCGGTCAAAGATCATAGGTATAACTGACGCATGCTCAATTTGCTGCAATATTTACCCTGTATTCCTCGCATGATTTTTAGCTCAGCTGACTTGTCAGTCAGCTGAGGTTTTTTGAGGGTCCGTCGTCCGTCCGTCCGTTCGTCTGTCGTCCGTCCGTCCGTCGTCCACAATTCACATTTTCGACTTCTTCTCAAAAACTGTCATCCAGATTCACTTCAAACTTGGTGGAGATGTGCCTTGCGTGGGTCTCTACCAAGTTTGTTCAAGTGGTCACGGTCCAGTGATTTTTGGATTTTTAATGAATTTTTTTGTTCTTTTTTGGGCAAGTCTTAAAAAATCTTCTGCGAAAGCGCTCATCCAATTGCTTTGATATCACACAGAAACACTCCCTGAGACTTCTTGTTCTTAATTTGTTCACCAGGTGGCGCTGCAATTTTTTTCTAATTTTTTATGAATTTTTGTGTGTTATAGCTATTTTCGACTTCTTCTCCAGAACCTTTACTCAGATTAAGCTGAAACGTGGTGGATATGTTTCTTGCAGAAGGGTCAAACAAAGTTTATCACTGTGTGGGAATGCTGCAGATTCCTGATTTTTAACGATTTTTTCAATTCGGGTACTTGTCGGTCAATGCAGCTTTCCTGTTGATTACTATGAAAGTCAATGGGCATTCTAATGCTAATTCACATTTTCGACTTCTTCTCCAAAACCGTCATCCAGATTAACTTCAAACTTGGTGGCAATGTACCTTGGGAGGGTTTCTACCAATTTTGTTCAAATGTTCATGCTCCAGTGATTTTTGGATTTTTAATGAATTTTTTGGTCCTTTTTGGGGGGCAAATCTTAAAAAATCTTCTCCGAAACTGCTTACCCAATTGCTTTGATATAACACAGGAAGACATCTAGGGACTCCTTGTTGTTAATTTGTTCACCAGATGGCGCTGCAGTTTTTTTCTAATTTTTTATGAATTTTTGTGTGTTATAGCTATTTTCGACTTCTCCAGAACCGTCACTCAGATTAAGCTTACACGCGGTGGATATGTTCCTTATGGAAGGGCCAAACAAAGTTGTTCACTATGTGGGAATGTTGCGGATTCCTGATTTTTAATGATTTCTTCAATTCGGCTCCTTTGGGGGTAAATGCACCTTTCCTATTGATTACCATGTAAGTCAATGGGCATTCTAATGCTAATTTACATTTTCGACTCCAAAACCATCATCCAGATTTACTTTAAACTTGGTGGCAATGTACCTTTAGTGGGTTTCTACCAGGTTTGTCAATGGTCATGTTCCAATGAATTTGGATTTTTTCATGATTTTTTAAAAAAATCTCAACAAAAGTTTTAATAGGAAAGTTTAACATGGGAATTTCTTGTATTGGTCATAACTTGCATAATATTGACCAGATTTACTTCAAACTTGGTGGGGATGTGCCTTGGGTGGATCTCTACTAAGTGTGTTCAAATGGTCACACTCTATTGATTTTTGGATTTTTTTATGAATTTTTTTGTTCTTTTTGGGGGGCAAAACCTTCAAAATTCTTCTCCTCTGAAACCGCTCACCCAATTGCTTTGATATCGTACATAGACACCCCCGGGACACCTAGTTCCCAATTTGTTCACCAGGTGGCGCTGCAATTTTTTTATGAATTTTTTTTATGGTTTTGCTATTTTTCACTTGTTCTCAGAACCGTCCCTCAGATTAAGCTGAAATGTGATGGATATGTTGTTGTGGAAGGGTCAAACAGTTGTTTACTAGGTGGCACTGCTTTGGATTCTGATCTTTAAGGATTTTCAATTCGGGTACTTATCGTTCAATGCAGCTTTCCTATTGATTACTATGTAAGTCAATGGGCATTCTAATGCTAATTCACAGGACAACTGACACGAAATTTACTGTTTACTTGATAACTTGAGATCTGTTTTGAGTTAGCTACACATGTTAATTATTGTGTATGAAGGTCATGCTGAGACAGTACATGAATGACCTTGACCTCGTTTGTGGGTCACAGTGCAACATACATGAATTTTACTCTTCATTATAACTTGAGAACTACTTGAACTTTGATGTTGCACATGTAAATGTGCTTCTATAAAGTTCAGACTTACTCAGAACATGGTGTCCTTGATCCTTTCCCAAGTTCATAGAGCTGCAAGTGTGATGAATGTCAAGATCAGCTGAGGCACGGGCTGTTCACACAGCCCTCTTGTTTAAAAAATGTGGTTCCCCCGTTTGAATGCTAAGTCGCACAAGGAAGACTGATCAACAAGACTATGTTTTTTTTGTCTTTTTACCCAGGGTGAGTGCATGCATATAATAAGAATGCTGCTTGGTACCTGTTCAGTTGCTTCTCAACATGTACATATATAGTTCAAATCTGTTTTGCCGGAACAAAGCACAATTTCAAGCAACTCGGAATGTTGAAAACTCTCTTTAACTTGACGGAGGAAGTGGACACTCATGAAAGGATGCTTTATTTTTCATTAAAAACAAACAAACAAAACAAACATAAGCAAAAAAAGCCGTAATATAGCTTCCATTTTTTTATTTATTTTTTTTTTTTATAATAGTCTGAGCTTTTGATGCGTGCAAAACAGAAAGGGGGAAAACATAGGAGTGTAGGGGGCGGGCTGAAGGCAAATTTTATCGCATCGATGCTTTGGGATGTGGCCCTGCTGATTATTTTGGGGCTACATTCCTTATAGGCCGGTTTTATTAGGATATAAGAATAACGTGAAGTTACATTTATACATAAGTGGAACCACATTCAGCTGTGCCCGTATTATGGAATATTCTGATAGTATTTTTGCAGCTGATTTCTTGCCATATTATATACCACTTGTTTGTGGAGATGCTTCAAGCAAAATCTATGCATTGGATATTATGTTAATTTATATATCTTTGATGGAGACTGCTTCCTTAACTTATTGTAAATTTTAAAGTTGGTGTTCTATTCAGGTCGTGTGTACATGGTGTATGCGTCAACACGTGACAGGCGAAGTGCGTCAAGGTTCAATTGGTACCAGAGATACTGAACACAAAGAAATTTTAGGGGGTCTTTTTTGTAACTTTGATTTGTTTCTGAAGGTAATATTAAAATATTGTATTTTAAAAACATTCAAAAGCAATATTTGTTTGGCAAAACATTATTTTCGTTACTGTGTCTCTGTAAAGCATCATACATGATTATGAAATTATTCTCGGTACATATGGATAGCTTTACTTATACCTTGGTGAAACTGAACCCTTGATGGTAACTCTTTCCCCTTAACCGACCAAAACCAACGGCTGGTCAAATGTCGTCTGTTGCAATATTTTGACTAATTTCCATAGTAACGAAAGACTAATTTTGTGAGAGTTCTAGTTGTTATGGACCCATCAAGATAGCATACTCCTGGGCAACAGCTTTCCTCAGGGTGGGTTGGGTGCCTAACCCAAGCCAAGGAAAGCTGTTGACCCATTGGTATACTATTCCAAATCAAACGTCCGTAATAGGTTGTCGGTAATTTACCCATATTGATGCGAAACCTGTGGCTATAGAAATTGGTTATGTTGTCTGGTATTATGGTTATGAGCATTTACGGTATCAGTAAAAAATAGTTCTTCTCACAATTGGAACCAAACGGTGCTTAACTTTATATATGGGAAGTATAAAAATGGCCACCTGCCAGAATAAGCCGTTTAAAACAACTAGCGGCGGGGCTTGTCAGAGATATTGCAGTCGATGCATTTTCGGTTTGAAATGTGTGAAACGGGACAACCGATTCTGCGCAGCGTGCCAGAGAGCTTAGATGGTCTTTATTTTGGACCCAGGAATTGAGCGAGTGAGGGAGCCCTAATCATTTTACTGGTGATTTATTACAACGTTTACGAATAATATCCGATTCTGAATATTTGTTGGCTAGTTTTCTTTAACTCAACCTCGTAAACAGAACCTTGTATCACTTCCCCGCTCGTATCACCCAATTTTTAAGTCGGGGTGTCATGTTATGGACTACACTTACAAAAAATATTTCTTCTGTCCAGTTTTTTTTTCTTATTCTAGTTCTATCTCCTACCGAGAATTTCACATAGATATTTTACTGATTAATGGTCTCGGTACAGGCCCATAAAATACGATTAATTCTTGGTAATGTATCTCATGTGTCGATTAAGTCCGTCGTAATGCGTATTATTTGGTCTTTGTAACATGTGGGCATATTTTGTTTGTGAATGTGTGCCTCAGTTAGCATGCCAAAATGGCCACGACCCGTGCCTAGTTTAGTGTCGATTTTCCTATCTCTTCTAAGATGGTCACCAATGCGAATTTTAGGTTGAATTTGGTTATTTCTGAGTTTTGCATGATTGTGCGAAAGGGTTTTTCTTACTGTGCATCAAAATTCGTCAGTCGTATTTGTTACGGAATAGTCGGCCGAGGTCTTTGTAATCGTATATGGGTTAATTTTACCCTTCAGCTCTCAAGGGCTATGGGTCTTGCGAGTGTGTCCATCCGTCTTTGCAATTTTCTTTTACGTGATATCTGAAAGATTGGGTGGGCTAGGATCACATAATTTGTATAGATGATCATCCTTCTAAGAATCTATGACAATTTTGAAGGACAATGACCTTGACCGAATTTCAAAGTCACTAGGATCAATTATCTCTGAATTTCTTGCGCGATATTTCGAGAACCCACATTAAGTAGTGTCACTACGCTTTTACAGTTGATTACCTTTGCAAACGTTTCATGTTGAGCTCAAGCAAAAGTGACTTGGCCCAATGTCAAGGCCAGCAGGGCAAATTCTTACTTTTTTATTATTCTTATTTCTTGTATGCAATATTTGATGAAGCAGATAAGTCAAGCTGACGAACTTTTACAGTGGATCACCCTGGTTAAGGTCTACATCAAGTTCAAAAGACAATGGACTTCATCCAGTTCAAGGTCGCCATTCAAAATCAACTTTGTCCAAATGTTATGCGCGAAATATCTCAAGAACATGGATAAGCTAGGATCACAAAATTTAACAGTTGATCACCATTTTAGGAGTCTGTCGACTTTAAGGATAATGATCTTGACTCAAAAATCAGATGAGGCAGAATCACGAAAGTTGACACATTATCACCCTTTTATGAGAATATAGCCAGTTTGAAGAATAATAACATTGACCCAATTTCAAGGTCATTCTGTGTGATGTTTTGGATGCTATATCCCAAGAAATAGATATCTGGTATTATGAACTTCGTCATATCTTATTGTGGCACCAAACCGAATAGAAATTATAGGTAGAAATATTTGCATGCATGCTATTATTCGTGGCTTTAATGGCTACGTATCCTGAATGACACATTTCCCCCTTTCATTCTGCACAGTCTAGCTTGATTTCTGCTTTGGATAATATGCTCAGATAAAGCACCAAAGTGCGGGCTCCCAGGAAGTAAATTTATTAGTATAGCATATTTGTGTGTGCGTTTTTCAAAATTTGCCAGACAATTTTGTACTCTGACTTTTGTCATAGTGTGAAAGTCGTACAGTGACATAAATATGGCCGTCTTCAAACAAAATTTCTCGCACCTTTGGGTGAGTTCTGCTTTTTAAAATGTTCTGAATGTAACTTTTTCCATTCAATGATAACCTCTGTTTCTTGTATTCTTGTAAATAACATGAAACCTTATTCTGCAATCCCTTATATATATATATATATATATATATATATATATATATATATAGCTTGTTTTTGCATACTGTGAATGTTGTTGCTTCCAGCCCATGCACGGAAATGTTGTCTTTTGAATCTGTCTTGTCTACCGGAAAGTTTATTCCTTTAGAGCTGAATTTTCTGCAGTGTTCTACTAGTTGGACACTGTAAGCATGGTCTCCGAATGAGTATATTGCGGATGTTACTGCCCATTTGAAATATTTTTTCTATTTTAAACATATTAATTTCACATGGATTGCCTAAATAGTTACAAAGAACTAATCTGGAGGCTCTCCACAACAAGATGACGCACAAAGAATTTACAATACACACAGGACATACAATCTATGAATTGGCATGTGGTTTGACATAAATATTCGGTACAATTGAATCGAGAACAAATCGTTGACAGCTGAAAAAAATCTCACATATCAATATAATACACTAGAAATGGCTCAAAATTCAAAGCGTCTCATGTTCACGATGTAGGTCTGCACAGTTGCAAATATTTGGTAATTAACATCATCACTGAGTTCTGAGTTGCCTTCTTTGAAGTATTGTATGAGTATGTCACTAGCTAAGTGAACTAAGAGATTTGGATGTACACCAGGTGCTAGGATGTGACACACTGTATCCAGTAAAGCTTGCCTAAGCACTAAGAATTTGGGACAGGTCAGGAAAAGTGATAAATGTCTTCATTTTGGTTGGAGCAAGAGCAGGCAGGTGATTGGACTATGTTTAATTTGTGGAGATGGGAGTTAAGCTGAGAAAAACCAAGGCGCAACTGAGTGTGACAGATGTTTGGAAAGCGCTTACCGTATGAAAAGTAGGAGGGTATGGGGTCAACAGATAATAAGGTCCATTTTAATTTAGATTTGAAGATATCAAGTGGCGCAGACTCTCTGATATCGAGTGGTAAGTTGTTCCAAAGGAGAATACTAGATGGAATAAAGGAGTCCCCATATCGTTTAGTTTTAAATTTAACCTGTCTAATGTTGAGCCTGTTACGCAGGCTAATATTAGAGGTAAGTCCGAAGTTACGAGGTACTAGGTCTGAAAGGTAATTTGGGGTCATTTTATGGATCATCTTATAAAAGAGGACCAGTTTGTAATATTTGTGTCTAGTGGAAAGACTTTGCCAACCGAGTTCAGTTAGAAGCAAATTACGGGGGGGGGGGGTGTTTCAAGGCACCGGTACAGATACGGGCTGCTTCATACTGAACGGCTTCAAGAGATGCTGATAAACCTTCCGTGCAGTTGTCAAAGAGGACACATCCGTATTCGAGTATGGGACGGATCATGGTAATGTATATACGGGTAAGGGCGTTGCGTGATAGTTTAAATTTGAGACGCCTTAACAGGGCCAGACGTTGACTGAATTTATTGGTGATGCGTGTGACATGGGATTACCAGGAAAGCTTTTCAGAAAGTGTAATGCCATGGTGTGTGTGTTCATTTGCTTCAGGTATGGGTGTATTTCCCAGGATAAGGGGTGGGTGAGTGGGTTTGTTAACTTTAGAAGAGAAGAGAACAGCTTTGATTTGATCGCGTTGAAGGTGACGCGCCAAAGTTTTGCCCCAGGAGTAGATCTTATGAAGGTCTCTGTTAAGTCTTTCAGCAGAAATAGTAGGATTGTGTACGATTTCCAATACACTGGTGTCGTCAGCGAAAAGCTTGATTTCACAGGCTATGTCGTCAGTAATGTCATTAATGAAAACCAGGAACAATAGAGGTCCAAGTATGGAGCCTTGTGGTACGCCAGCTTCCACTGGGAGCCAAGTGGAAGTTTGACCGCAAAGAGTTGTGCGTTGGAAGCGGTTTGACAGGTAACTATTAAGAAAGTCCACGACAGGGTTTGTGAAGCCAAGTTGTTTCAAATTGAATAGGAGAGCATCATGCAAACACGGTCAAACGCCTTAGATATATCAAGAAATACCATACGCGCTTCCTTGCCAAGTTCAAGTCCATTGTAAATATCATGGAGAATGCACACGAGCTGGTTGATGGTACAGTCATTTGCTTTTAAAGCCAAAATTTTTAGGGGTAAGTAAGTTATTTGTGATGAGGTACTCATAGAGACCATTATATGTAAGTCGTTCAAAGACCTTTGAGACGTTACACAACAGAGAGATGGGTCGATAATTTTCCTTGGGACTGTTTGTTGTTTTTCTTATAGACCGGGCAAACATTAGATTTTTTCCACGGTTGCGGAAAGTGGGAGGTATTTAGAGAGTGATTAAATATTTTTGTAAGTGAATGGGTAATTCCAGAGGCAGTGTTCTTTAGTAGAGTGTTTCCTATATTATCAGGTCCAGAAGCCGAACTAGTTTTTAAGGATCGCAAGATCTTTTCAACCTGTGCAGGTTCGAACTGAAACATATGCAGGCGAGCGTCGGTTCTAAAAGTAAAGTCGGGTAGGGGTAGGGGGTTATCTTGGGGTGGGAGTTTACACTGGTTCGCAAAATAGGTGTTAAAGATTTCGCACTTTTCAACGTGATTGATATAACCTTTCCATTGTCAATGAGAGGGGGAATTGATTGGTGGAGTTTGTTGCCAAGTATTGATTTACTGAGGGTCCACCACTTTTTAGGATTTATCTCTTTTGAGTCAAGATCAGAACGAATTTTTTCAAAATACAGACGGATTGACTTCTTTATTGCATTTGCAGTTGTGTTGCGTTTACATTTATACAGTTGGAAGAAGCGTTCGATTTTGTCAGCTAGGGGAAGGGTAAAGGGACGGGGTTGAAGCGTGAGCCGCTTGTATCTTTTCCATGCACGGTTGCGTTGCCTGATGAGTCTCTTGATTTTATTATTTATCCATGGTTTGTCTTTAGGTCTGATAGTTATTTCACGGGATGGGATAAATTCTTTACAAGTATCTATGAAAAGATCAGACCAATAGGATACAACGTCATCGATGGAGTCAGAGACCGCGAAGCCTGTGTCCCAAGGTGCATATTGGAGGGCTGCGTTTAGGTCATCAAAGTTGGCACGCTTGTAGTCCCATACAGTACGTTTAAAGGGTCGATCTCTACGGCTTAGGATGGAGAAAGAGCAATAGATTACAGCATGATCACAAGTGGAGATAGGTGGGAGTATGCCAGAATTCAGAATAAAGCCAGGGGAGTCGGTAATCATAAGATCAAGTAAACTTTCTGAGTATTCAGAAACACGTGTAGGTTCTGATATCAGCTGGTACAAGTTATTCTGTGCAATGAGGTCAAATAGGCGCTTGCCAAGTTCGCTGTCGGTGTGAGACATAATAATGGTGGTCTTTATTCGGTATGTTGATTATTGCTTTCTTCTTTGTCAAGTGCAGTGAAAGGAGAAAGCAGGGCGATCCCAACAAGAGTTTGTATTTGTTGATAGGAATATCAAGACCCAGTATTTCCCCCAAAGACCCAGTTCGTACTTCCCCTGGAACTGCGACATTGACTGGAACATCTTTTTACTCATTGACTCCTATGTTTAAGTCGGTATCTGGAGTGACAGCTTCCATCTTGGACTAAAAGTATTGCGCCTTGGTAATTACCTTGTCCATAGATATGTTTCTCTTTCCCAAGCCACAATGGAGAATGGATTTTGCTTTCATGTCTCTACTACTTTTAATACTCTTAATTTTACTGTGTTCAAGCTTGGGGGTCAGGTGCCAAATGGCCCTTGAGTGACACGTTTTTAAATATCCCTTGGTGGCTTTTCTTTTTCCCTGGGAATCGATTCACATAGCTCCTTATCTGAACGGGTTGAACCAGCTCTATCTTTATATTTGGAAATGCTCTTCCATCCGGCAAGAAGCGAAGAACTTTGTCCATTCTACCTTTCTCCTACACAAATAGCCTCACAGACCAAGCTGGGCCAACAGTTCAATGTCTAATAGTTTCGTGGAGTCGTTATGTACAGCTCGAACCTCTGCATCCATATTGAGCAACTTTCTTTGTGCTGCCTTTCTCACAAGTAGCGTCACAGCCTTCACTGCTTGACCAACAGTTTCATGTCTGATATACTCATGTTTTAAACATATATATATATATATATATATATATATATATATATATATATATATATATATATATATATATACATATAACTTTGTCTAATAGGAATGTAACTTGCCATTTGCTACCCGCTTCTGGCAGAAATGCTAACAACCAGATGACACTGCAAATGTCTATGAACCATCATTTTACTGCCGTGTGACTGGAATGTCATGAGGTGATCGGAAATGAGCAGAACCAAAGCTTCCATGCCTGCGGGTATCCCTGTATTGAATTCCATCTTAACTAAGCGCTGAATAGTTGCATCAATGCGTTGTTCGTCTGGTCAGTGCTGTGGCTTTCGTACCATCGTATGCTGTTCCAACGATTTTTTTTTTGGGGGGGGGGGGGGGTCAATTGCCCCTTGAACAACACATACCTGTCACTTGGATGCGTGAAGAGATCTTGATATCTCGATGTTGATTCTAATTTCATTAGAGGAGACCCCTTGTGCTTCTAGGCAAAAGAGGATGACTAAATTTTTCCGACGGAAAATCATTCCAAGACCAATATTTTCTCTCCATTAAATAGTCATCTGCTGTTGACAAATTGAATTAAAAAACCAAGAAAGTAGTAACATGCAAAGAGCCATGACCCAAAACAACAAAAACTTGATTTGCAGTATCTGTGTCATTTGTGGAACAGTCAAAACTCAATCTGCAGGAGCCAGTGTCTTTGATAACTGAATCAACAGCTACTCACGGCTCGAGCCACTTGTACTCAGGCACAACGTCACTGCATGGTCCCGGAACAAGGTTACATAAGAGACTTAATCTCTATCTCATGCAAAAAAAAAAGTTAAAGTAAACCCATACACCATGCAGACGACACCACATGTGAGAGTTATAACATGAAAGGAGACGATTATGGCTTATAACTGTCGAGTGGCGAAGCCACGAGACAGTTGTAATAGCCATAATCGTCTCCTTTCATGTTATAACACATTTGTCATTGGCTGGTAGGAATGGTCATTTGTGTTTAGGTCGGATCAGTGATTTCATGATTGAAAGCGTATTATCTGTCAGTTACGTAATCAAATTCTTACACACACGTGTGACAGTGGCATTTCACTTCTGAGTCACTTCATTCGTGATTTCGCTCAGGCGTTGAGGTAGTTCGTGAATCTGCTAGCTGCCACAAAATGGAAGATGACGTGCCTCTAATTGAACTTGATAATATTGCAACTCAGCTATTATTTTTCCAAAGAAATGACGGCACCGGCAGTACCGGGAGGTGTGTTGGTTTTTATTTGTAGTGTTTTTACAATTTCACAATCAAAGTTTGCTTTGCGTTCATGATATGCTACTGCATGAAGACTACTGACCCGGAGAAGTTTTGTGGCTGATGGTATAATGCGTGCTGGTACTTGAATGGAAAGTTTTTATCATGGAAATTCAGGTAAATCATTTCAAATTTTATTGTTAGACATTGAAAGGGTTAATTCGGAAAGAGTGAGTTATAGGTTTTACTTAATTCACTCTTTTTGCGGGCCCTTTTTGCGATTATTGAGGGTGAAGGTCAGCCCAAAAAAGATGCATTATCAAGTTTCATAATACATTCTTTTTCATAATCAATGGTTATGGGATATAATCAACACTTTTCGAGCCTTATGATTGGCTAATTCCTACCAGCTATATGACAAATTGACACAATCTCTGTTTTGTCCAAAACAAAACAAGACACTGCCAAACAAAGACAAAGAAACGAGGTGTGCGACAAAAGCATGCCATCTGAACAAAGGGGCATCATATTATCCAACTCGGAATTAAAAACCAGACACACTGATCGTCAAAAAAAAAAAAAAAAAAAAAAACTCACAGGGACCGACGGATTACACAAGCAAGTTCATCATAAATTACAAAAACGAGGACGTAAGAGAGGGATAGGTACAATATGGGTGGCAGATTTGAGACATGATTATTTTCGCAAATTAAACAGGGAACAGGGACCGACGGATTACACAAGCAAGTTCATCATAAATTACAAAAACGAGGACTTAAGAGATGGATAGGTACAATATGGGTGGCAGATTTGATAAACATGATTTTTTTCGCGAATTAAACAGGGAACGCAATTTTGTCTCAGGGTCATCAACGTCTTTTCCAGATATATATGGATGATTCTGTTGACCGACAAGAAAGGCAAATCTGTCGCTAAAGCATTAAAACTGTTTTTCAGAGAGAAAAAAAGATGTGGATTAATAACGGTAGGCAATTCAACAATAAACGAAACCTTCATCTTCGGTAGGAAATATAGTTAGAATGACAAAAAGAAGAAAACTGTTTCGAAAAGGAAGCACGCAAGATGGATCGAAGAAATTTTTGTCACAAGTGAAGTCCATCACATAGTATTCCCCGACCATAGAGAAAAAAAAATCAGTGATACGAGTTTTTTTTTCTTTACAAGTCTTAGTTGTAGAAATTTGAGAAAACAAACAAATAATAAGGACTGGAGATGTTATTCATAAAGGTGGTGATAAATTACTAGTCAAATGGTAATTATATCCACACTCGTTCCAATAAAATAGGTTCAAAACAAAGACCTGCAAGCTGTCTGACATGTGGCGCAGAATTGGTCGTTCCTATTCAGATCGATCAACCTAAGGTGTCGGTTCACACAATTTTAGACCCCAAATGCATTCACCTACAGTCAGGCCATGGACCTTTTAACGGGTTAGGGGGTCCATGGTCAGGCAGAACTGCAGCCTCTCTGATAAGCCATGTCTTTGATAAGCAGTAGGCCTATTGAACGGCTTAATCTGGGCGATGGACCAGAATAGGGCGTGTGATACTGTGCACAATCGGTGAAACGAAAGTCACTATCCCAAATGAAAGCATGTTGAATTTGATAAATACAATATTAGTATATGCAATGAGGCCAGGGAATGGTATTGTTATTTTTCCTGCAACTAAGTTGTTATGTCTGTAGAACTTAAATATGTGATTACCCATGTGGGGTAACAGTAACTCAAATATGGATATACGGAAGATCATTACAACCGAATAAGGATAGCCATGCCTGTAAGATCTTTTAAAATAATGCCACTGCAGGGATCAACTGTCACTCATGTAAGTTGTTTACCGCGCATTATTTATCGTATTTGTACATAATTATATAGTATCTCATCCACCGACGTGTTTGTAACCTTGCTATGTTGTGCATTGTTCAAAATATGTGGACATAGTTTTGCGTCTGCTGTCAAGACTTGCATGCATGACACTGTGTAACACATTTTCATTGTTCCATTGCTGTATAAGATCTCAATTATGTGGGGCTAAAAGCTTGCCATGGGACGGGAACATATTTATTTAAGCTTTTCATGTTATATCTTATCAAGTTCCTTTAAAGTGCTAATGGTAAGCACTTTACTATTGTGTAAAGTGCTTGTACTGATCTGGGAAAGGCAATGGCAAATTCCCTCTGTGTACAGGTATGTAACACCAGAGGACCTTGACACCAATGTATCAACATGCTAAATTTTCGTTTAAAAGGGTTACCTCCAAGTTTCTGATGTAGAACATTTTGTCTGCCTCATTTTGTCATTGAGAATAATGTGCCATCTGGTGACAGCTTTCCTCAGCACAGTCGGAGGTGTCGCAGAGGAAAGTTGTTGACTCAGTCTGCAGAAGTTAATGGTTGAAGAAACTGTAACATATATTTACTCTGGTAACTCCATGGCCAGCTCTGTTGGCGGTATGTCGATGTATTTGTTCAGTTATGTACCGTAGTTTGCTATTAAGCTAGTGCAATTTGCCAGTACGTGTTTTCCTTGACAGCACAATTTGAATGATGATGATGATGATGATGATGATGATGATGATGATGATGATAATATAATAATGATAATATGTACTTGTTGCAGTGTTGCCTGTAAATAACTGGCACACTTTACAGGACGATTTTACTGCAATTCATGAATACATGTGAGGTATCCAATCGTTTAGCATGCAAAATGCATGGGTTGGTGGCCGGAAACGATTTCAAGCACTGAAAACACACAACTGGCAACCCGTAGATGATGTTATTTGTGTTCAAGTAAACCTCTCCAAGGACAGAATCAGTCGAACAATTTTAAAGATTATTATAGCGCTGTCAATTTTACCTCTATTTCTTGAAAGGAATCGCTATTCTACAGTGCCATCTAGTGACTGTGCCTCTGACTTATCTTGTTGGTAAAGATATATCAACATGAGTCCCCCAGGGAATGGTGCCATCTTATAACTGTGGGCGTATTTGATACGTTCATCAGACTTGAGAGTGAAAACGCAATAAAAATTAAAGCAGAAAGCCATCTGACGTCCATGATGTATCGGGTCGTAATGTGAACATCAGGTATATAGCCTTTAGATGGCATTTTTAAATACATATTCTCTCGTACATACGGGTGTAAACATAACGTCTGTTTGATCTGTGTTTTATGCCTATAGAATATCAACCGATTATATTGCCGTATATACCATGTCGTCCTGGTGCCACATAAACAATTACGATCCAAACTATCATAGCAGTGAATGTGCGGACTCCAATATCCTCATATTCATGTATGAAACCAGTATTCAATGGGCCTCATTCAAAACATCTTGCCATTTTTACATCTGGCTGAAGTTCATACGCTGGATTTATGTTTGTATGCTGCACGAAGTGTTCGATCGCATTGCTGCGATCTGTGTGCACTGAGCCGTTACACTTGAATGAATTTTTATGGTGCTGGGTCCGATGCAGAGAGACTGCAGACTCATCACAGCTACGTGCCACTGTTGGAGATCTGTGGATCAATTCGCCATGGGAAAAACAACTGCATCTGCCATGAGCAATGCTTTTACTGAAAAAAAAATCTTATGTGTATATTATGTTTAGGGCCTCGAGATAAGGTCCGAAATTGTGCATAAACCGAAATATTTTGTGTGTTATTTGATTGGTTGAGCTTGTCACGCTTGTTGTCAGTAACACATCTGCAAGAGCAAAATAAAGTAGATGGTTGAATCAAAGCTTCAGAACTATGCCACTGTAAGTTGTAGTCTTTCAGGCCACCTCAGTCTGTTATGCACAACAGTTCGTTTTGCTAGAATTTAGATTTGAAATGGATGGTTAGAATTTTGACATACTTTAATGGAGACACCGCATTAATATCATGAGAATTTAAATTCATTTGTAATTTTGCAATTATGTCGCTGATAATTGTATGATCCATTTTGAACCCACGAAAAGATATGTATTTTTATGGAATTGTGTAAAGGTAAAGAAGCATGGCCTATTAGAAACATAAGGCTTGCCGTGTTCGGAAAGCACATCCAAGATAGAATCTGTTGCATATATAAAGGCTTGTTGGCCAATCAGGCGGGTGAGGAGATATCACGTGACTGTAAACCCTCTGCACACATGGTTTAAACATATTTTTATTATGAGAACATGTTTTTGAGAAAATGCAGTGTATGAACTCTTCTGGCGAACAACGTAAAACCAAAGTGAATGGCAAATAAGAATAGAACACTTGAGAAAGTGTGAGTAATGAACATTATTCCGTCAATCCATTTTTTTGACGTATTTTGTGGAAGAACAACAATGATAAAACAAAATGAGACGTGATTGAACTATTGGTATTGTAGGGGCCGTGGCTGTCAATGCTTCGCGGTTGTCGTCTTGAACTGGAGATTGTGGATTTAGAGCTTATGTGGCTGGAAGTCAGACTACATAATGACACATTTTACTGGCTGTTGTCTACAGAACTCCAAACTCGAGTGTTAATTTTTGAGACAAGCTTCAAGACAGTGCGGACAATGCCAAAACAGCGATATTGATATAATTATAATTCTAGGCGACCTGAACGCTGACCAAACTACTGACCATGGCAGTAAATTATTAAATTTCTGTGCCGCTAATTTGCTCACTCTACACATCAATGAGCCTACTAGAATCACGGAAACCTCTTCAACGTGGCTACACCAAATTATTACAAACATGCCAAATCTTATTTGCAAAGTAAACGTATCCGCGCCTTTGGCAAATTGAGACCACTGTTTTGTAAGCGCAGATCTTTTTAGACGAAAGAAATCTCCAGCTTTCTCCAGACTGGTCTGGGACTATAATAAGGCTGACTTTGATACTTTTAGAACAATTTACTGGACAGTGATTGGGATGCTTGCTTTGACACTGAAGATATTGATATTTTATGTGAGAAGTGGACGGAAACTTTTCTCCCCGCAACAAAGCATTACAATAAGACCAGGTTATGCTCCAGGGTATACACGTCCGCCCTCAGCACTGCCAAGCGGAAGGTGGAATGCAACCACGCCCGGGCTAAATTGTAACCATCACACTGGCCACACTTCAGGCAACTAAGAAACAAACATATTGATGACTTGATACATGCGGGAAATGTTCACTCTGATCGCCTGGCTGATTCAATAAGCAATAACAAACAAAGAAATAAAAAGGCTGGTGACAGACCGTTAAATTCTTTTTAAAGAAAAACGAAGTTGCTGATATTCCGGGGTTGATACATGAAAACAAAACGTTCACGGTAGGCCTAAATAATGATCCAAATACATTACGCAAAACTTCAAATTTTAAATGATTTCATCATCAACCAAACCAAGGTTGACGAGACAAATTTTACACTACCGGCACAAGTAAATAATGATCCAAATACATTAGAAAATACTACACTGACTAGCAACGAAGTGTTTTGGATCCTTAAAAAACCTGGACACATCTAAAGCAAATGACCCACACGTTATAAGTGCACGCTTGCTTAGATAAGGAGCTCCATCGATCTCGGACTCCGTGACAAAACTGTTCAACATATCTTTGATCAAAATGCAAATTTTCTAGCCAACGTGGTTCCATTATTTAAAAAGGGATCACCAAGCAACTGCAATAACTATAGGCCCATATCCTTATTAAATATTATAAGCAAGGTTTTTGAAAAAAAGTATTCTTTAAATACGCATTCAGTTTCGTGATAATGTCGTTTTATCAGAATTTCAGTCTGGATTCATACCAGGCGATAGGTTGTGTTCATGTAGGCCTATCATCATTTTTGTAAAGCAAACGACAGGCAGAAAGATATGACAGTGCAGTGTTGTTGTTGTTGTTGTTTTTTTTTTCCACATAACCAAAGCTTTCGACAGTGTCTTTCACCTAGGCCTCTCACGCAAATTGCACAAATCTGCCATAACTGGATCTCACTTGCAGTGTTGTTGGCGATTACCTGTACGGACGCATGCAGAGGGTAGTATAGTGCATGGAGCGTCATCAAAGTGGAAAGTATCAACGCAGGCGTCCCTCAATGTTCTGTTCTAGGTCCACCCTTGTTTCTTGTATACATAAACGACATTTTAAGTGTGGTACAGTCATCTATATGGCTTTTTGCTGATGATAAGATACTTTTTGATAGGTTACATGATGCCACTGCGACAGGTATCCTTAATAGTGATTTGCGTCAAGTGGAGGATTGGTCGCGGCAGTGGTTAGTATCTTTTAATCGCAGAAAAACAAGTCGTATGGTTATTTAAAAAAAGCGAATTCCTCTACAATATCCTGATCTACTATTCATGAATGAAAACTTAGTGACAGAACCTGGACATAAGCATCTGGGTTTAACCTTGCGTTCTGCCGTCGCCTGGACCAGCCACATACAGGAACTAACGACCAGAGGAATGAAAATGATCAATATTATCAATCACAATTTCGTCTCGACAGGAAATCCCTAGAAACCCTCTATCTTTAGTTTATAGGACCTCTCTTAGAATACATTTCTGCAGTGTGGGACGACTGCACTTCGCAGCAATCTCAGCGTTCAATTAGCTGCAGCAAGAATTCTCACGGGAGCGACTTCTGGAACTAGTCACTATCTATTGTATTAAGAAACATGTTACATGTACATGTGCACAAAGACATGATATAATTGTGCAATGAAGAGAAGAAACTAAGCATATTCTATGCTTATATTAAAATAGACCATCCATTTTTAGTTCAACTGACTTGTCCGCCATCCAAGCTTTTCTCATGGTTATCCATCCATCAACAATTCTCATTTTCGACTTCTTCAAAGCCGTCAGGCAAAAAATCACTTCAACTTTGGTGGGGTGTATCTTGGTTGGGTCTCTAACAAGTCCGTCCAAGTCGCCATGTTCCATTGATTTCCGAATTTTCAATGAATTTTGTTGTTCACGTCTTGGCAAGATCTTAGAAAATCTTGTTCCAAACCGCTTGGTCAATTGCTTGGAAATTGCATAGAACCACTTCTGGGGACCCTGGACCTTTTTGATCAACAGGAAGAACGGCAATTATTTTCAAAGTTTTTATGAATTTTTGTGTGTTTTTGGGGGGAAGGGTCTATAGGTCTTGGACCAATAACCCCTGAAGGTCGGGTCAACTGATCCACAACTTTTGATCGAGTACTGAATACTGTTGCTGTGTCTATTGGATGTTAATATCACAGGAGCAGAGCATCCCAAATTAAGTTCCATCATCATTTTGGATAGGAAAATACCTATCAACTGTGAGTTTTAGAAAGGCACTGCTACTCTAGAAATATGTTAAATCATGTGATAACTTTGTGTATTTTTGGAGACATATTTGGCGCGGAACGGTCAATCATGGAGGTAAGGTACACAAATGCACCTGTAAAAAAAAAATCTAATCACATGACCCCCATTTTCTTGGTTTTAACTTGTTGCTATCGGTATAAGCTTGAAGCAGAATGCCAAGGAAGTTGCAGTTTTACGTTTCAAATAGGAGAAATAAGCCAGCGAATGTCGCTATTTTAACATGTAAATGCATTAGGCCTAGGTTACAAGTCCAAGACTTTTACTGGCTTTAGACCTTGCCACCGACCTATCCTAGGGGATAGTTGTTGGGGGTCAGAAAAGCCTGGAAACCGCAGTTCCTGATTTAAAAAAAAAATTCGTTGTAGTTATAAATCGTGGCCTGTGTTACTACGAAGAGGTTGAGAACAAAGTTCGTTCAAGTAGTGCAGAAAAAAAAAGAGTATTCTTTGTTTTTCGCAAATGAGTGAAGCGGCGCCGTTTTAGTATCTTGCAACGAGTGCATATAGGCCCTAGTCCTGTTGTATGACAGCTGTTACATGGTAATTTATGCAGCAGTGAAACAAAGACTCACAATATTTGTTGAGACAGTGTAACAACAATGTAAATATTACTGTGAATGACGTGTCATCTGTAAACGAGTTCAAACGTATTGTGATTTCCCAACATGGCAAACGTGGTCAACCACATCGTCACGGACATCAGATACATCCCACATGGACATAAAGCACACACAACAGTCCGTGTTGTTGTCACCACTATAGTCAATAAATGGTTGGTGCGAGAAGGAATAATAGTGGGCAATGGCTGCCAGAAACATCTTGACGCAGATACAGAAGTCCTGTATGACCAGATAAACACTTGCCTGCAAAACAGACAAAGTTGCACTTGGCCAGCAAAGCAGACAAAATAACCAGCTTGAGTCTGAGCAGCTTGGGTCTGCTTTGGAGGGAAGATAAACACACAAATCAGTTAAAATTTTAAATACACACACACACACACACACACACACACACACACACACACACACACACACACACACACACACACAAATACATACATACATACATACATATATATATATATATATATATATATATATATATATATATATATATATATATATATATATATATATATATATATATTCCAGTCACTATGTGGGGTAGGCTTATCAATCAACATCCAAATAGATAATGGCTATACATATAATACATGTACATATACAGTGTCACTTCTTCTGAAGGACCTCCTTTTGAGAGACCACCTGCAGAACCTGTTCGGTGACTACACAAAATGACCACAAAAGCCCATTTACCAAGCAACAACCACACCACATCAGATCTGTAAAAATCCACCCACTTTGCAAAAAATCAGTAAAATAATGTGTTAAAAGGAGCTAAAAAAAATACTAATATATGTAAGTACTAATTCCTGAAAATGTATCAACACATAAGTGCAAGATTGAATTGGGTCTATAGTAAATAAACATGCATGTAAATAGACATATCCAATATGGATAGGGCTTCAAAGTACAAGTTAGATGTTGGCCAAGAAGTGCAAGAGTCAAACCTCCCTTGGAAGACAACCTGCTTTATATGACCACTTTTCTGTGTGCACCAGGGGCGGTTTCTCAAAAGAGGGACTACACTCTCTCCCTCTCTCTCTCTCTGTCTCACACACACACACACACACACACACACACACACACACACACACACACACACACATACATACATACATACATACATACACATATATATGTAGCTCCGATGAAGACCACATTTGTACTAATTCTATTTCTCATTCACTTTGAGGTGGTGTAGGCGTATCAATCAACATCCAAATGGATATTGGTCGTACAGTTATGTCAGGGTACTAACTCAGACATTTTGTTTTTCCAAGAATTCTTTCTTTCTTCTCTACCACCAAATTTATCCGGAGTCTTTTTCTGACACCATTATTCAAAAAACCACCAAACTTGCCATGGTGACTGACCTACCATTTGAAAAATTTAGATGTACGAAACTAGTAAGCAAATGCAAGGAACAATTTTTTTCACACTTTAGTAAAATTGTTCTTTACAATTGCTTACGCATTTTTTTTTTTTTTTTTTTTACAAAATTCAGCCATTTCCTTAAATTGTGATACAATTTCTTATAGAATCCCCTTATTTCTTTACGCAATCCTACATATCTAACATGCAATAAAATGTAAGGAATATGCCTATTCCCTTACATTACAATTTCTTAAAAAATTCTCAATGTCTCCTTACTTTTTTTATTATTATTATTATTGGACCTGGGTTCTGCTAACTGATTCTGGTTAACAGCATTTTAAAATGCGTTTTCCAATTCCCTTTCTTACAGCTGATTTTTGGAATTTTAAACCACCAGAATGCACCATTTTAACTGTTTATTTATAAAAATGTCTCGCGTGGGCGGGGGGGGGGGGGGACAGCCCCTCCCGAGTCCTCTCCCATCGTCCGCACAATCTCCTGAATTCCTACTGATAAATCAGGAACGTCTCCTGACTTCAGAGAAAATAACTTGGAACCTCTGTACCATAGCGAACAAAATGTCAGAACACTGAAGACAGTTATGACAAGGAGACGTAAAAAGTCCCGTAGCCGTTGTATAATATGATCTGGTGCGGCTCCCCAGATTGCTTACAATATGCCCAATACATATAATCACATTAAAAGAAAAGAAGTATAACAGATCTAACTTTGTAAACACTGCATACTATTGAAAGTAAAGCTCTGTACAGCTGGAAACTTTGATCAACATACAAACTTACTAGATTCAGATGAAAATAACTCATAACTCGTTCTTGTACATGAGGAGAAAAGCGCTGTAACCGGTATGTAAAATAATCATTACTAATGTATTCATCCATATAGTATTTGAAGAAAAAAAAAACGATAGTACGTACACTGTAAATTATATACGCAATTTGCATGATATACCACCTCTTGTGCAACGAAGAGAGAAAAATCGTAATATATGGGTACAACTTTTTGTATATTGGTTTAAGCGTTTTAATTGAAAAAAAAAAACTCCTATATTTGATTTATGGTCATTGTTCCACACCAGAGATGAAATCGGAAGAGTTTTTGTTTTACAAACAATGTAATGATGAGTGCAAGGAAAGCTGGCATTATAAGATCCATGAACCTGTACAGGTGATGAATGTATTCCGATGAATAACCAAGTTCACAGTAGGTCTTATACAAGTAATGACATAGGCCTATATAACGACATTTCGCAAACCAGTACTTCGTACGTAGTAATCCTCTGCACCTGGGTTTTGCTGAAGATGTGTTCGACGCGAAGCATCACTGCGATCAACAAAAATACAATAAAAACAAAGATGGAAGACAAGTAAACAAATAAGTACTGTAGCTGGAAGTCACAGAACCTAGTAAACACAGAAAAGCAAACAAATATGTATAAGGTAAGAACATTTTACAAAAACACAGAGCAAGGAACTGGTTATTTAACCAAATAGAAGTGCGTTGCAAGGACAAAGGCAAGTTGCACCGGATCATAATGAACCATTCTTATAATTTTTTTTTAAAGTAACAAGTGCCTCCAGCTGTGTCCAGGTAACAAATTAAGCTGACGTCAAAAGAGGTAATGTGTAAAAGGGGAAAGAAGATACATTTTCAACATTTTTCAACAAATGTCCAAGTTACCCAAGGCCTAACAAAAATAAATGTGTGGTTCCGGTAACCTGATAGACCCTACTAAAAAGGACCAACCCTAAAATTAAAGGAACTAAAAACAAAAAAACAAAAACAAAAAAAGCCAAACAAAAACAAACAAAAAACAAACAAAAACAAAAACAAAAAAACAACAACAACAAAAACAAAAACACACACAAAAAACAAAAACAAAAAACAAACAAACTGAAAGTACCTTTAAGCCGCCCTTCCCTAATAAATACTGGTCGACCCAGGCCAGTGCTACAAACTCAGTCAGAGATCCAAGTGGCCCAAAAATGTCCGTAATTTTTTTCAGTCGCCCTACACGACCCAAGGGCCGAAGGCATGCTGGGGCGGGGGGGGGGGGGCGGGGCTCAGGGGACATTACCGCCCCCCCCCCCCCCAATTTTGAATTTGAGCGTGCAAAATGGGGTATCTGAGGAGTTTCGAGTATCTTACCTTCACATGGTTGACGAAATCACAACATTTTAGCCATTATTGTACTGATTTTGCTATATTTCCTCAGATTGTACAAAAATCTGATGAAAATTATAAAATATTGGTAAAAAATAAATTAAAAAAAAAAATATCGCCATGTTATCTACTTTTCATGGTGGACCACAACATGAAAATAGCAGAAATGCGAGTATGAAATCGGGAATAATATTAAGTTGCTTTGCACAGGTTTGTGGCTGAACTGGGTTAACTATTTGTGAATTAAGATTGATCTAAATTTTCCATAAATTAATATATGAATAAATATAAGCACCAAAGGGGTAATTTTTATAACTCCAGGGACCTGCTATATAAAATTTGCAGGGCCCTGATACCACTCAGATACTTAAACTATAAAAAAGCGTTCCCTCTGCAGTACTCCCATCTCATGCATTAAGAATGATTTCACCTTATTTTTGGAAATGTTCTTACATTTATTTGATATACCCTGGCTGGTTCTGCATAAGAGTAGGTATAATCATGGTACTGTTGTAGCTGCAATTACCGACCTGGCCAAATTCTGTAGCATTTTTCAAGAACTGTGATGCAAAATTTTGCAACAATGCTGCAGTTGGACAACCTTGGACGAGCTGCAACACGCAACCCACCAGCAAAATCATCCCACAACCCACCACCCCCGCCCGTCAAAAACAAACAAAAAACAAAAAAACAAAAAAAACAAAAAAAACCCCAGGAAATGGTCGTTCAAATCAACGGTAACCAAGTTGTAAGACAAAGCTAACAGAAAAGCTGGCCAACGTGTGCCGTTATTTTGCAGTAAAGTCAACTCAAACACAGCAGTTTTTTTCAACTTGTCTGGACAGTCAACTTGAGCGCCACGATGAGTGCGGTATTAGTATATAGGCCTAGTATCGCTAAGTTTCAGGTGTCCGTTCTCCGAGTTAGAAGTGCAAACATTCGTCAACGTATTTTCAAAAGATGACTTACAATCTAAACCTTAATCTGCCTGCTCAGTTGTGTTTGAAGTAGTTATCATCGTTAGTTGTAAATCCAAATGCAACACGAAGGCATATGCATAGGCCTAATACACACATATTGAGCGCCCATTTAAACATGGCGCAATGCATTGTGAGAATGGAAAATCACAGGGAATCGTGGCCATGTGTTTTCAGCACGGTTCTAGGTGTCCGTTCACCGAGTTACCAGGGCAAACGGTCGTTAAAATACTTTGAAAACATGACTTAAGCTAGGTTTCCATGTGCGCATATTGCGCATTGCGTACAACGTATTGCGTAGTTGGGGGTGCGTATTGCGTACTGCGAATACCATTTTCCATGTATCCGCAAACCAGGCATATACTGTATTTATGTATGTTTACTTTCGTAGAATTTGGCGCCATTTTGTGCATGTTACGCGCGTCTACCCTGCGTGATGCATACAAAATCGCTACACAGAGCGATTGAAACGCATAGGCAACACGCAGTACGCACTACGCAGTACGCATACATGGAAATGGGGTAGTTAATTGTAAGTCAATCAATTATTACGCACTACGCAGTACGCAATACGCGCACATGGAAATCCAGCTTTATTATGTTAACTTTAATCTGCCCGCTCGGTTGTGGCTGAAGCAGTTATCATCGTCAGTTACAAATCCAAATACGACACAGCACGCTCGAGCGCCATTAAGAACATTGTATAATATTATTAATGCATTGATTGCTGGACAGTCTCACAAAAGTACACTTGAATTGGATATCAAAGTGAATCGCAGCCACAGCATATATATCATTATTGATGCTCTGAAATAATTGCAAAATATATGTTTTTGGTTTCATATATTTTAACCCTCTTCTCACCCCCAATCGCCAAGATCGTCCCAATGCTCATGAACAAACAATTGGCTTTGGGTGCGGAACTCACTATTTTCACAAAGGCAGCCATGTCGATTGGATATTTTGAAGAGGTAACGTCCAGAATATATGTGTGATTACTATGAAGGGAAGGTTAATTTGTCGAATGAATGCAATGTACAATATATATCGGGACTTTTCCAGAGTGAGCATTACCTGAAAATGTAAAAACAACTACAAACAGTGACCAGTTGTAGGCCCCAGATATAGTATCTTGTATCAGACGTAGAAGTCGCCCTGAGGCAATAAAATGAGGGTCAGCAATTGGCTTAGTGCCAGGCGCCCCACCATCAAAGACAAAGCCCAATGGAGAAGATTGCCCTTTTAATGGATACAGGTCCGAAAGTACTGGCGATTTTTTATATAAGTGGTAACAACAACATTAACAAAGCGAAGTAGAAAACGTTTAGATTATGCACTTGGAGTATTTAAATTGCTGCTGGTTTACCATTCTGCACAGAGTCAATAGTTTATGTTATTGTGGACTTTGACTGCTTTTGTATATTCCAAACTTACATCTAATTTCCTTGTTAAAATTTTGGCTATGAATGTACATGCACATCCTCGCAGAGAAGATCTGCAAAAGTAACATCTATAGTAAGTTACACATGCACATTTGAACTTTCGTGACTCAGCATAAAGGGATTACCATTGAAGTGAAAACTAGAAAAAAAATATTGGATTCACGGCAAATTTATACATTTGTACCTAATTTGCATAAATGAAAATCCTATAACTTTGAATCATTGTTCATTGGATGCAGCTTTGCCACAAACTTGTTACTGAAATTAGAATGACATCTCTATCTATAATGGTTTTGGAGATATTCAACTATTTAATTTTCAATATACCTAATTAGCATAATTTAAAATTCTACAACTTTCATTTACTGTCTGTTATATTGGCAAGTGTCACAAACCTATACATGCATTGAAATCTTGTGTCTATCTACAATTGTGCGGAAGATATGGAGTTTTTAAAATTTTAATTGCCCCTAATTTGCATTATTACAAACATCATGACTATTCAAAACGAGATGCACAATTCACTGGTAGGTCAGTGACCATAGCAAGTTTAGTGGTTTTCGGAATAATGTTTGAGAAGAACTCCGGACAAATTCGGTCGTAAAGAAGAAAGAAAGAACGTAGGAAGGAAGGAAAGAAAGAAAGAAAGAAAGGAAGAAAGAAAGAAAGAAAGAAAGAAAGAAAGAAAAACAGAAAGAAAAAAAGAAAGATAGAAAAACAGAAAGAAAGAAAGAAAGACAGAACGAAAGAAAGAATTCTTGGAAAAGCAAAATGTCTGGGTTGGCACCCAGACATAGTAACTGAGAATTTTTGGAGGGAGCAAAGGGGAAGAGTCTGGTCGGCTTGCTTGTTCGAGGGGTACATGTAGGTACGGGAGCGGGTTACGCCAGTGTTCAATCTAATAGCACTTTCATCCCTGAGACATATATTCCTACCGTGCAAAACAGACTCTGCGGCCAGTTAGTTACACATGTTTGACAGCGTTCTTGTGTTATAGTAGTTTTGGGAAGTAAAATTAACATGAATTCATTGCAGTTTGGTTTTAAACCAGAAAGCTCAACAACACAATGCACGTTTGTTGTATCAGAGTGCGTTAATTACTACATTAAATATGGTTCAAATTGTGTATTTAGTCTTTTTGGATGCCACATAGGCATTCGATCTGGTGCATTATGGCAAGATTTTTCGTTTATTGATTAAGAGAGGCCAATGTCCTATTGCAAGTCGTCTGCTTCTGAATTTATATACCCGTCAAAAGGGCAGAGTCAAGTGAGAGAAAACATTATCCAATACATTTTCATGTACCAATGGTGTCAAGCAAGGTGGTATGTTGTCTCCAATATTGTTCCGTGTCTATATAGATGAACTTCTGAATAGACTGAGACAGAGTGGCTTCGGTTGTCGTATCGGCAACACCTTCCTTGGTGCAGTTGCCAATGCAGATGACATTACCCTGCTCGCACCAACCACCACCTCAATGTCTCGTCTACTGACTATATGTTCCACGTTTGCTAAAGAATAAAATGTCCTTTTCAGTCCTGCTAAATCTAAACACTTATCATTTCATCAATGTACCAATGAGAGCACGAGAATATCATTTGAAAATTCGGAAATAGAATTGGTTTAGTGTTTCAAGCACCTTGGCCACATTGTTGACCCCAGTGTTATGAAGATAACATACAAGAGTACATACGTACATTTAATGTAGTTGCTAATCTTTTAATGGCTCAATTCAAGCATGTATATTCAACAACAAGGTGTCGATTATTAAAGACATAATGCATGTCTCCTGTACGGCGCCCAGTAATGGGATTTTTCAGGTAAAGAAGTTGTAACGTTTTTCACCGCATGGAGGAAAGCGATTCGGCACATATGGAAATTACCCTATACATGTCACCCTAATTTGCTCCATAACATTTGTAACAACTTTGGTATTGAATCGCAAATGCATATTCATTTTCTGATTTTTTTTGTCTCAGTGTTATTGAAAGAATGCAACAGACCCCAAATTGTGATGGATTAAATTTCGTTTTGGGCCATCTTATACGTGAATTCTGTGAAAAAAGAGATGGGAGTGTTCAATGCATAAGGACCAAACATGAGCATATGGGAATAACAAATGAAACTAGGAAAGATGAGTTGCTGCATAGCAAATCAGTGAGTGTGTTTTCAAAGCACATTGGTGTGGGCAGGTACAACTATTCCATAACACAGGGGTAGAAGTTGGAATGGCGTCTCTATCTTTTATTGCTTTGAAGTTATTTAAGATTTAAAATTTCTAATGGTGCTATTTAGCATAATTTAAATTGCTACAAATTTTATTTTTAATTCATTTGGTGTGCAATGGTCAACAACCCCCTAGAAAAAGTTGAAATGACATCTCTATCTATTATATTGTTGAAGATATTCAAGATTGAAAATTTCGAATACTGCTAATTAGCATAATTTAAATTGCTACAACTTTTGTTTTAAATTAATAGATGCGCAATGGTCAACAACACCCCAGTAGAAGTTGAAATGACATCTCTATCTATGATAGTTCTGAAGATATTCAAGTTTTAAAATTTCAAATGCTGCTAATTAGCATAATTTAAATTGCTACAACGTTTGCTTTAAATTCATTAGACGCGCAATGGTCAATAACCAACTAGTAGAAGTTGGAATGACATCTCTATCTATTATACTTTTGAAGATATTCAAGATTTAAAATTTCAAATGCCCCTAATTTGCATAATTTTTGACGTCTTCATTCCTTTGTATAAAACGGTCAAACTCCTTGTATGGAAATACAATCATGCCAAGTTATGAGTTGCTATGTGTAATAGTGTTTGAGAAAAGTGTCGGACAAATTTGCAGGTAAAGAAGAAAGAAAGAAAGAAAGAAAGAAAGAAAGAAAGAAAGAAAGAAAGAAAGAAAGAAAGAAAGACAAAAAAGTGTGTGTTGACACACACACTTTAATAAAGAACTCGAGGAAAAACAGAAAAGTGTGTGTCGACACACACACTTTAATAAGTGCAACCCAGTAGCCCCGGCCCCGTTAGGCGGTCGGGTTACTGTAGGGACAGTTGACTCTGGATTCATGGAATATGTATTGCAAATATGTGCATGATTTCTTTCTTTCTTTCTTTTTGTATTTCTTTCTTCCTTTCTTTCTTCCTTCCTTCCTTTCTTTCCTTTTTTCTTTCTTTTTTTCTTTCTTCTTTTTTGATCTTCGACTGTATTGTACTTAGTGTACGAATAAAGATATAATAATAATAACAATAATAATAATAATAATAATAATAATAATAATAATAATAATAATAATAATAATAACAGTACTTCTACTACTACTGCTACTACTACTACTACTACTACTACTACTACTACTACTACTATAAATTCTATCAAGTATTTGGTTATAAACTTTAAGATTTTGCTTGAGACTCAGATCAGTTTCGGAATCAGGATTAGTAAACTTGAATTGCTTGTACAAAGTATCGTGAAATTTAATGGAGCTTAAGATGCCGTTTGTCATCCATGTAGAAACTTGTGTTTATATTTGTTAAAACGTACAGTTTTTGTAGGTTGGTGCTTATCTTTTGCAATACGTATTATATTATCAAGCTTATAATTACTATCATGGCCGTGAAGCCAGTCCGGATCAAGTGATGACATGATATGTATGTTATTTAGTTCCTAGGTCTTTGGATAGATTGTTGTTGTTTGTTTCCACTTCGAATTTGTTTTGGAGAACGATGCAGATTTTAGTTTTTGGTCTAAACATATAAAGTAGGGTAGGTGATCAGACAGTCGCGTGAAGAAAATACCTGGTAAACTAGCTTTGTTGTTGCGTGTAACACAGCAGGTTTCAGGTTTCAGGTTTTTCATTGGGAAATAACACCAGCAATACAAGCTGTTTTACGTTATGCCCATAAAACATATTAAGACATATACACAAACAGTGAATGAAACAAGATATACACAAAAAAAATTTGCAAGGCTGCAGTAAAAGGATAAAAGTACACTGCTCAGTAAAATTCAGGATAACATAAATACCATAAGACTGAGGTTAAAAATGTTCGCTCATAAAAGGGGGGATTTAGTCTAAAACTTTGAGCAGTTTGATACCACATACTTAGACAAATTTCTTTTAAAAGTCTGAACTGATGTGATCTTTCTCAAATTGTCTGGTAAAGAGTTCCATTTAGAGGCCCTTTCCTTGAAAAGCGAGTTTCTGTGGCCACGTGATATGAACAAATTATCATTTGTTGCACTTTTGGTATTGTAATCATGCTGGTCAGAGACAAAGCAAACATGTTTCGTGAGATATGGGGGGGGGGGCACAATCATGAGTTATTCGCCACATCAAGATCATGTTGTTATAAAATAGTCGCTGCTTTGTGCTCATCCATTTTAATTTGTTTAGCATGTCTTCAATATGAGTTCTTGGAGCTGCATTTAGAATAAGTCTCATTGCCCTACTTTGTAGCCTTTGTAAGCGAGTTATATTTGACTGAGATGTACAACTCCATACAGTGGAACAATAGTCAAAAAGTGGTAACACAAGGTTGTTGTATAAGGTCTTCCTGGTTTCCAGTGATAAGTGCATGGCACACCTTTTCATAATTCCTAGTGATTTGTTTATTTTCTTCACAAGATTTGATGTGTAGGAATCGAAGTTGCAGTGTGAGTCGATATCTGCACCTAGATACTTCAGCTCATCCACCTGTTCGATCGGACTTTAGTTTACATTGATGTTGAAGTGAGGGGTATCTAGGTATCTTAGTTTTTGGTGGTTACATATCAGGATGCTGTTGGTTTTACCGACATGTAGGCTCAACTTGTTGGCACATAACCAGGTATACACATTTTTGGTATCCTCATTGAGTGCTGAAGACACAAGATTGATGTTTTTGTCCGCACAATAAAAAGCTGTGTCATCAGCATACATGTTTACCTTGCATTTCTGGAGGCAGCCAGGTAAGTCATTTACGTATAAGATGAACAGTAGTGGCCCCAAGATTGAGCCTTGGGGCACACCAGTAAGTATGCGACAAACCTGGGATTTCGTATTATTGATATACGATATTTGAGTCCTCTCCATCAGGTAGTCCTTGAACCATTTGAGGCTTACATCGCGTACACCATAATGTTCAAGTTTTTGCAGCAGGATCTGGTGGTTTACTGTGTCGAATGCCTTCTTGAGATCCAACGCCATTAACCCAACAACCTCACTCTTGTCAAGAGCATCATAGATCAACTCCGTGAGATGATGAAGGCTTGTTTGGGTTGAAAAGCCTTTACGAAAGCCTGATTGGGCATGACACAATAGTCCATATTCTGCAAGGAAGTTGTAGAATTGTTGGTGAACAATTTTTTCAATAACTTTGGAAATGACCGGGAGGATCGAGATGGGTCGATAATTGCCGGTGTCAAGCTTTGATCCCTTCTTCAAAATAGCCGAAATTTTTGCAAGCTTCCAGTCTTTAGGGAATTGGCCTGAATCCAGAGAGCAATTGAACAGTTCAGTTAAGCTGGGAGCAATGCTGTTAGCTGTTAACTTCAGGAGTTTTGCTTGGTAGTTGTTAAGTCCGGTTGCTTTGTTTTCAGGTAGGTGGAGTAAGAGTTTAGTGACTTCATCAACACTTATCTTTTGAAGGTAAAGTTTATGTGAACCCTTGGGATCACAAATGGAAGGTATTCCAAGGCAGTTTTGTGGGCGATGGGAATAGTTTCAGCAAGTTTTTCACCGACACTTGTAAAGAATAAATTAAACCCATTCGCAATTTCCATTAAATCAGTCACAATAGAGCCATTAATTTCTAAGGCTTGTATTCCCTGAGATTTACACTTGGGTAGTAGAGTCCTCAGAGTTTTCCACAGGGCTCTAGAGTCTCCTTTTGTTTCATCAATAGCATTTACGTAGTAGTCTGTTTTTGCCTTTCTGCACATGGCTGTGATTTTGTTTTTACATTTTTTCCACCTGGCCCAGTCTTCTGGTTTGTCTGAGAGAATGGCACGATTTCTATATCGGTCTCGGACATTTTTAAGAGATTCAATTTCTTCTTTGTGCCAAGGGCAAGTTTGTTTCCTTGGGCGGAAGGTTTTCATGGGACATAATTCATCAATAACTGAGTTAAATAGAATCTTCCATGTGTCCCATCTGTCATTTATGTCATCGAAGATGTTAACAATACTCCATGGGAGTTTGTTCAGTTCATCAGTAAGTTTATCAGTGTCTAATTTTTTTGAAGTTTCTGCATGTTATATAACGATGCTTGCGTGGACCAGTCTTTTTCGATAAGGTTAGGAAATTCAATAAGTGGTCTGCCACTGATACAGCTGCAACACCAGATACGTAGGACTGATTCGGCATATTTGTAAAGCATAGGTCAATTGTTGCAGAAGCATCAGTGATTCTGGTATATGCTTTGATTGTCTGATTGTAGCCATAATCTGCTGCAAGCTGGTTAAGTCTCTTTTCACTGGAGTTATTGTCGTTGAGGTGGGTGAAATCGATGTTAAAATCACCCAGCACTATACTATCATACCTTGTAGAGTCTAGTTTGATGAATTGTGATTCCGTGTGTGTGTAGAAATTCACATTTGATCTAGGATGTCGATAAAGTGCAGTAACCAGCAGAGGTTTGCAGTGGGTGCGATTTATTTGGACAGTTCTGGTCATAAGAAGGACACTGTCAAGGTCAGGTCTAGAATTATGAGGAATCGTATCTTTAATGTACAATGCAACGCCTTGTTGACCAATAAATTCCCCATTATTGTCATTTCTTGTAAGTTCATATCCATCAATATTGACATAGTCATTATCGATGTCCGAGTTTAGCCATGACTTACTTATGGCTAAAATGTCTAGCTTGTAAATATTCACAACTCTCTTTATTAAACAGAAAATATTGTCTATTAAAATTGCACTCCTCTCAGAAATAAAAGGTGGGTAATGTTATTTTCGGAACACTGGTTAATTTCCTTTCATCGGTTTTTGTTTCTGTGCAAACTGAAGGCCGAGTTACACGATGGTCAGTTGCGGGTGCAAAGCTGTGCATGCCAAATATTGCTTCAGCAAGGCAGTGTCTACGCGATGCAATAATGGGTTGAAGGGAGAGTTCTTTGCTTACATAGTTTTGCAGCAGCGGTCACATAATACAGCAACACACTGGCCACTCGATGCAAAACGTTGCGAGCACAGCTTTGCATGCCAGAAAGTGCATCGTCTAGCTTGGCCTCAAGGGCTCGATTCTTCATGCAGTGGTTTCCCTTTTGTTATAGAAAACTGGCTTTCGTGCAACCAACACCTTTTTGAATGTAAACATTTGATTCAATGGTTTCATAGAAATAAAAATACCTTATCCAAGTAAGATTGGCAGGTAATACAAATTACGGTATTGTCGGCCAAATACAAGAAAGTGTTTGTCACGTGCCTTACGCAACAAACCACAACATTTTTTGTCCACCTGGTTGTAGCATGGTCACATGACGCGGATAAACCAATAGAAACCTAATAAGCGTCTTGTCCATGACCAAAATTTTTTGAAACCTCAGTTCCACTTCATTCGACCTGTGAGTACACACGTTCATTTATGTCTATGTTTTTGTGTTTTTTTTTCTCGCCTGTGCCTTACGTTGGCAACAGGCATTTTCTTGGGTAGTAGCTGCAAAACATAAACCAAGGTGGTCAGTGTTTTGTACGCTAACACTAATTATATTCCATTGTCAAAATTAACCATGAAAAATTATAAATTTTAACAAAATATCTTTGTGACCTATATCACGTGGCTTCCAGCTTTGGCGCCACACAATGTCCATGTTTCCGTCCACTTGTAGTACTGAATTGCTGAAGTCCTTCGGAGAGTTGGGGTTTAAACCCGGGGATTAACATGTTGGAAACATTGCATATTCGATACCCACAAATATATTGTTGTGCTTTCTATATTTTGTGTTTTAAAGGCTGTATGCCCAAGAAATAGAACACAAAAGGGACGGAGACAGAGAGAGAAGGTAAAGGCACTGATTAATTGATTGATTGATTTTATTCGGTGCAAGTCATACATAGTAGATGATAGATACAGACATGATAAGATAAATGATGATAAGGCAAATTATAATTTGTTCAGGCAATCAGGTGGAGAAGATGGATAGATAAATAGACAGACAGACGGACGGATGGACAGATGGAGGGCGTTTTCGCCAGCCGCCACATTGAATGAAGGCTTATGGGATCGTGGTAGCTCTCGACCGCCATATTTACAGTCAGCACATATAAAACTGTATGGTACAATCTGACCTAGACTATCGTAAAATCCCCTGTAAAATGCCAAGATTTACATGTTATGTGCCAGGGCGTTTTCATAATACTGCCTCGGACAAATATATTTAAAGTGTGTGTGTCAACACACACTTTTTTGTTTCTCCTGAAATTCTTTCTTTCTTTTTAAAGTGTGTGGTCAACGCACACTTTTCTGTTTTTCTAGGAATTCTTTATTAAAGTGTGTGTGTCAACGCACACTTTTCTGTTTTTCTAGGAATTCTTTATTTCTTTCTTTCTTCTTTCTTTCTTTCTTTCTTTCTTTCTTTCTTTCTTTCTTTCTTTCTTTCTTTCTTTCTTTCTTTCTTTCTTTCTTTCTTTCTTTCTTTACCGGCAAATTTGTCCGACATTTCATTCGAAAAGTATTACATGTAGAAACTCCAAACTTTGCACAATTATACTTCTATGGACAAAGTCTGGCATTTTTATAATGAGAGGTCATGCTTTTGAAAATTATGCAAATGAGGGCTAATTAAAGTTTTAAATCTTCAATATCTTGTATACTATAGTAGATGTGGTCCCGAGTGTATAGGAGTTCAATCATAGCAAGGTAAAGGTCATCTCAAATGTCAAGGTCATGTCAAGGTCAAAGGTCAATTTAAAGCCAAAATGTCATTTTTGAGGTCAAGGTTCACTTCAACTAGATGTCATCTCCAGGGCTGATATTGTAGCTATTGTAACCCTGCATATTTTAAAATTTATGTGTGACCTCTAAAGGTCAAAGGTCAAGGTCATTCGAACCTTTGAAAGTTTCATCCAGTCACAACTTGGCTATTTTCCATCCAATTCTAATTATGTTAGTCTCAAATTGTAGGTATTGCAACACTGCACATTTTGTTGGAACACGTGACTTTGAAAGGGCAAAGGTCAAGGTCATTTGGCCCTTTAAAAGTTTCATTTTGCCATAACTTGGTAAATTTTCATCCGATTTGGTTCATGTTCATGTCAGTTTAACTTCTACTAGGGGGTTCCTGACCATTGCGCATGTAATGAATCTAAAACAAAAGTTGTAGCAATTTTAATTATGCGAAATAGCACCATTAGAAATTTTAAATCTTGAATAACTTCAAAGCTGTAATAGATAGAGATGCCATTCCAACTTCTACTCCTGTGTTATGGAATAGTTGTACATTGCCATACCAATATGCTTTGAAGACACACACACTGATTTGCTATGCAGCAAATCATCTTTTCTAGTTCTTTCTTTCTTTCTTCTTTTCTTCTATACCAGCAAATTTGTCCGACACTTTTCTCGAACACTATTACACATAGAAACTCCAAACTTGGCATGATTGTATCTCCATACAAGGAGTTTGACCGTTTTGTACAAAGGAATGAAGATGTTTAAAATTATGCAAATTAGGGGCATTTGAAATTTTAAATCTTGAATATATTCATAAGTATAATAGATAGAGATGTCATTCCAACTTTTAACAGGGGGTTATTGACCATTGCGCGTCTAATGAATTTAAAACAAACGTTGTAGCAATTCAAATTATGCTAATTAGCAGCATTTGAAATTTTAAAACTTGAATATCTTCAAAACTATTATAGATAGAGACTTCATTTCAACTTCTACCAGGGGGTTATTGACCATTGCGCATGTAATAAATCTAAAACAAAAGTTGTAGCAATTCAAATTATGCTAATTAGCAGTATTCGAAATTTTCAATCTTGAATATCTTCAGCACTATAATAGATAGAGATGTCATTCCAACTTCTTCTAGGGGATTGTTGATCGTTGCGCACCTAATGAATTAAAAATAAAACTTGTAGCAGTTTAAATTATGCTAATTAGCAGTATTCGAAATTTTCAATCTTGAATATTTTCAACACTAATAGATAGAGATGTGATTCCAACTTCTACTAGGGGGTTATTGACCAGTGCGCATCTAATGAATTTAAAACAAACGTTGTAGCAATTTAAATTATGCTAATTAGCCGCATTTAAAATTTTAAAACGTGAATTTCTTCAAAACAATTATAGATAGAGAGGTCATTTTAACTTCTACTAGGGGGTTATTGACCATTGCGCATGTAATGAATCTAAAGCAAAAGTTGTAGCAATTCAAATTATGCTAATTAGCAGCATTTAAAATGTTTAAACATGAATATCTTCAAAACTATTAAATATAGCGATGTCATTTCAACTTCTGCTGGGGGGTGGTTGACCATTGCGCATCTAATGAATCTAAAACAAAAGTTGTAGCAATTTAAATTATGCTAGTTAGCAGTATTCGAAATTTTGAATCTTGAATTTCTTCAACACGATAATAGATAGAGATGGCATTCCAACTTTTACTAGGGTGTTGTTGACCATTGCGCACCGAATGAATTTTAAATAAAAGTTGTAGCAATTGAAATTATGCTAAAGGGCACCATTAGAAATTTTACATCTTGAATAACTTCAAAGGTGTAATAGATAGAGATGCCATTCCAACTGCTACTCCTGTGTTAAGGAATAGTTGTACATTACCATACCAATATGCTTTGAAGATACACACACTGATTTGCTATGCAGCAAATCATCTTTCCTAGTCATTCAATGGATTTTCAACCGACAAGCCATTAGCACTAACGCCTATTATTTTTCATAGTGCTGACAAAAGTATTTCTTCTGTCTAAAGCAGAATTTATATTCTTATTATTATGAACATATTTGTCATCTCTGGATTGCCTAATAGTATACAGCTGAGACTAATCTGGAGGCTCTCCTGTACATCAAAGGAATATATACAATACACACTGGACGAGAACAGAAGACTAAATTCACAGCTTGTACGGGAATAATACAACTGATGCCAAATAATGGAGACTTATAATTAGATCATATACCAAATTAGTAAATAAAACGTCTAGATTCTGATATGAATGTCTGAACAGCCTCACGGATGAATACATTATCGGTGTCTGGCAAATCCTCACCACCTTTCAACTTAATATTTAATAAAACATCACTAGAGAACTGAACTCTTAGAGTCGGATTTAGACCTAGAGCGAGTAAGTGACACACAGTGTTCAGTAGACGGACCCTTTGCACAGTGTACTTGGGGCAGAACAAAAGGTAATGTTTCGTATCTTCAGTAGGATGAGAGCATGCACCCGTTGAGACTGGAAGGATATTGACATGATATAGATGGGCATTAAAACCAGAGACGTTAAGACGTAGCTGCGTGTGCCATAAGTTTAGGAAACGCCTTCCATGTTTAAATTATGGGGGCTTTTTGTCAACATTTAAGAGTAATAGATTTAATTGAGATTTGAAATGCGGCAGGGAATCAGTGACACGTGAGGTCATTCCATAATTTGATAGCAGAAGGGAGAAATGAATCGCCGAAGGCTAGCGATTGGTGGTAAACCTAATTTGGAGTGATTTAGTATGATTTCTCAATAGACGTCCAGTAGTGAATGCATCATTGCGAAGAACGATATCATGTAGGTATTGTGGAGTCAACCTATTATACATTTTAAAGAAAAGAATAAGTTTAAAGTATTTCCTTCGATTTGCCAGAGCTTGCCATCCAAGCTCTTCGAGAAGTAAGACACGTGGAGCGTATCTTGTTGCGCCAAGGCAGATCCTGGCTGCCTCATACTGCACAGCTTCTATAGATTGCGACAGGTTTTCAGTCAAACAGGACACATCCATATTCGGGGATAGGACGAATCATAGTGTCATAGAACTGTATAAGAGTCTGGCGGAAGAGTTGGTATTTGAGTCTGCGTAGAAGAGCAAGCCGTTGGCTGGCTTTACTAACAATGCGTGTTATATGTTGGTGCCATGACAAGTTACTTGAAAGCGTAACTCCCCAAGATTTGGCTTGTGTCGTTTAGCCGAGGAGGTCATTGAATTAGATTTTATAGCATAAAATATCATCCGCCAGAACTTGCCCCAACGATGAATTTGTACAAGATTAGAATTAAGGCTTTCAGCTATGGCAGTTGGGTCGTGGACAATTTCGAGAATACTGGTATCATCCACAAATGAACGGATGTCACAAGTAATATTGCCAGTGATGTCGTTAATGTAAACGAGGAAGAGTAGGGGACCAAGGATGGAACCTTGGGGCACTCCAGCCTCTATAGGGAGCCAAGATAAGGTCTGTCCTCCAATAGTAACGCATTGAAATCGGTTTGAGAGATAGCTATCTAAAATAGTAACAGAAGATCTTCAAAGACAGTATCTAGCATTCTGGCATATATTTAATGCGTTTGCGCGGTTCGAAAGTAAATTATTCAAATTTTGAATAGCAGCAAACATAGTCAGTTTTAGACTACTGAACTCAAATACTGGTATTCATTCATTCAAGAATTCAAGAAATCAAGAAAGAATTCAAGAATTCAAGAAATCAAGAAAGAAAGAAAGAAAGAAAGAAAGAAAGAAAGAAAGAAAGAAAGAAAGAAAGAAAGAAAGAAAGAAAGAAAGAAAGAAAGAAAGAAAGAAAGAAAGAAAGAAAGAAAGAAAGAAAGAAAGAAAGAAAGAAAGAAAGAAAGAAAGAAAGAAAGAAAGAAAGAAAGAAAGAAAGAAAGAAAGAAAGAAAGAAAGTGTTGACCTTGAACTAGAGAAACAGGTTTCTGCCTTCTGGGAAGGAAAGGGAAATGTGGTAGCCCTTATCGGGGCTCCCATGATCGTGCACAGATATGCGAAATGCCTGAGCCTTGGAGGCAGGAATAGGGTCAGAGGGAAAGTTATACAGGACCAAGGCAAATAAGCGGAGTGCCACAGGATTATTAGATAAAATAACTTTATTTCAGGCATTTAAAAATAGGTCCATAGTATAAAATACATAGTAAACATTAAAAAAGAGTGTTGGTAAAGATGCCTACAGTCCAAAGTTTGAAGAAATTGGTTCATTACACGACTGTATTGTACTTATAAAAGTCGGCACCATGTGTTCCACATGCTTGAGCACAATCTTCCATCACAATTTATTGAAGTTTGTGTCACAATGTTAACAGATGAGTGGGGTCTATTTAAAAATTTTTATATCACGTGACGTAGCAATTCCTGCAAAGATTTAAAACGATTCTGGGCAAGCATAGCACTTGGACTACAGCTGCTAGGGTATCCAACAAAACCATCTCAGGGAATTGTTGAAATATGTTCTTATTTTATACATTTCCAACTTAATATATTCCTACCAGAGCTGGGCTGTATAAACTGACGAACAAAAAGTTTTGAAGAGGAGAATCTTCGTCTCGTAAATGCAACTATGAACTTTACGACGCAGCATAATAGCCCTTGTCAAATATATCTAAATTGACGCTTGTTGTCTAAATCGTCAGAAAAATCATGTGTTACAATATGACCAAGATACTTAAAACTGCCATTTACAAATGTCAGCTGTTCACTGGCCATATACATGGTAGGGATTATATCAAAGGATGAGGAAGGTGGCTTGATATACAAACATTTTTTTTTTTAAATAAGGGTCCGCCCCATGGCGGGACCCTTTTCGTATTTGGTTTGTCTGCGATCATCTCAGAATCATATTTTACAAGACACGTTAATTTTGTGAAATTAGGAGGGAAAGATGTTTATGTACTGCTATGTGCGTGGACTGGGTGATGAAAAGGCCATTCGCTCAAGCATGGGGCTGTTACTTAGGTCCATGGATCAAGATGAAATAGGTAAAGTTGTGAAATGTTAAGGAACAATCATAGAAGCGTTAGGAAATTCAAGATGCATAAGCACCTGGACAAAATAATGTTAGTAAGTACCTCGAAATGTTATTTAAAAATTGCCATCTAGGTTGTTTCTCAAATTAATGTAATTTGAGATGTTTGTTTATATTTTTGAAAGTGTTTTCCTCATTCTTTGGTATCTCATCTTTAATTCTTACCGTTGATGTCAATATTGAGCTTAATACGTATACGCCATTCTCGACCTGTATAGAACTACATTCAAAAGTCAACATGTACCTCATAATATCTTTGTCCATTTACATTTCTTTTCAGTTTCATGTAGTTGGAGATATTTCATCTTCATCTTTTTCTTCCACTTTGTGTTTAATTCTTGACACTCAATCATATTCAAACGTCAGTGATGCAGCACATACAATGTTACAAATACCTGCTGTATAGTTGAGGTGTTTCTGCTCAAATTCGAGAGATTTGATAGGCCTGTCTTTCTGTTTGTTTGTTTGTTTTTCAAAATATTTTACGTCAATGTCTACTACTTAATTCTTTCTGTTAATAATTAAGCTGGTTGTATGCATAGTCCCTGACCAGTATCCACATTCAAATATTAATAGCGTTATTACATAAATTGCCATTTAAGTTTCTTCTCAGTTTTTCTCATTGTCTGATCTTTCTTTCTGTCTTTCTTTCTGTCTGTCTGTCTGTCTTTCTTTCTTTCTTTCTTTCTTTCTTTCTTTCTTTCTTTCTTTCTTTCTTTCTTTCTTTCTTTCTTTCTTTCTTTCTTTCTTTCTTTCTTTCTTTCTTTCTTTCTTTCTTTACGACTACATTCGTCCGGAGTTTTTCTCGGACACTATTATTCTGAAAACTACCAAACTTGCCATTATGACTGACCCACCAGTGAAATTAGGCACCTGACTTGGAATAGTCATGATATTTAAAATTATGCAAAATATGGGCATTAAAATTTTAAAAGCTTTTTATCTTCTAAAATATCATAGGTGGACACAGAGTTCTAACTTACACATATAGGTTTGAGACATCTGGCAAATCCAATAGCATGCAAACAAAGGTTGGGGAATTTTAATGTATGCTAAATTGAGTGATTTCCCAACAATCCACATTTTGACTAGGGCTTCTGCTGTACTGCGTGTTACAAGCCTCCATGGTGCTAGGCAACCATTTTGCATTCATCATACTTGAACCTGTCTCATAGGCAGCCTTCTAGCCATGCCTGCTAGGTGTATGGTTATAAAGGTTTGGATCTTATGGCAAATGGAAGGTGGGGATGATGGGCTCCCAAAGACTGTGTAATGACGTTCTCAATAAAATACAGAGAATCTCCTTCTGTTCATGCAAGAAACATATCTGCTCCATGTTGACACTAATGCTGGACAGAGCTGTAAATGCATCATGACTGAGACTGACCAGTGTCTTCGCTGGTCTGTTTTCGCCTGAGGAAAGGAGTCTTCTGGGCTTATCAGTCCCAAGGGATCAGAGGAAGTAGCCGTCTAGGCAGAACAAGCCTGAGTGTACCCTCTGTTAAAAATAGACTACATACAGAGCCGAGTTTGCTGGACCCATCAAAGTCTGGACTTAAAGTCCTCATGACTGTTTTCACAACTTGGTGAATTTTGAAAAAGTGTGTGGATTTGTGTCATCTCACTGGACACTTTCATGTCTTTGTTTTCTTGTAACCAGTGAGATGAAGCCTGTTCTTCATAGCCAATACTGAGTCAGTATAGTGCATGTCTCAGTTCACAGGTACATGTACGTGTAGTTTTGTGACAGCATCTGTTAAAATTTGTTTAGGTAATAAAAGAACAAACACAGTTTTGTATTACATGTATACACATCCCTCTGAATTATAATATGTGTACACTGAACATGCACATATACTCATCAATACTGCCCAGAAGGGTAGACCCTCTCAGGAGTGGGGCCTTTTCTCTGGTCGCGAGGGTGCCCACTGTAGAGAGGTTTCACTGTACAGTGGTACCTGCAATTTAAGACCACCCCTAATGTCAGACAAAAGTGGTCACATAGGACGGGTGGTATTTCATCTCAGATAAATTTACAAAGAAATAAAAGCCCAATGTCTTTCTTTCTTACTTTCTTTCTTTCTTTCTTTCTTTCTTTCTTTTTTCTCCCTTCCTTTATGACCAAGTTGGTCCACAGTTTTTTTCAGATACTATTTTTCCAAAAATCACCAAACTTGCCATGGTGACTGACATAACCAGTGAAATTGTGCATCTCATTTGAAATACTCATGATGTTTGAAATTATGCAAATTTTAGAGGCAACAAAAATTTTAAAAGCGCCATATCTTCCAAACTAGTGCAAATCGACTCAAAATTTCAATGTGCACATATACGTTTGTGACACTTGCCACTATAATGGAAAGTATAGTTGTAGAATTTCAAATTATGCTAATAAGGGGCATTGAAAAATGTAAAGGTTGAATATATCCAAAACTATTGTAGAAAGAGATGCCATTCCAACTTCAGTTTTTCAGTTTGTGGCAAAGCCGCAACCAATGAACCATGAACCAAAGTTGTAGGATTTTAATTTATGCAAATTAGGTGAAAATGCAAAATGTCAATCTTTAATAGGTTCAACACTATTATAGAGGTGCCATTCCTACTTCACTTTATGGGTTTGTGGCATAGCCCCATCCAATGAACAATAATCCAAAGTTCTTCTAGGCTTATAATTCATGCAAATTAGACGAATACACAAAATTAAAATGTTGAATAGCTTCTAAACTATTATAGATAGTAGTTTCATTTAAAATTTACTTTATAAGTTTGGGACATATGGCCACATCCATTGAACCAAGAACCAAAGCCGAGCATTTTAATTTTTAAAAATTAGGCTGATACATGAAATTTAGATTATGTTGAACAATGGCAAAAGGGTAGCATTTCAAACTGTTCTCATTTTGAAGGCACCCAGACAGATTTGCTGTGAAGCCAATCTTTTCTAGTCTTTAATTCTTTCTGTTAATATAATTAATCAGCCACCCTGAAAGGTTGGGGGAGTGATGAATGGTGAGGTTTCTCAGTGCTTGCTTGTGACAGGTGACATCTAATCTTAATATTATTTTGAATTTGGTTTGGGGTTTAACACACAAATCAAGACCAGCAAACCTGTGATTGCATGCGTTGCTATGCACGCGATGCAATTCGATGGCACACATCATAGCCTCATCTGGCGGGGCCAGTATTAACAAAATAAGCGGGCACAATTTAGGTGTGACACGGGTGACACGACAGCTGTGTGACGGGACAGATCTGATGGGATGAAACCACCATTATATTTACTGTATATTCTCATATTAGCATAAAGGCATATAACTTTTGTTGCGTCACTTTTTAAAATAAAGTATGCAGTTGGTGTTGTGCAGACACCTTTCATTGAAAACATTCAAAATAAAAAAGGCGAGTCTATAGATAGAATCAAAAGTTATGCCAGTGTTTACCTGTCATAGCCAGGAAACACGTGCTCCGAGCACAGCTTGCCAGCATTACGTCACTGCGTATGAATATGTGATTTGCCCTATGTTTATAAAACTCTTCATGGAAAAAATATCTGTCAAACCATACAACACAAACAGGCTGATAAGCTCATGTAATAGTCTAGCTGAAACAGTGGGTTAATTACAGGTAAATGGCCCCCAAAGGTGTCAGCACACGACAACCAAGAACTATTTAGTGCGGTAACCTGCACCTGACTGGCCGCAATGGTGTATTCATACCTTCATTATGCAAATGACAATTAATATTCATGTTAATTATGCATATGCAATACTGACCCATACAAGTGTAATACTGTGAAAAGAAAATTCACTTAACTGATATACTTTTGGAAATATAACACCTTTTCTATGCACTATCACAATGGATTCCCAATGCAATTTTAAGTGTTTTGATCTGACCCCACCAATCAATAAAATTCATTATTTTTTCTTCAAAAATTTGATTTCATCTTAATTTTTTTCACTTGGGTTACATTATTATTATCTGTTTGTAACAAAATAATACAGCTTGCCAGAAAAAACCTGGTCAGTGAACCTACATTGACCTTGATACCACCCCCCCCCTTAAAAATGATGGCTGCTGAGTGGTACAAACTGCCTCATTGTTGCTCTAATAAAATTTTAACTATTGATGATACACACTTGTTTGTACACATATATATCAGTCTTATTTCTACCATCAAGTGGTTACAAGGCCATTATGATCACTTTGTAATCCTTCCTAGTTTCCATCTACATTTATCAAGTAGTTGGGAGATTTTTCAGCTGTTTTTAAATATGCAAAGATTAAAGTCAATTTCAACATGTTTTCCTTTGAAATATCATTCATCCCCATTCAATCTTCTTTTAAAATGGAGAATTTAACCTGAATATCAATTTAAAAGTCACTCTTTCTTCATTTTTCCCCAAAATATGCAAATATCATTGTTGTTTTGGTTAATACATGGAAATCCAGCAATGTACCCTATTGTAAACCATTGACACAATTTAATTCTTTTATTTTACGTAAACAAATAAAGATAGCCATCTAAAATGGTTTGATCTGACAAATATAAGTGGTAAGGCAACATTTAGAGCAAATAAATTTGACATGAAGGTGAAATTTTAAAATTTCATCTGTCAGCATCAGTTTTCCTTCAGGGATGAAACCACCATTATATTTACTGTATATTCTCATATTAGCATAAAGGCATATAACTTTTGTTGCGTCACTTTTTAAAATAAAGTATGCAGTTGGTGTTGTGCAGACACCTTTCATTGAAAACATTCAAAATAAAAAAGGCGAGTCTATAGATAGAATCAAAAGTTATGCCAGTGTTTACCTGTCATAGCCAGGAAACACGTGCTCCGAGCACAGCTTGCCAGCATTACGTCACTGCGTATGAATATGTGATTTGCCCTATGTTTATAAAACTCTTCATGGAAAAAATATCTGTCAAACCATACAACACAAACAGGCTGATAAGCTCATGTAATAGTCTAGCTGAAACAGTGGGTTAATTACAGGTAAATGGCCCCCAAAGGTGTCAGCACACGACAACCAAGAACTATTTAGTGCGGTAACCTGCACCTGACTGGCCGCAATGGTGTATTCATACCTTCATTATGCAAATGACAATTAATATTCATGTTAATTATGCATATGCAATACTGACCCATACAAGTGTAATACTGTGAAAAGAAAATTCACTTAACTGATATACTTTTGGAAATATAACACCTTTTCTATGCACTATCACAATGGATTCCCAATGCAATTTTAAGTGTTTTGATCTGACCCCACCAATCAATAAAATTCATTATTTTTTCTTCAAAAATTTGATTTCATCTTAATTTTTTTCACTTGGGTTACATTATTATTATCTGTTTGTAACAAAATAATACAGCTTGCCAGAAAAAACCTGGTCAGTGAACCTACATTGACCTTGATACCACCCCCCCCCCTTAAAAATGATGGCTGCTGAGTGGTACAAACTGCCTCATTGTTGCTCTAATAAAATTTTAACTATTGATGATACACACTTGTTTGTACACATATATATCAGTCTTATTTCTACCATCAAGTGGTTACAAGGCCATTATGATCACTTTGTAATCCTTCCTAGTTTCCATCTACATTTATCAAGTAGTTGGGAGATTTTTCAGCTGTTTTTAAATATGCAAAGATTAAAGTCAATTTCAACATGTTTTCCTTTGAAATATCATTCATCCCCATTCAATCTTCTTTTAAAATGGAGAATTTAACCTGAATATCAATTTAAAAGTCACTCTTTCTTCATTTTTCCCCAAAATATGCAAATATCATTGTTGTTTTGGTTAATACATGGAAATCCAGCAATGTACCCTATTGTAAACCATTGACACAATTTAATTCTTTTATTTTACGTAAACAAATAAAGATAGCCATCTAAAATGGTTTGATCTGACAAATATAAGTGGTAAGGCAACATTTAGAGCAAATAAATTTGACATGAAGGTGAAATTTTAAAATTTCATCTGTCAGCATCAGTTTTCCTTCAGGGATGAAACCACCATTATATTTACTGTATATTCTCATATTAGCATAAAGGCATATAACTTTTGTTGCGTCACTTTTTAAAATAAAGTATGCAGTTGGTGTTGTGCAGACACCTTTCATTGAAAACATTCAAAATAAAAAAGGCGAGTCTATAGATAGAATCAAAAGTTATGCCAGTGTTTACCTGTCATAGCCAGGAAACACGTGCTCCGAGCACAGCTTGCCAGCATTACGTCACTGCGTATGAATATGTGATTTGCCCTATGTTTATAAAACTCTTCATGGAAAAAATATCTGTCAAACCATACAACACAAACAGGCTGATAAGCTCATGTAATAGTCTAGCTGAAACAGTGGGTTAATTACAGGTAAATGGCCCCCAAAGGTGTCAGCACACGACAACCAAGAACTATTTAGTGCGGTAACCTGCACCTGACTGGCCGCAATGGTGTATTCATACCTTCATTATGCAAATGACAATTAATATTCATGTTAATTATGCATATGCAATACTGACCCATACAAGTGTAATACTGTGAAAAGAAAATTCACTTAACTGATATACTTTTGGAAATATAACACCTTTTCTATGCACTATCACAATGGATTCCCAATGCAATTTTAAGTGTTTTGATCTGACCCCACCAATCAATAAAATTCATTATTTTTTCTTCAAAAATTTGATTTCATCTTAATTTTTTTCACTTGGGTTACATTATTATTATCTGTTTGTAACAAAATAATACAGCTTGCCAGAAAAAACCTGGTCAGTGAACCTACATTGACCTTGATACCACCCCCCCCCCCTTAAAAATGATGGCTGCTGAGTGGTACAAACTGCCTCATTGTTGCTCTAATAAAATTTGAACTATTGATGATACACACTTGTTTGTACACATATATATCAGTCTTATTTCTACCATCAAGTGGTTACAAGGCCATTATGATCACTTTGTAATCCTTCCTAGTTTCCATCTACATTTATCAAGTAGTTGGGAGATTTTTCAGCTGTTTTTAAATATGCAAAGATTAAAGTCAATTTCAACATGTTTTCCTTTGAAATATCATTCATCCCCATTCAATCTTCTTTTAAAATGGAGAATTTAACCTGAATATCAATTTAAAAGTCACTCTTTCTTCATTTTTCCCCAAAATATGCAAATATCATTGTTGTTTTGGTTAATACATGGAAATCCAGCAATGTACCCTATTGTAAACCATTGACACAATTTAATTCTTTTATTTTACGTAAACAAATAAAGATAGCCATCTAAAATGGTTTGATCTGACAAATATAAGTGGTAAGGCAACATTTAGAGCAAATAAATTTGACATGAAGGTGAAATTTTAAAATTTCATCTGTCAGCATCAGTTTTCCTTCAGGGATGAAACCACCATTATATTTACTGTATATTCTCATATTAGCATAAAGGCATATAACTTTTGTTGCGTCACTTTTTAAAATAAAGTATGCAGTTGGTGTTGTGCAGACACCTTTCATTGAAAACATTCAAAATAAAAAAGGCGAGTCTATAGATAGAATCAAAAGTTATGCCAGTGTTTACCTGTCATAGCCAGGAAACACGTGCTCCGAGCACAGCTTGCCAGCATTACGTCACTGCGTATGAATATGTGATTTGCCCTATGTTTATAAAACTCTTCATGGAAAAAATATCTGTCAAACCATACAACACAAACAGGCTGATAAGCTCATGTAATAGTCTAGCTGAAACAGTGGGTTAATTACAGGTAAATGGCCCCCAAAGGTGTCAGCACACGACAACCAAGAACTATTTAGTGCGGTAACCTGCACCTGACTGGCCGCAATGGTGTATTCATACCTTCATTATGCAAATGACAATTAATATTCATGTTAATTATGCATATGCAATACTGACCCATACAAGTGTAATACTGTGAAAAGAAAATTCACTTAACTGATATACTTTTGGAAATATAACACCTTTTCTATGCACTATCACAATGGATTCCCAATGCAATTTTAAGTGTTTTGATCTGACCCCACCAATCAATAAAATTCATTATTTTTTCTTCAAAAATTTGATTTCATCTTAATTTTTTTCACTTGGGTTACATTATTATTATCTGTTTGTAACAAAATAATACAGCTTGCCAGAAAAAACCTGGTCAGTGAACCTACATTGACCTTGATACCACCCCCCCCCCCCTTAAAAATGATGGCTGCTGAGTGGTACAAACTGCCTCATTGTTGCTCTAATAAAATTTTAACTATTGATGATACACACTTGTTTGTACACATATATATCAGTCTTATTTCTACCATCAAGTGGTTACAAGGCCATTATGATCACTTTGTAATCCTTCCTAGTTTCCATCTACATTTATCAAGTAGTTGGGAGATTTTTCAGCTGTTTTTAAATATGCAAAGATTAAAGTCAATTTCAACATGTTTTCCTTTGAAATATCATTCATCCCCATTCAATCTTCTTTTAAAATGGAGAATTTAACCTGAATATCAATTTAAAAGTCACTCTTTCTTCATTTTTCCCCAAAATATGCAAATATCATTGTTGTTTTGGTTAATACATGGAAATCCAGCAATGTACCCTATTGTAAACCATTGACACAATTTAATTCTTTTATTTTACGTAAACAAATAAAGATAGCCATCTAAAATGGTTTGATCTGACAAATATAAGTGGTAAGGCAACATTTAGAGCAAATAAATTTGACATGAAGGTGAAATTTTAAAATTTCATCTGTCAGCATCAGTTTTCCTTCAGGGATGAAACCACCATTATATTTACTGTATATTCTCATATTAGCATAAAGGCATATAACTTTTGTTGCGTCACTTTTTAAAATAAAGTATGCAGTTGGTGTTGTGCAGACACCTTTCATTGAAAACATTCAAAATAAAAAAGGCGAGTCTATAGATAGAATCAAAAGTTATGCCAGTGTTTACCTGTCATAGCCAGGAAACACGTGCTCCGAGCACAGCTTGCCAGCATTACGTCACTGCGTATGAATATGTGATTTGCCCTATGTTTATAAAACTCTTCATGGAAAAAATATCTGTCAAACCATACAACACAAACAGGCTGATAAGCTCATGTAATAGTCTAGCTGAAACAGTGGGTTAATTACAGGTAAATGGCCCCCAAAGGTGTCAGCACACGACAACCAAGAACTATTTAGTGCGGTAACCTGCACCTGACTGGCCGCAATGGTGTATTCATACCTTCATTATGCAAATGACAATTAATATTCATGTTAATTATGCATATGCAATACTGACCCATACAAGTGTAATACTGTGAAAAGAAAATTCACTTAACTGATATACTTTTGGAAATATAACACCTTTTCTATGCACTATCACAATGGATTCCCAATGCAATTTTAAGTGTTTTGATCTGACCCCACCAATCAATAAAATTCATTATTTTTTCTTCAAAAATTTGATTTCATCTTAATTTTTTTCACTTGGGTTACATTATTATTATCTGTTTGTAACAAAATAATACAGCTTGCCAGAAAAAACCTGGTCAGTGAACCTACATTGACCTTGATACCACCCCCCCCCCCCCTTAAAAATGATGGCTGCTGAGTGGTACAAACTGCCTCATTGTTGCTCTAATAAAATTTTAACTATTGATGATACACACTTGTTTGTACACATATATATCAGTCTTATTTCTACCATCAAGTGGTTACAAGGCCATTATGATCACTTTGTAATCCTTCCTAGTTTCCATCTACATTTATCAAGTAGTTGGGAGATTTTTCAGCTGTTTTTAAATATGCAAAGATTAAAGTCAATTTCAACATGTTTTCCTTTGAAATATCATTCATCCCCATTCAATCTTCTTTTAAAATGGAGAATTTAACCTGAATATCAATTTAAAAGTCACTCTTTCTTCATTTTTCCCCAAAATATGCAAATATCATTGTTGTTTTGGTTAATACATGGAAATCCAGCAATGTACCCTATTGTAAACCATTGACACAATTTAATTCTTTTATTTTACGTAAACAAATAAAGATAGCCATCTAAAATGGTTTGATCTGACTAATATAAGTGGTAAGGCAACATTTAGAGCAAATAAATTTGACATGAAGGTGAAATTTTAAAATTTCATCTGTCAGCATCAGTTTTCCTTCAGGGATGAAACCACCATTATATTTACTGTATATTCTCATATTAGCATAAAGGCATATAACTTTTGTTGCGTCACTTTTTAAAATAAAGTATGCAGTTGGTGTTGTGCAGACACCTTTCATTGAAAACATTCAAAATAAAAAAGGCGAGTCTATAGATAGAATCAAAAGTTATGCCAGTGTTTACCTGTCATAGCCAGGAAACACGTGCTCCGAGCACAGCTTGCCAGCATTACGTCACTGCGTATGAATATGTGATTTGCCCTATGTTTATAAAACTCTTCATGGAAAAAATATCTGTCAAACCATACAACACAAACAGGCTGATAAGCTCATGTAATAGTCTAGCTGAAACAGTGGGTTAATTACAGGTAAATGGCCCCCAAAGGTGTCAGCACACGACAACCAAGAACTATTTAGTGCGGTAAACTGCACCTGACTGGCCGCAATGGTGTATTCATACCTTCATTATGCAAATGACAATTAATATTCATGTTAATTATGCATATGCAATACTGACCCATACAAGTGTAATACTGTGAAAAGAAAATTCACTTAACTGATATACTTTTGGAAATATAACACCTTTTCTATGCGCTATCACAATGGATTCCCAATGCAATTTTAAGTGTTTTGATCTGACCCCACCAATCAATAAAATTCATTATTTTTTCTTCAAAAATTTGATTTCATCTTAATTTTTTTCACTTGGGTTACATTATTATTATCTGTTTGTAACAAAATAATACAGCTTGCCAGAAAAAACCTGGTCAGTGAACCTACATTGACCTTGATACCACCCCCCCCCCCTTAAAAATGATGGCTGCTGAGTGGTACAAACTGCCTCATTGTTGCTCTAATAAAATTTTAACTATTGATGATACACACTTGTTTGTACACATATATATCAGTCTTATTTCTACCATCAAGTGGTTACAAGGCCATTATGATCACTTTGTAATCCTTCCTAGTTTCCATCTACATTTATCAAGTAGTTGGGAGATTTTTCAGCTGTTTTTAAATATGCAAAGATTAAAGTCAATTTCAACATGTTTTCCTTTGAAATATCATTCATCCCCATTCAATCTTCTTTTAAAATGGAGAATTTAACCTGAATATCAATTTAAAAGTCACTCTTTCTTCATTTTTCCCCAAAATATGCAAATATCATTGTTGTTTTGGTTAATACATGGAAATCCAGCAATGTACCCTATTGTAAACCATTGACACAATTTAATTCTTTTATTTTACGTAAACAAATAAAGATAGCCATCTAAAATGGTTTGATCTGACAAATATAAGTGGTAAGGCAACATTTAGAGCAAATAAATTTGACATGAAGGTGAAATTTTAAAATTTCATCTGTCAGCATCAGTTTTCCTTCAGGGATGAAACCACCATTATATTTACTGTATATTCTCATATTAGCATAAAGGCATATAACTTTTGTTGCGTCACTTTTTAAAATAAAGTATGCAGTTGGTGTTGTGCAGACACCTTTCATTGAAAACATTCAAAATAAAAAAGGCGAGTCTATAGATAGAATCAAAAGTTATGCCAGTGTTTACCTGTCATAGCCAGGAAACACGTGCTCCGAGCACAGCTTGCCAGCATTACGTCACTGCGTATGAATATGTGATTTGCCCTATGTTTATAAAACTCTTCATGGAAAAAATATCTGTCAAACCATACAACACAAACAGGCTGATAAGCTCATGTAATAGTCTAGCTGAAACAGTGGGTTAATTACAGGTAAATGGCCCCCAAAGGTGTCAGCACACGACAACCAAGAACTATTTAGTGCGGTAACCTGCACCTGACTGGCCGCAATGGTGTATTCATACCTTCATTATGCAAATGACAATTAATATTCATGTTAATTATGCATATGCAATACTGACCCATACAAGTGTAATACTGTGAAAAGAAAATTCACTTAACTGATATACTTTTGGAAATATAACACCTTTTCTATGCGCTATCACAATGGATTCCCAATGCAATTTTAAGTGTTTTGATCTGACCCCACCAATCAATAAAATTCATTATTTTTTCTTCAAAAATTTGATTTCATCTTAATTTTTTTCACTTGGGTTACATTATTATTATCTGTTTGTAACAAAATAATACAGCTTGCCAGAAAAAACCTGGTCAGTGAACCTACATTGACCTTGATACCACCCCCCCCCCCTTAAAAATGATGGCTGCTGAGTGGTACAAACTGCCTCATTGTTGCTCTAATAAAATTTTAACTATTGATGATACACACTTGTTTGTACACATATATATCAGTCTTATTTCTACCATCAAGTGGTTACAAGGCCATTATGATCACTTTGTAATCCTTCCTAGTTTCCATCTACATTTATCAAGTAGTTGGGAGATTTTTCAGCTGTTTTTAAATATGCAAAGATTAAAGTCAATTTCAACATGTTTTCCTTTGAAATATCATTCATCCCCATTCAATCTTCTTTTAAAATGGAGAATTTAACCTGAATATCAATTTAAAAGTCACTCTTTCTTCATTTTTCCCCAAAATATGCAAATATCATTGTTGTTTTGGTTAATACATGGAAATCCAGCAATGTACCCTATTGTAAACCATTGACACAATTTAATTCTTTTATTTTACGTAAACAAATAAAGATAGCCATCTAAAATGGTTTGATCTGACAAATATAAGTGGTAAGGCAACATTTAGAGCAAATAAATTTGACATGAAGGTGAAATTTTAAAATTTCATCTGTCAGCATCAGTTTTCCTTCAGGGATGAAACCACCATTATATTTACTGTATATTCTCATATTAGCATAAAGGCATATAACTTTTGTTGCGTCACTTTTTAAAATAAAGTATGCAGTTGGTGTTGTGCAGACACCTTTCATTGAAAACATTCAAAATAAAAAAGGCGAGTCTATAGATAGAATCAAAAGTTATGCCAGTGTTTACCTGTCATAGCCAGGAAACACGTGCTCCGAGCACAGCTTGCCAGCATCCCTTACAAAACTAAATGTCGGAAAAATGTCGGGAAAATGTTGGAATAATGTCGGGTATGTTGGGATCATGTCGGGATGACATTGGGATCAAGTTGGATTTACATTGGGATCATGTTGGAGTATATCACTTTGCCAATTTTGCAATGTTGGATTCTGTTGGGTAATGTTGGGAGCATGTCAGGGTATTTTGGAATCATATTGGGGAATGATGGGATAATATTGGGGTAACAAACTTCATCAAGTTTTCAGTATTGGAAGCATGTTGGGTTATGTTGGGATCATACTGGAGCAACAAACCTTATCAAATTTTTTAGTTGCTGTAATGTCAGGATCACGTCGGGGTATGTTGGGATGATGTCAGAACAACAACTTAACCAAAATTTTCAGGTAACACATTGTTGGGGTCATGTTGGATCACAGAACTTTGCCAACTTTTCATGTGGACCCATGCTAGAAGAACAGACTATGTAAATTTTCAGGATTCTGACATGTTGGGATCGTGTTGGAACGCATTGGAACCATGTTGGAGCTCAAAACTTTGTCAATTTCTCATGCTAGAAGAACAGACTCTGTAAATTATGCAGGGTCCTGACATGTTGGGATCAAGTTGGAACACATTGGGATAATGCTGGAGCACAAAACTTTGTCAATTTGTCACGCCAGGCCCTAGTTGGAATAACAGACTCACACATTTAAAAAAATATATATCCTTTCTATGTATACTATGTATAAAATTCTCACTATACTACAAAAGATGATGAGTGATGACATGAATAGTAAGTTAATCAAAGACACCTTGTGTTCTGACATTGTCACTTTGTTGGCAAGCAATGAACAATGGCATTTTTGAATCATTAAACTCTTAATAGGCATGTCAAAATATTGTCCCTTCATGGGTATGGGATATTCTAAAAACATATACTTAAAAGTTTAGCAGTTTACCAGACAATATTTTTTTTTTTAAAGAATATGACACCAAATACACAAACAGCATAAATCACATCCATACCTAGGAGTTCTTGTGATCATGTGGATTATGTTTGATCATGATCACATCATTGTGCCTCAATATATATCTTCACCCTTAGAGCACTGGGATCAAGTTTCAACTGTTTATACTGTACTAGTCATCCTGACTCATCTAAATATCCAGTGGTTGATTGGCTGAGGCGGGCCTGAAAGTGAGGCTGCCAGGCTGGGCATCGTCAGATTTAAAATAGCTATGGCGGGTTCATGTTCAAGTATTACAAGGCATCATCTTGTGATGTTTTTGAAGATAATGATGGCTTCAAGGACATTATAGCATACTGGCAGGCATGTGGATAGCTTAAGCTCCAACCTCAGCTCCAAGTGGTATACATGGCCATGGTGTAGTGTGAAATTTGTCCAGCTAACAAAGGCAACTGAATGCAAGGCTATCATACAAAAGGACAGACTCACATGGGCTGTGGTGATAACAAAGGACTACTTTGGCATAATTATTGGCACAAGAGACCAAAGTAAGTATAAATTTAAGCATACTTTCTACAATGCTCATGAATTTCAGGGTGTGGATCACAAAGAATTCAACTTTCACAGCATATATGACTCTCCATTGTGTTGTCAGGCTGGGATCTCTATATACTGCCACTAAAAACCTTCTGTGTGGTCAGCCACATCAAGAAGCCTTGGCCATATATAGCACAGCCTGCCAACTACTTTACCCAGACCACAGGGGACTTGACCTGGCTGTAACTAATTAGAGCCCAGCAGATATACAAAGCTGTGTTGATAAACATTAACGCAATGGCTGTACTGAGCTGGAAGATATATATTTAAACATAAATTAACATGCATCAACATCTTGCACTTCCATGATCAAAGAAATCAAATAGCAGCAGTGAATATCAATAGAGTAGGCAAATTTTTACTGGAATATTGGTCTTATAGAAAGGGTCATTTGCTACCAAAATAAATAATGTAATATATGTTCAAAGTACATTTCCACTGGCATTCCAATGAAATGTCAAGTTGATTCAAGTGAAATACCACTTGTATTTCAGTGGAATTGCACTGGAATACCAATGTGCATTTTTTTATGGGGAATTATACAACAAATGAAAAAAAGGTTCCACAAAATAAGTGGTCTGAATGATCTTTCTGGATTGGATATTATATCTGGTCAGTAAGGCTATATTTGAATGAAGGTTATGAACTGTAACAGACGCATATCAGCTGTAGATTCAGTCTCACAGTCCAGCTTTTCCAAAAGAGATGTCATTCTCACCCTTGAAGTTTTCCTGGCTTATACCCATTCCGTCCAATATGGTCTTTATGGTGAAAATATGACATCAGATTATTGTCCAAATTTACATCTAGCCAGGTGAAGCTGCCAAAGGCCAGGGTCAATATGTCATTCTGGACCTTGTGGAATTTACAAATAATGAAAATGTTTCATTGTGTTCTTTGTGTTCTTTTATTTCTATAAATTAATTTATTGTTTCTCACTTTTATTGTATGATTGCTTACAGAAAGATATTTATTACATGTAGTAATCTGGGCCTGCAATTTTCCTTGTAGAAGCATATAAAAAAGAATATTTTGCAAATGAAAAGTTTTCAATATGAAAATGTAAGCTTGTTGGGGTAATTTTGTTTAAAAATATAATGAATTTTAGAGTACAGGACCTGGGTCATTGCATACTGTGTCAGTCAAGTTACTGTAAGACTTTTAAACATGGAAACTGCTGAGGCATTCACACCCATAAAAGTCAATTTATTTTATGTAAGTACTGGAGCAGTGAAATGCATTTTAAAATGTCAATCAAAACCCATATACAATGTACATGTACTTTGAAAAATCATTAAACATTTCATGTATAGTGGGATAAAGGCAGGAACCCTTAGCAAAGTATTTAAACCAAACTTTTTGACAATTTGAAAATGTTACACTTTTAACATTTTATTTCCTGTGTCCTTGCACATTTTGTTTTCCATTTTTCAGAACTGCTACAAGAAGCATACCCTTGCACCACAAATGGGGACATCAAGCGCAACCTGCAAGAAGTTGTGAGACCATCTGCTCAACAGCGACCAGCTGCAACCAATGATAATGAATATGGATCTGAAACTCTGGACTGCACAACATTTGTGCCCCCAGTTGAAGGAAGGCATATAGTGAACACTTTTTCTTTAATAATGGTGAATCTGTGTATTACACATGTACCAAAATACACATGAATTATTATACGACAGCTATGTCTTCTTGTTTTTTATTCATTATAGTTTTTAGAAGAAAAGTAATGGTGAAAAGGAGGCTCTCTACAACAATAGATTTGATCTGAAGCCATCTCCCAACAGGTTGGGATGTAGGCCCAACGTCTTCCAACATGCTAAGAGATGTTGAGATGTAGGCCCAATGTTTCCCAACATGTTTGGAGATGTTGGGATGTAGGCCCAATGTTTCCCAACATGTTAGGAGATGTTGGGTTGTTGCTCTGGACAACATTTCCCAACATGTTGGGGGGACGTCGGGATATTGGTCCAACTTCTCCCAACATGCTAAGAGATGTTGGGATATAGGCCCAATGTTTCCCAAAATGTTGGGAGATGTTGGGTCATTGCTCTGGGCAACATTTCCCAACATGTTGGGGGGACGTCGGGATATTGGTCCAACTTCTCCCAACATGCTTGCTAAGAGACTGATACTGTGGAGACCCGACTACATTATGCAACTACAGGAGTCCGACATCATTCCAACATGTTGGGAAATGCTGGACTATAGGGCTTCCTCCTATTAGTCTCCAACATCTCCCAATGTTACTCCAACATCTCCCAACATTACTCCAACTTTTCCCAACATTACTCCTACATCATCCCAACATATTCCAACATGTCCCAACAAAATTTTACCCCTGCATTCAGGAACCTCCTTCTTGTTCATTTGCTAAGTAAATGTTGGGATTTTACCAAATCCCAATGTCATCCCAACGTCTGTATCCCAACATTGCCCATTGTCTCCCAACATAGTAAGTCCAACATGATCCCAACATTATCCCAATATAATCCCGACATTAAGTTTTGTAAGGGATTACGTCACTGCGTATGAATATGTGATTTGCCCTATGTTTATAAAACTCTTCATGGAAAAAATATCTGTCAAACCATACAACACAAACAGGCTGATAAGCTCATGTAATAGTCTAGCTGAAACAGTGGGTTAATTACAGGTAAATGGCCCCCAAAGGTGTCAGCACACGACAACCAAGAACTATTTAGTGCGGTAACCTGCACCTGACTGGCCGCAATGGTGTATTCATACCTTCATTATGCAAATGACAATTAATATTCATGTTAATTATGCATATGCAATACTGACCCATACAAGTGTAATACTGTGAAAAGAAAATTCACTTAACTGATATACTTTTGGAAATATAACACCTTTTCTATGCACTATCACAATGGATTCCCAATGCAATTTTAAGTGTTTTGATCTGACCCCACCAATCAATAAAATTCATTATTTTTTCTTCAAAAATTTAATTTCATCTTAATTTTTTTCACTTGGGTTACATTATTATTATCTGTTTGTAACAAAATAATACAGCTTGCCAGAAAAAACCTGGTCAGTGAACCTACATTGACCTTGATACCACCCCCCCCCCTTAAAAATGATGGCTGCTGAGTGGTACAAACTGCCTCATTGTTGCTCTAATAAAATTTTAACTATTGATGATACACACTTGTTTGTACACATATATATCAGTCTTATTTCTACCATCAAGTGGTTACAAGGCCATTATGATCACTTTGTAATCCTTCCTAGTTTCCATCTACATTTATCAAGTAGTTGGGAGATTTTTCAGCTGTTTTTAAATATGCAAAGATTAAAGTCAATTTCAACATGTTTTCCTTTGAAATATCATTCATCCCCATTCAATCTTCTTTTAAAATGGAGAATTTAACCTGAATATCAATTTAAAAGTCACTCTTTCTTCATTTTTCCCCAAAATATGCAAATATCATTGTTGTTTTGGTTAATACATGGAAATCCAGCAATGTACCCTATTGTAAACCATTGACACAATTTAATTCTTTTATTTTACGTAAACAAATAAAGATAGCCATCTAAAATGGTTTGATCTGACAAATATAAGTGGTAAGGCAACATTTAGAGCAAATAAATTTGACATGAAGGTGAAATTTTAAAATTTCATCTGTCAGCATCAGTTTTCCTTCATTATGCAAATGACAATTAATATTCATGTTAATTATGCATATGCAATACTGACCCATACAAGTGTAATACTGTGAAAAGAAAATTCACTTAACTGATATACTTTTGGAAATATAACACCTTTTCTATGCACTATCACAATGGATTCCCAATGCAATTTTAAGTGTTTTGATCTGACCCCACCAATCAATAAAATTCATTATTTTTTCTTCAAAAATTTGATTTCATCTTAATTTTTTTCACTTGGGTTACATTATTATTATCTGTTTGTAACAAAATAATACAGCTTGCCAGAAAAAACCTGGTCAGTGAACCTACATTGACCTTGATACCACCCCCCCCCCCCTTAAAAATGATGGCTGCTGAGTGGTACAAACTGCCTCATTGTTGCTCTAATAAAATTTTAACTATTGATGATACACACTTGTTTGTACACATATATATCAGTCTTATTTCTACCATCAAGTGGTTACAAGGCCATTATGATCACTTTGTAATCCTTCCTAGTTTCCATCTACATTTATCAAGTAGTTGGGAGATTTTTCAGCTGTTTTTAAATATGCAAAGATTAAAGTCAATTTCAACATGTTTTCCTTTGAAATATCATTCATCCCCATTCAATCTTCTTTTAAAATGGAGAATTTAACCTGAATATCAATTTAAAAGTCACTCTTTCTTCATTTTTCCCCAAAATATGCAAATATCATTGTTGTTTTGGTTAATACATGGAAATCCAGCAATGTACCCTATTGTAAACCATTGACACAATTTAATTCTTTTATTTTACGTAAACAAATAAAGATAGCCATCTAAAATGGTTTGATCTGACAAATATAAGTGGTAAGGCAACATTTAGAGCAAATAAATTTGACATGAAGGTGAAATTTTAAAATTTCATCTGTCAGCATCAGTTTTCCTTCATTATGCAAATGACAATTAATATTCATGTTAATTATGCATATGCAATACTGACCCATACAAGTGTAATACTGTGAAAAGAAAATTCACTTAACTGATATACTTTTGGAAATATAACACCTTTTCTATGCACTATCACAATGGATTCCCAATGCAATTTTAAGTGTTTTGATCTGACCCCACCAATCAATAAAATTCATTATTTTTTCTTCAAAAATTTGATTTCATCTTAATTTTTTTCACTTGGGTTACATTATTATTATCTGTTTGTAACAAAATAATACAGCTTGCCAGAAAAAACCTGGTCAGTGAACCTACATTGACCTTGATACCACCCCCCCCCCCTTAAAAATGATGGCTGCTGAGTGGTACAAACTGCCTCATTGTTGCTCTAATAAAATTTTAACTATTGATGATACACACTTGTTTGTACACATATATATCAGTCTTATTTCTACCATCAAGTGGTTACAAGGCCATTATGATCACTTTGTAATCCTTCCTAGTTTCCATCTACATTTATCAAGTAGTTGGGAGATTTTTCAGCTGTTTTTAAATATGCAAAGATTAAAGTCAATTTCAACATGTTTTCCTTTGAAATATCATTCATCCCCATTCAATCTTCTTTTAAAATGGAGAATTTAACCTGAATATCAATTTAAAAGTCACTCTTTCTTCATTTTTCCCCAAAATATGCAAATATCATTGTTGTTTTGGTTAATACATGGAAATCCAGCAATGTACCCTATTGTAAACCATTGACACAATTTAATTCTTTTATTTTACGTAAACAAATAAAGATAGCCATCTAAAATGGTTTGATCTGACAAATATAAGTGGTAAGGCAACATTTAGAGCAAATAAATTTGACATGAAGGTGAAATTTTAAAATTTCATCTGTCAGCATCAGTTTTCCTTCAGGGATGAAACCACCATTATATTTACTGTATATTCTCATATTAGCATAAAGGCATATAACTTTTGTTGCGTCACTTTTTAAAATAAAGTATGCAGTTGGTGTTGTGCAGACACCTTTCATTGAAAACATTCAAAATAAAAAAGGCGAGTCTATAGATAGAATCAAAAGTTATGCCAGTGTTTACCTGTCATAGCCAGGAAACACGTGCTCCGAGCACAGCTTGCCAGCATTACGTCACTGCGTATGAATATGTGATTTGCCCTATGTTTATAAAACTCTTCATGGAAAAAATATCTGTCAAACCATACAACACAAACAGGCTGATAAGCTCATGTAATAGTCTAGCTGAAACAGTGGGTTAATTACAGGTAAATGGCCCCCAAAGGTGTCAGCACACGACAACCAAGAACTATTTAGTGCGGTAACCTGCACCTGACTGGCCGCAATGGTGTATTCATACCTTCATTATGCAAATGACAATTAATATTCATGTTAATTATGCATATGCAATACTGACCCATACAAGTGTAATACTGTGAAAAGAAAATTCACTTAACTGATATACTTTTGGAAATATAACACCTTTTCTATGCACTATCACAATGGATTCCCAATGCAATTTTAAGTGTTTTGATCTGACCCCACCAATCAATAAAATTCATTATTTTTTCTTCAAAAATTTGATTTCATCTTAATTTTTTTCACTTGGGTTACATTATTATTATCTGTTTGTAACAAAATAATACAGCTTGCCAGAAAAAACCTGGTCAGTGAACCTACATTGACCTTGATACCACCCCCCCCCCCTTAAAAATGATGGCTGCTGAGTGGTACAAACTGCCTCATTGTTGCTCTAATAAAATTTTAACTATTGATGATACACACTTGTTTGTACACATATATATCAGTCTTATTTCTACCATCAAGTGGTTACAAGGCCATTATGATCACTTTGTAATCCTTCCTAGTTTCCATCTACATTTATCAAGTAGTTGGGAGATTTTTCAGCTGTTTTTAAATATGCAAAGATTAAAGTCAATTTCAACATGTTTTCCTTTGAAATATCATTCATCCCCATTCAATCTTCTTTTAAAATGGAGAATTTAACCTGAATATCAATTTAAAAGTCACTCTTTCTTCATTTTTCCCCAAAATATGCAAATATCATTGTTGTTTTGGTTAATACATGGAAATCCAGCAATGTACCCTATTGTAAACCATTGACACAATTTAATTCTTTTATTTTACGTAAACAAATAAAGATAGCCATCTAAAATGGTTTGATCTGACAAATATAAGTGGTAAGGCAACATTTAGAGCAAATAAATTTGACATGAAGGTGAAATTTTAAAATTTCATCTGTCAGCATCAGTTTTCCTTCATTATGCAAATGACAATTAATATTCATGTTAATTATGCATATGCAATACTGACCCATACAAGTGTAATACTGTGAAAAGAAAATTCACTTAACTGATATACTTTTGGAAATATAACACCTTTTCTATGCACTATCACAATGGATTCCCAATGCAATTTTAAGTGTTTTGATCTGACCCCACCAATCAATAAAATTCATTATTTTTTCTTCAAAAATTTGATTTCATCTTAATTTTTTTCACTTGGGTTACATTATTATTATCTGTTTGTAACAAAATAATACAGCTTGCCAGAAAAAACCTGGTCAGTGAACCTACATTGACCTTGATACCACCCCCCCCCCCCCTTAAAAATGATGGCTGCTGAGTGGTACAAACTGCCTCATTGTTGCTCTAATAAAATTTTAACTATTGATGATACACACTTGTTTGTACACATATATATCAGTCTTATTTCTACCATCAAGTGGTTACAAGGCCATTATGATCACTTTGTAATCCTTCCTAGTTTCCATCTACATTTATCAAGTAGTTGGGAGATTTTTCAGCTGTTTTTAAATATGCAAAGATTAAAGTCAATTTCAACATGTTTTCCTTTGAAATATCATTCATCCCCATTCAATCTTCTTTTAAAATGGAGAATTTAACCTGAATATCAATTTAAAAGTCACTCTTTCTTCATTTTTCCCCAAAATATGCAAATATCATTGTTGTTTTGGTTAATACATGGAAATCCAGCAATGTACCCTATTGTAAACCATTGACACAATTTAATTCTTTTATTTTACGTAAACAAATAAAGATAGCCATCTAAAATGGTTTGATCTGACAAATATAAGTGGTAAGGCAACATTTAGAGCAAATAAATTTGACATGAAGGTGAAATTTTAAAATTTCATCTGTCAGCATCAGTTTTCCTTCAGGGATGAAACCACCATTATATTTACTGTATATTCTCATATTAGCATAAAGGCATATAACTTTTGTTGCGTCACTTTTTAAAATAAAGTATGCAGTTGGTGTTGTGCAGACACCTTTCATTGAAAACATTCAAAATAAAAAAGGCGAGTCTATAGATAGAATCAAAAGTTATGCCAGTGTTTACCTGTCATAGCCAGGAAACACGTGCTCCGAGCACAGCTTGCCAGCATTACGTCACTGCGTATGAATATGTGATTTGCCCTATGTTTATAAAACTCTTCATGGAAAAAATATCTGTCAAACCATACAACACAAACAGGCTGATAAGCTCATGTAATAGTCTAGCTGAAACAGTGGGTTAATTACAGGTAAATGGCCCCCAAAGGTGTCAGCACACGACAACCAAGAACTATTTAGTGCGGTAACCTGCACCTGACTGGCCGCAATGGTGTATTCATACCTTCATTATGCAAATGACAATTAATATTCATGTTAATTATGCATATGCAATACTGACCCATACAAGTGTAATACTGTGAAAAGAAAATTCACTTAACTGATATACTTTTGGAAATATAACACCTTTTCTATGCACTATCACAATGGATTCCCAATGCAATTTTAAGTGTTTTGATCTGACCCCACCAATCAATAAAATTCATTATTTTTTCTTCAAAAATTTGATTTCATCTTAATTTTTTTCACTTGGGTTACATTATTATTATCTGTTTGTAACAAAATAATACAGCTTGCCAGAAAAAACCTGGTCAGTGAACCTACATTGACCTTGATACCACCCCCCCCCCCCTTAAAAATGATGGCTGCTGAGTGGTACAAACTGCCTCATTGTTGCTCTAATAAAATTTTAACTATTGATGATACACACTTGTTTGTACACATATATATCAGTCTTATTTCTACCATCAAGTGGTTACAAGGCCATTATGATCACTTTGTAATCCTTCCTAGTTTCCATCTACATTTATCAAGTAGTTGGGAGATTTTTCAGCTGTTTTTAAATATGCAAAGATTAAAGTCAATTTCAACATGTTTTCCTTTGAAATATCATTCATCCCCATTCAATCTTCTTTTAAAATGGAGAATTTAACCTGAATATCAATTTAAAAGTCACTCTTTCTTCATTTTTCCCCAAAATATGCAAATATCATTGTTGTTTTGGTTAATACATGGAAATCCAGCAATGTACCCTATTGTAAACCATTGACACAATTTAATTCTTTTATTTTACGTAAACAAATAAAGATAGCCATCTAAAATGGTTTGATCTGACAAATATAAGTGGTAAGGCAACATTTAGAGCAAATAAATTTGACATGAAGGTGAAATTTTAAAATTTCATCTGTCAGCATCAGTTTTCCTTCAGGGATGAAACCACCATTATATTTACTGTATATTCTCATATTAGCATAAAGGCATATAACTTTTGTTGCGTCACTTTTTAAAATAAAGTATGCAGTTGGTGTTGTGCAGACACCTTTCATTGAAAACATTCAAAATAAAAAAGGCGAGTCTATAGATAGAATCAAAAGTTATGCCAGTGTTTACCTGTCATAGCCAGGAAACACGTGCTCCGAGCACAGCTTGCCAGCATTACGTCACTGCGTATGAATATGTGATTTGCCCTATGTTTATAAAACTCTTCATGGAAAAAATATCTGTCAAACCATACAACACAAACAGGCTGATAAGCTCATGTAATAGTCTAGCTGAAACAGTGGGTTAATTACAGGTAAATGGCCCCCAAAGGTGTCAGCACACGACAACCAAGAACTATTTAGTGCGGTAACCTGCACCTGACTGGCCGCAATGGTGTATTCATACCTTCATTATGCAAATGACAATTAATATTCATGTTAATTATGCATATGCAATACTGACCCATACAAGTGTAATACTGTGAAAAGAAAATTCACTTAACTGATATACTTTTGGAAATATAACACCTTTTCTATGCACTATCACAATGGATTCCCAATGCAATTTTAAGTGTTTTGATCTGACCCCACCAATCAATAAAATTCATTATTTTTTCTTCAAAAATTTGATTTCATCTTAATTTTTTTCACTTGGGTTACATTATTATTATCTGTTTGTAACAAAATAATACAGCTTGCCAGAAAAAACCTGGTCAGTGAACCTACATTGACCTTGATACCACCCCCCCCCCCTTAAAAATGATGGCTGCTGAGTGGTACAAACTGCCTCATTGTTGCTCTAATAAAATTTTAACTATTGATGATACACACTTGTTTGTACACATATATATCAGTCTTATTTCTACCATCAAGTGGTTACAAGGCCATTATGATCACTTTGTAATCCTTCCTAGTTTCCATCTACATTTATCAAGTAGTTGGGAGATTTTTCAGCTGTTTTTAAATATGCAAAGATTAAAGTCAATTTCAACATGTTTTCCTTTGAAATATCATTCATCCCCATTCAATCTTCTTTTAAAATGGAGAATTTAACCTGAATATCAATTTAAAAGTCACTCTTTCTTCATTTTTCCCCAAAATATGCAAATATCATTGTTGTTTTGGTTAATACATGGAAATCCAGCAATGTACCCTATTGTAAACCATTGACACAATTTAATTCTTTTATTTTACGTAAACAAATAAAGATAGCCATCTAAAATGGTTTGATCTGACTAATATAAGTGGTAAGGCAACATTTAGAGCAAATAAATTTGACATGAAGGTGAAATTTTAAAATTTCATCTGTCAGCATCAGTTTTCCTTCAGGGATGAAACCACCATTATATTTACTGTATATTCTCATATTAGCATAAAGGCATATAACTTTTGTTGCGTCACTTTTTAAAATAAAGTATGCAGTTGGTGTTGTGCAGACACCTTTCATTGAAAACATTCAAAATAAAAAAGGCGAGTCTATAGATAGAATCAAAAGTTATGCCAGTGTTTACCTGTCATAGCCAGGAAACACGTGCTCCGAGCACAGCTTGCCAGCATTACGTCACTGCGTATGAATATGTGATTTGCCCTATGTTTATAAAACTCTTCATGGAAAAAATATCTGTCAAACCATACAACACAAACAGGCTGATAAGCTCATGTAATAGTCTAGCTGAAACAGTGGGTTAATTACAGGTAAATGGCCCCCAAAGGTGTCAGCACACGACAACCAAGAACTATTTAGTGCGGTAACCTGCACCTGACTGGCCGCAATGGTGTATTCATACCTTCATTATGCAAATGACAATTAATATTCATGTTAATTATGCATATGCAATACTGACCCATACAAGTGTAATACTGTGAAAAGAAAATTCACTTAACTGATATACTTTTGGAAATATAACACCTTTTCTATGCGCTATCACAATGGATTCCCAATGCAATTTTAAGTGTTTTGATCTGACCCCACCAATCAATAAAATTCATTATTTTTTCTTCAAAAATTTGATTTCATCTTAATTTTTTTCACTTGGGTTACATTATTATTATCTGTTTGTAACAAAATAATACAGCTTGCCAGAAAAAACCTGGTCAGTGAACCTACATTGACCTTGATACCACCCCCCCCCCTTAAAAATGATGGCTGCTGAGTGGTACAAACTGCCTCATTGTTGCTCTAATAAAATTTTAACTATTGATGATACACACTTGTTTGTACACATATATATCAGTCTTATTTCTACCATCAAGTGGTTACAAGGCCATTATGATCACTTTGTAATCCTTCCTAGTTTCCATCTACATTTATCAAGTAGTTGGGAGATTTTTCAGCTGTTTTTAAATATGCAAAGATTAAAGTCAATTTCAACATGTTTTCCTTTGAAATATCATTCATCCCCATTCAATCTTCTTTTAAAATGGAGAATTTAACCTGAATATCAATTTAAAAGTCACTCTTTCTTCATTTTTCCCCAAAATATGCAAATATCATTGTTGTTTTGGTTAATACATGGAAATCCAGCAATGTACCCTATTGTAAACCATTGACACAATTTAATTCTTTTATTTTACGTAAACAAATAAAGATAGCCATCTAAAATGGTTTGATCTGACAAATATAAGTGGTAAGGCAACATTTAGAGCAAATAAATTTGACATGAAGGTGAAATTTTAAAATTTCATCTGTCAGCATCAGTTTTCCTTCAGGGATGAAACCACCATTATATTTACTGTATATTCTCATATTAGCATAAAGGCATATAACTTTTGTTGCGTCACTTTTTAAAATAAAGTATGCAGTTGGTGTTGTGCAGACACCTTTCATTGAAAACATTCAAAATAAAAAAGGCGAGTCTATAGATAGAATCAAAAGTTATGCCAGTGTTTACCTGTCATAGCCAGGAAACACGTGCTCCGAGCACAGCTTGCCAGCATTACGTCACTGCGTATGAATATGTGATTTGCCCTATGTTTATAAAACTCTTCATGGAAAAAATATCTGTCAAACCATACAACACAAACAGGCTGATAAGCTCATGTAATAGTCTAGCTGAAACAGTGGGTTAATTACAGGTAAATGGCCCCCAAAGGTGTCAGCACACGACAACCAAGAACTATTTAGTGCGGTAACCTGCACCTGACTGGCCGCAATGGTGTATTCATACCTTCATTATGCAAATGACAATTAATATTCATGTTAATTATGCATATGCAATACTGACCCATACAAGTGTAATACTGTGAAAAGAAAATTCACTTAACTGATATACTTTTGGAAATATAACACCTTTTCTATGCACTATCACAATGGATTCCCAATGCAATTTTAAGTGTTTTGATCTGACCCCACCAATCAATAAAATTCATTATTTTTTCTTCAAAAATTTGATTTCATCTTAATTTTTTTCACTTGGGTTACATTATTATTATCTGTTTGTAACAAAATAATACAGCTTGCCAGAAAAAACCTGGTCAGTGAACCTACATTGACCTTGATACCACCCCCCCCCCCTTAAAAATGATGGCTGCTGAGTGGTACAAACTGCCTCATTGTTGCTCTAATAAAATTTTAACTATTGATGATACACACTTGTTTGTACACATATATATCAGTCTTATTTCTACCATCAAGTGGTTACAAGGCCATTATGATCACTTTGTAATCCTTCCTAGTTTCCATCTACATTTATCAAGTAGTTGGGAGATTTTTCAGCTGTTTTTAAATATGCAAAGATTAAAGTCAATTTCAACATGTTTTCCTTTGAAATATCATTCATCCCCATTCAATCTTCTTTTAAAATGGAGAATTTAACCTGAATATCAATTTAAAAGTCACTCTTTCTTCATTTTTCCCCAAAATATGCAAATATCATTGTTGTTTTGGTTAATACATGGAAATCCAGCAATGTACCCTATTGTAAACCATTGACACAATTTAATTCTTTTATTTTACGTAAACAAATAAAGATAGCCATCTAAAATGGTTTGATCTGACAAATATAAGTGGTAAGGCAACATTTAGAGCAAATAAATTTGACATGAAGGTGAAATTTTAAAATTTCATCTGTCAGCATCAGTTTTCCTTCAGGGATGAAACCACCATTATATTTACTGTATATTCTCATATTAGCATAAAGGCATATAACTTTTGTTGCGTCACTTTTTAAAATAAAGTATGCAGTTGGTGTTGTGCAGACACCTTTCATTGAAAACATTCAAAATAAAAAAGGCGAGTCTATAGATAGAATCAAAAGTTATGCCAGTGTTTACCTGTCATAGCCAGGAAACACGTGCTCCGAGCACAGCTTGCCAGCATTACGTCACTGCGTATGAATATGTGATTTGCCCTATGTTTATAAAACTCTTCATGGAAAAAATATCTGTCAAACCATACAACACAAACAGGCTGATAAGCTCATGTAATAGTCTAGCTGAAACAGTGGGTTAATTACAGGTAAATGGCCCCCAAAGGTGTCAGCACACGACAACCAAGAACTATTTAGTGCGGTAACCTGCACCTGACTGGCCGCAATGGTGTATTCATACCTTCATTATGCAAATGACAATTAATATTCATGTTAATTATGCATATGCAATACTGACCCATACAAGTGTAATACTGTGAAAAGAAAATTCACTTAACTGATATACTTTTGGAAATATAACACCTTTTCTATGCACTATCACAATGGATTCCCAATGCAATTTTAAGTGTTTTGATCTGACCCCACCAATCAATAAAATTCATTATTTTTTCTTCAAAAATTTGATTTCATCTTAATTTTTTTCACTTGGGTTACATTATTATTATCTGTTTGTAACAAAATAATACAGCTTGCCAGAAAAAACCTGGTCAGTGAACCTACATTGACCTTGATACCACCCCCCCCCCCTTAAAAATGATGGCTGCTGAGTGGTACAAACTGCCTCATTGTTGCTCTAATAAAATTTTAACTATTGATGATACACACTTGTTTGTACACATATATATCAGTCTTATTTCTACCATCAAGTGGTTACAAGGCCATTATGATCACTTTGTAATCCTTCCTAGTTTCCATCTACATTTATCAAGTAGTTGGGAGATTTTTCAGCTGTTTTTAAATATGCAAAGATTAAAGTCAATTTCAACATGTTTTCCTTTGAAATATCATTCATCCCCATTCAATCTTCTTTTAAAATGGAGAATTTAACCTGAATATCAATTTAAAAGTCACTCTTTCTTCATTTTTCCCCAAAATATGCAAATATCATTGTTGTTTTGGTTAATACATGGAAATCCAGCAATGTACCCTATTGTAAACCATTGACACAATTTAATTCTTTTATTTTACGTAAACAAATAAAGATAGCCATCTAAAATGGTTTGATCTGACAAATATAAGTGGTAAGGCAACATTTAGAGCAAATAAATTTGACATGAAGGTGAAATTTTAAAATTTCATCTGTCAGCATCAGTTTTCCTTCATTATGCAAATGACAATTAATATTCATGTTAATTATGCATATGCAATACTGACCCATACAAGTGTAATACTGTGAAAAGAAAATTCACTTAACTGATATACTTTTGGAAATATAACACCTTTTCTATGCACTATCACAATGGATTCCCAATGCAATTTTAAGTGTTTTGATCTGACCCCACCAATCAATAAAATTCATTATTTTTTCTTCAAAAATTTGATTTCATCTTAATTTTTTTCACTTGGGTTACATTATTATTATCTGTTTGTAACAAAATAATACAGCTTGCCAGAAAAAACCTGGTCAGTGAACCTACATTGACCTTGATACCACCCCCCCCCCCCTTAAAAATGATGGCTGCTGAGTGGTACAAACTGCCTCATTGTTGCTCTAATAAAATTTTAACTATTGATGATACACACTTGTTTGTACACATATATATCAGTCTTATTTCTACCATCAAGTGGTTACAAGGCCATTATGATCACTTTGTAATCCTTCCTAGTTTCCATCTACATTTATCAAGTAGTTGGGAGATTTTTCAGCTGTTTTTAAATATGCAAAGATTAAAGTCAATTTCAACATGTTTTCCTTTGAAATATCATTCATCCCCATTCAATCTTCTTTTAAAATGGAGAATTTAACCTGAATATCAATTTAAAAGTCACTCTTTCTTCATTTTTCCCCAAAATATGCAAATATCATTGTTGTTTTGGTTAATACATGGAAATCCAGCAATGTACCCTATTGTAAACCATTGACACAATTTAATTCTTTTATTTTACGTAAACAAATAAAGATAGCCATCTAAAATGGTTTGATCTGACAAATATAAGTGGTAAGGCAACATTTAGAGCAAATAAATTTGACATGAAGGTGAAATTTTAAAATTTCATCTGTCAGCATCAGTTTTCCTTCAGGGATGAAACCACCATTATATTTACTGTATATTCTCATATTAGCATAAAGGCATATAACTTTTGTTGCGTCACTTTTTAAAATAAAGTATGCAGTTGGTGTTGTGCAGACACCTTTCATTGAAAACATTCAAAATAAAAAAGGCGAGTCTATAGATAGAATCAAAAGTTATGCCAGTGTTTACCTGTCATAGCCAGGAAACACGTGCTCCGAGCACAGCTTGCCAGCATTACGTCACTGCGTATGAATATGTGATTTGCCCTATGTTTATAAAACTCTTCATGGAAAAAATATCTGTCAAACCATACAACACAAACAGGCTGATAAGCTCATGTAATAGTCTAGCTGAAACAGTGGGTTAATTACAGGTAAATGGCCCCCAAAGGTGTCAGCACACGACAACCAAGAACTATTTAGTGCGGTAACCTGCACCTGACTGGCCGCAATGGTGTATTCATACCTTCATTATGCAAATGACAATTAATATTCATGTTAATTATGCATATGCAATACTGACCCATACAAGTGTAATACTGTGAAAAGAAAATTCACTTAACTGATATACTTTTGGAAATATAACACCTTTTCTATGCACTATCACAATGGATTCCCAATGCAATTTTAAGTGTTTTGATCTGACCCCACCAATCAATAAAATTCATTATTTTTTCTTCAAAAATTTGATTTCATCTTAATTTTTTTCACTTGGGTTACATTATTATTATCTGTTTGTAACAAAATAATACAGCTTGCCAGAAAAAACCTGGTCAGTGAACCTACATTGACCTTGATACCACCCCCCCCCCCCTTAAAAATGATGGCTGCTGAGTGGTACAAACTGCCTCATTGTTGCTCTAATAAAATTTTAACTATTGATGATACACACTTGTTTGTACACATATATATCAGTCTTATTTCTACCATCAAGTGGTTACAAGGCCATTATGATCACTTTGTAATCCTTCCTAGTTTCCATCTACATTTATCAAGTAGTTGGGAGATTTTTCAGCTGTTTTTAAATATGCAAAGATTAAAGTCAATTTCAACATGTTTTCCTTTGAAATATCATTCATCCCCATTCAATCTTCTTTTAAAATGGAGAATTTAACCTGAATATCAATTTAAAAGTCACTCTTTCTTCATTTTTCCCCAAAATATGCAAATATCATTGTTGTTTTGGTTAATACATGGAAATCCAGCAATGTACCCTATTGTAAACCATTGACACAATTTAATTCTTTTATTTTACGTAAACAAATAAAGATAGCCATCTAAAATGGTTTGATCTGACAAATATAAGTGGTAAGGCAACATTTAGAGCAAATAAATTTGACATGAAGGTGAAATTTTAAAATTTCATCTGTCAGCATCAGTTTTCCTTCAGGGATGAAACCACCATTATATTTACTGTATATTCTCATATTAGCATAAAGGCATATAACTTTTGTTGCGTCACTTTTTAAAATAAAGTATGCAGTTGGTGTTGTGCAGACACCTTTCATTGAAAACATTCAAAATAAAAAAGGCGAGTCTATAGATAGAATCAAAAGTTATGCCAGTGTTTACCTGTCATAGCCAGGAAACACGTGCTCCGAGCACAGCTTGCCAGCATTACGTCACTGCGTATGAATATGTGATTTGCCCTATGTTTATAAAACTCTTCATGGAAAAAATATCTGTCAAACCATACAACACAAACAGGCTGATAAGCTCATGTAATAGTCTAGCTGAAACAGTGGGTTAATTACAGGTAAATGGCCCCCAAAGGTGTCAGCACACGACAACCAAGAACTATTTAGTGCGGTAACCTGCACCTGACTGGCCGCAATGGTGTATTCATACCTTCATTATGCAAATGACAATTAATATTCATGTTAATTATGCATATGCAATACTGACCCATACAAGTGTAATACTGTGAAAAGAAAATTCACTTAACTGATATACTTTTGGAAATATAACACCTTTTCTATGCACTATCACAATGGATTCCCAATGCAATTTTAAGTGTTTTGATCTGACCCCACCAATCAATAAAATTCATTATTTTTTCTTCAAAAATTTGATTTCATCTTAATTTTTTTCACTTGGGTTACATTATTATTATCTGTTTGTAACAAAATAATACAGCTTGCCAGAAAAAACCTGGTCAGTGAACCTACATTGACCTTGATACCACCCCCCCCCCCTTAAAAATGATGGCTGCTGAGTGGTACAAACTGCCTCATTGTTGCTCTAATAAAATTTTAACTATTGATGATACACACTTGTTTGTACACATATATATCAGTCTTATTTCTACCATCAAGTGGTTACAAGGCCATTATGATCACTTTGTAATCCTTCCTAGTTTCCATCTACATTTATCAAGTAGTTGGGAGATTTTTCAGCTGTTTTTAAATATGCAAAGATTAAAGTCAATTTCAACATGTTTTCCTTTGAAATATCATTCATCCCCATTCAATCTTCTTTTAAAATGGAGAATTTAACCTGAATATCAATTTAAAAGTCACTCTTTCTTCATTTTTCCCCAAAATATGCAAATATCATTGTTGTTTTGGTTAATACATGGAAATCCAGCAATGTACCCTATTGTAAACCATTGACACAATTTAATTCTTTTATTTTACGTAAACAAATAAAGATAGCCATCTAAAATGGTTTGATCTGACAAATATAAGTGGTAAGGCAACATTTAGAGCAAATAAATTTGACATGAAGGTGAAATTTTAAAATTTCATCTGTCAGCATCAGTTTTCCTTCAGGGATGAAACCACCATTATATTTACTGTATATTCTCATATTAGCATAAAGGCATATAACTTTTGTTGCGTCACTTTTTAAAATAAAGTATGCAGTTGGTGTTGTGCAGACACCTTTCATTGAAAACATTCAAAATAAAAAAGGCGAGTCTATAGATAGAATCAAAAGTTATGCCAGTGTTTACCTGTCATAGCCAGGAAACACGTGCTCCGAGCACAGCTTGCCAGCATTACGTCACTGCGTATGAATATGTGATTTGCCCTATGTTTATAAAACTCTTCATGGAAAAAATATCTGTCAAACCATACAACACAAACAGGCTGATAAGCTCATGTAATAGTCTAGCTGAAACAGTGGGTTAATTACAGGTAAATGGCCCCCAAAGGTGTCAGCACACGACAACCAAGAACTATTTAGTGCGGTAACCTGCACCTGACTGGCCGCAATGGTGTATTCATACCTTCATTATGCAAATGACAATTAATATTCATGTTAATTATGCATATGCAATACTGACCCATACAAGTGTAATACTGTGAAAAGAAAATTCACTTAACTGATATACTTTTGGAAATATAACACCTTTTCTATGCACTATCACAATGGATTCCCAATGCAATTTTAAGTGTTTTGATCTGACCCCACCAATCAATAAAATTCATTATTTTTTCTTCAAAAATTTGATTTCATCTTAATTTTTTTCACTTGGGTTACATTATTATTATCTGTTTGTAACAAAATAATACAGCTTGCCAGAAAAAACCTGGTCAGTGAACCTACATTGACCTTGATACCACCCCCCCCCCCTTAAAAATGATGGCTGCTGAGTGGTACAAACTGCCTCATTGTTGCTCTAATAAAATTTTAACTATTGATGATACACACTTGTTTGTACACATATATATCAGTCTTATTTCTACCATCAAGTGGTTACAAGGCCATTATGATCACTTTGTAATCCTTCCTAGTTTCCATCTACATTTATCAAGTAGTTGGGAGATTTTTCAGCTGTTTTTAAATATGCAAAGATTAAAGTCAATTTCAACATGTTTTCCTTTGAAATATCATTCATCCCCATTCAATCTTCTTTTAAAATGGAGAATTTAACCTGAATATCAATTTAAAAGTCACTCTTTCTTCATTTTTCCCCAAAATATGCAAATATCATTGTTGTTTTGGTTAATACATGGAAATCCAGCAATGTACCCTATTGTAAACCATTGACACAATTTAATTCTTTTATTTTACGTAAACAAATAAAGATAGCCATCTAAAATGGTTTGATCTGACAAATATAAGTGGTAAGGCAACATTTAGAGCAAATAAATTTGACATGAAGGTGAAATTTTAAAATTTCATCTGTCAGCATCAGTTTTCCTTCAGGGATGAAACCACCATTATATTTACTGTATATTCTCATATTAGCATAAAGGCATATAACTTTTGTTGCGTCACTTTTTAAAATAAAGTATGCAGTTGGTGTTGTGCAGACACCTTTCATTGAAAACATTCAAAATAAAAAAGGCGAGTCTATAGATAGAATCAAAAGTTATGCCAGTGTTTACCTGTCATAGCCAGGAAACACGTGCTCCGAGCACAGCTTGCCAGCATTACGTCACTGCGTATGAATATGTGATTTGCCCTATGTTTATAAAACTCTTCATGGAAAAAATATCTGTCAAACCATACAACACAAACAGGCTGATAAGCTCATGTAATAGTCTAGCTGAAACAGTGGGTTAATTACAGGTAAATGGCCCCCAAAGGTGTCAGCACACGACAACCAAGAACTATTTAGTGCGGTAACCTGCACCTGACTGGCCGCAATGGTGTATTCATACCTTCATTATGCAAATGACAATTAATATTCATGTTAATTATGCATATGCAATACTGACCCATACAAGTGTAATACTGTGAAAAGAAAATTCACTTAACTGATATACTTTTGGAAATATAACACCTTTTCTATGCACTATCACAATGGATTCCCAATGCAATTTTAAGTGTTTTGATCTGACCCCACCAATCAATAAAATTCATTATTTTTTCTTCAAAAATTTGATTTCATCTTAATTTTTTTCACTTGGGTTACATTATTATTATCTGTTTGTAACAAAATAATACAGCTTGCCAGAAAAAACCTGGTCAGTGAACCTACATTGACCTTGATACCACCCCCCCCCCCTTAAAAATGATGGCTGCTGAGTGGTACAAACTGCCTCATTGTTGCTCTAATAAAATTTTAACTATTGATGATACACACTTGTTTGTACACATATATATCAGTCTTATTTCTACCATCAAGTGGTTACAAGGCCATTATGATCACTTTGTAATCCTTCCTAGTTTCCATCTACATTTATCAAGTAGTTGGGAGATTTTTCAGCTGTTTTTAAATATGCAAAGATTAAAGTCAATTTCAACATGTTTTCCTTTGAAATATCATTCATCCCCATTCAATCTTCTTTTAAAATGGAGAATTTAACCTGAATATCAATTTAAAAGTCACTCTTTCTTCATTTTTCCCCAAAATATGCAAATATCATTGTTGTTTTGGTTAATACATGGAAATCCAGCAATGTACCCTATTGTAAACCATTGACACAATTTAATTCTTTTATTTTACGTAAACAAATAAAGATAGCCATCTAAAATGGTTTGATCTGACAAATATAAGTGGTAAGGCAACATTTAGAGCAAATAAATTTGACATGAAGGTGAAATTTTAAAATTTCATCTGTCAGCATCAGTTTTCCTTCATTATGCAAATGACAATTAATATTCATGTTAATTATGCATATGCAATACTGACCCATACAAGTGTAATACTGTGAAAAGAAAATTCACTTAACTGATATACTTTTGGAAATATAACACCTTTTCTATGCACTATCACAATGGATTCCCAATGCAATTTTAAGTGTTTTGATCTGACCCCACCAATCAATAAAATTCATTATTTTTTCTTCAAAAATTTGATTTCATCTTAATTTTTTTCACTTGGGTTACATTATTATTATCTGTTTGTAACAAAATAATACAGCTTGCCAGAAAAAACCTGGTCAGTGAACCTACATTGACCTTGATACCACCCCCCCCCCTTAAAAATGATGGCTGCTGAGTGGTACAAACTGCCTCATTGTTGCTCTAATAAAATTTTAACTATTGATGATACACACTTGTTTGTACACATATATATCAGTCTTATTTCTACCATCAAGTGGTTACAAGGCCATTATGATCACTTTGTAATCCTTCCTAGTTTCCATCTACATTTATCAAGTAGTTGGGAGATTTTTCAGCTGTTTTTAAATATGCAAAGATTAAAGTCAATTTCAACATGTTTTCCTTTGAAATATCATTCATCCCCATTCAATCTTCTTTTAAAATGGAGAATTTAACCTGAATATCAATTTAAAAGTCACTCTTTCTTCATTTTTCCCCAAAATATGCAAATATCATTGTTGTTTTGGTTAATACATGGAAATCCAGCAATGTACCCTATTGTAAACCATTGACACAATTTAATTCTTTTATTTTACGTAAACAAATAAAGATAGCCATCTAAAATGGTTTGATCTGACAAATATAAGTGGTAAGGCAACATTTAGAGCAAATAAATTTGACATGAAGGTGAAATTTTAAAATTTCATCTGTCAGCATCAGTTTTCCTTCATTATGCAAATGACAATTAATATTCATGTTAATTATGCATATGCAATACTGACCCATACAAGTGTAATACTGTGAAAAGAAAATTCACTTAACTGATATACTTTTGGAAATATAACACCTTTTCTATGCACTATCACAATGGATTCCCAATGCAATTTTAAGTGTTTTGATCTGACCCCACCAATCAATAAAATTCATTATTTTTTCTTCAAAAATTTGATTTCATCTTAATTTTTTTCACTTGGGTTACATTATTATTATCTGTTTGTAACAAAATAATACAGCTTGCCAGAAAAAACCTGGTCAGTGAACCTACATTGACCTTGATACCACCCCCCCCCCCCTTAAAAATGATGGCTGCTGAGTGGTACAAACTGCCTCATTGTTGCTCTAATAAAATTTTAACTATTGATGATACACACTTGTTTGTACACATATATATCAGTCTTATTTCTACCATCAAGTGGTTACAAGGCCATTATGATCACTTTGTAATCCTTCCTAGTTTCCATCTACATTTATCAAGTAGTTGGGAGATTTTTCAGCTGTTTTTAAATATGCAAAGATTAAAGTCAATTTCAACATGTTTTCCTTTGAAATATCATTCATCCCCATTCAATCTTCTTTTAAAATGGAGAATTTAACCTGAATATCAATTTAAAAGTCACTCTTTCTTCATTTTTCCCCAAAATATGCAAATATCATTGTTGTTTTGGTTAATACATGGAAATCCAGCAATGTACCCTATTGTAAACCATTGACACAATTTAATTCTTTTATTTTACGTAAACAAATAAAGATAGCCATCTAAAATGGTTTGATCTGACTAATATAAGTGGTAAGGCAACATTTAGAGCAAATAAATTTGACATGAAGGTGAAATTTTAAAATTTCATCTGTCAGCATCAGTTTTCCTTCAGGGATGAAACCACCATTATATTTACTGTATATTCTCATATTAGCATAAAGGCATATAACTTTTGTTGCGTCACTTTTTAAAATAAAGTATGCAGTTGGTGTTGTGCAGACACCTTTCATTGAAAACATTCAAAATAAAAAAGGCGAGTCTATAGATAGAATCAAAAGTTATGCCAGTGTTTACCTGTCATAGCCAGGAAACACGTGCTCCGAGCACAGCTTGCCAGCATTACGTCACTGCGTATGAATATGTGATTTGCCCTATGTTTATAAAACTCTTCATGGAAAAAATATCTGTCAAACCATACAACACAAACAGGCTGATAAGCTCATGTAATAGTCTAGCTGAAACAGTGGGTTAATTACAGGTAAATGGCCCCCAAAGGTGTCAGCACACGACAACCAAGAACTATTTAGTGCGGTAACCTGCACCTGACTGGCCGCAATGGTGTATTCATACCTTCATTATGCAAATGACAATTAATATTCATGTTAATTATGCATATGCAATACTGACCCATACAAGTGTAATACTGTGAAAAGAAAATTCACTTAACTGATATACTTTTGGAAATATAACACCTTTTCTATGCACTATCACAATGGATTCCCAATGCAATTTTAAGTGTTTTGATCTGACCCCACCAATCAATAAAATTCATTATTTTTTCTTCAAAAATTTGATTTCATCTTAATTTTTTTCACTTGGGTTACATTATTATTATCTGTTTGTAACAAAATAATACAGCTTGCCAGAAAAAACCTGGTCAGTGAACCTACATTGACCTTGATACCACCCCCCCCCCCCTTAAAAATGATGGCTGCTGAGTGGTACAAACTGCCTCATTGTTGCTCTAATAAAATTTTAACTATTGATGATACACACTTGTTTGTACACATATATATCAGTCTTATTTCTACCATCAAGTGGTTACAAGGCCATTATGATCACTTTGTAATCCTTCCTAGTTTCCATCTACATTTATCAAGTAGTTGGGAGATTTTTCAGCTGTTTTTAAATATGCAAAGATTAAAGTCAATTTCAACATGTTTTCCTTTGAAATATCATTCATCCCCATTCAATCTTCTTTTAAAATGGAGAATTTAACCTGAATATCAATTTAAAAGTCACTCTTTCTTCATTTTTCCCCAAAATATGCAAATATCATTGTTGTTTTGGTTAATACATGGAAATCCAGCAATGTACCCTATTGTAAACCATTGACACAATTTAATTCTTTTATTTTACGTAAACAAATAAAGATAGCCATCTAAAATGGTTTGATCTGACAAATATAAGTGGTAAGGCAACATTTAGAGCAAATAAATTTGACATGAAGGTGAAATTTTAAAATTTCATCTGTCAGCATCAGTTTTCCTTCAGGGATGAAACCACCATTATATTTACTGTATATTCTCATATTAGCATAAAGGCATATAACTTTTGTTGCGTCACTTTTTAAAATAAAGTATGCAGTTGGTGTTGTGCAGACACCTTTCATTGAAAACATTCAAAATAAAAAAGGCGAGTCTATAGATAGAATCAAAAGTTATGCCAGTGTTTACCTGTCATAGCCAGGAAACACGTGCTCCGAGCACAGCTTGCCAGCATTACGTCACTGCGTATGAATATGTGATTTGCCCTATGTTTATAAAACTCTTCATGGAAAAAATATCTGTCAAACCATACAACACAAACAGGCTGATAAGCTCATGTAATAGTCTAGCTGAAACAGTGGGTTAATTACAGGTAAATGGCCCCCAAAGGTGTCAGCACACGACAACCAAGAACTATTTAGTGCGGTAACCTGCACCTGACTGGCCGCAATGGTGTATTCATACCTTCATTATGCAAATGACAATTAATATTCATGTTAATTATGCATATGCAATACTGACCCATACAAGTGTAATACTGTGAAAAGAAAATTCACTAACTGATATACTTTTGGAAATATAACACCTTTTCTATGCACTATCACAATGGATTCCCAATGCAATTTTAAGTGTTTTGATCTGACCCCACCAATCAATAAAATTCATTATTTTTTCTTCAAAAATTTGATTTCATCTTAATTTTTTTCACTTGGGTTACATTATTATTATCTGTTTGTAACAAAATAATACAGCTTGCCAGAAAAAACCTGGTCAGTGAACCTACATTGACCTTGATACCACCCCCCCCCCCCTTAAAAATGATGGCTGCTGAGTGGTACAAACTGCCTCATTGTTGCTCTAATAAAATTTTAACTATTGATGATACACACTTGTTTGTACACATATATATCAGTCTTATTTCTACCATCAAGTGGTTACAAGGCCATTATGATCACTTTGTAATCCTTCCTAGTTTCCATCTACATTTATCAAGTAGTTGGGAGATTTTTCAGCTGTTTTTAAATATGCAAAGATTAAAGTCAATTTCAACATGTTTTCCTTTGAAATATCATTCATCCCCATTCAATCTTCTTTTAAAATGGAGAATTTAACCTGAATATCAATTTAAAAGTCACTCTTTCTTCATTTTTCCCCAAAATATGCAAATATCATTGTTGTTTTGGTTAATACATGGAAATCCAGCAATGTACCCTATTGTAAACCATTGACACAATTTAATTCTTTTATTTTACGTAAACAAATAAAGATAGCCATCTAAAATGGTTTGATCTGACAAATATAAGTGGTAAGGCAACATTTAGAGCAAATAAATTTGACATGAAGGTGAAATTTTAAAATTTCATCTGTCAGCATCAGTTTTCCTTCAGGGATGAAACCACCATTATATTTACTGTATATTCTCATATTAGCATAAAGGCATATAACTTTTGTTGCGTCACTTTTTAAAATAAAGTATGCAGTTGGTGTTGTGCAGACACCTTTCATTGAAAACATTCAAAATAAAAAAGGCGAGTCTATAGATAGAATCAAAAGTTATGCCAGTGTTTACCTGTCATAGCCAGGAAACACGTGCTCCGAGCACAGCTTGCCAGCATTACGTCACTGCGTATGAATATGTGATTTGCCCTATGTTTATAAAACTCTTCATGGAAAAAATATCTGTCAAACCATACAACACAAACAGGCTGATAAGCTCATGTAATAGTCTAGCTGAAACAGTGGGTTAATTACAGGTAAATGGCCCCCAAAGGTGTCAGCACACGACAACCAAGAACTATTTAGTGCGGTAACCTGCACCTGACTGGCCGCAATGGTGTATTCATACCTTCATTATGCAAATGACAATTAATATTCATGTTAATTATGCATATGCAATACTGACCCATACAAGTGTAATACTGTGAAAAGAAAATTCACTTAACTGATATACTTTTGGAAATATAACACCTTTTCTATGCACTATCACAATGGATTCCCAATGCAATTTTAAGTGTTTTGATCTGACCCCACCAATCAATAAAATTCATTATTTTTTCTTCAAAAATTTGATTTCATCTTAATTTTTTTCACTTGGGTTACATTATTATTATCTGTTTGTAACAAAATAATACAGCTTGCCAGAAAAAACCTGGTCAGTGAACCTACATTGACCTTGATACCACCCCCCCCCCCCTTAAAAATGATGGCTGCTGAGTGGTACAAACTGCCTCATTGTTGCTCTAATAAAATTTTAACTATTGATGATACACACTTGTTTGTACACATATATATCAGTCTTATTTCTACCATCAAGTGGTTACAAGGCCATTATGATCACTTTGTAATCCTTCCTAGTTTCCATCTACATTTATCAAGTAGTTGGGAGATTTTTCAGCTGTTTTTAAATATGCAAAGATTAAAGTCAATTTCAACATGTTTTCCTTTGAAATATCATTCATCCCCATTCAATCTTCTTTTAAAATGGAGAATTTAACCTGAATATCAATTTAAAAGTCACTCTTTCTTCATTTTTCCCCAAAATATGCAAATATCATTGTTGTTTTGGTTAATACATGGAAATCCAGCAATGTACCCTATTGTAAACCATTGACACAATTTAATTCTTTTATTTTACGTAAACAAATAAAGATAGCCATCTAAAATGGTTTGATCTGACAAATATAAGTGGTAAGGCAACATTTAGAGCAAATAAATTTGACATGAAGGTGAAATTTTAAAATTTCATCTGTCAGCATCAGTTTTCCTTCAGGGATGAAACCACCATTATATTTACTGTATATTCTCATATTAGCATAAAGGCATATAACTTTTGTTGCGTCACTTTTTAAAATAAAGTATGCAGTTGGTGTTGTGCAGACACCTTTCATTGAAAACATTCAAAATAAAAAAGGCGAGTCTATAGATAGAATCAAAAGTTATGCCAGTGTTTACCTGTCATAGCCAGGAAACACGTGCTCCGAGCACAGCTTGCCAGCATTACGTCACTGCGTATGAATATGTGATTTGCCCTATGTTTATAAAACTCTTCATGGAAAAAATATCTGTCAAACCATACAACACAAACAGGCTGATAAGCTCATGTAATAGTCTAGCTGAAACAGTGGGTTAATTACAGGTAAATGGCCCCCAAAGGTGTCAGCACACGACAACCAAGAACTATTTAGTGCGGTAACCTGCACCTGACTGGCCGCAATGGTGTATTCATACCTTCATTATGCAAATGACAATTAATATTCATGTTAATTATGCATATGCAATACTGACCCATACAAGTGTAATACTGTGAAAAGAAAATTCACTTAACTGATATACTTTTGGAAATATAACACCTTTTCTATGCACTATCACAATGGATTCCCAATGCAATTTTAAGTGTTTTGATCTGACCCCACCAATCAATAAAATTCATTATTTTTTCTTCAAAAATTTGATTTCATCTTAATTTTTTTCACTTGGGTTACATTATTATTATCTGTTTGTAACAAAATAATACAGCTTGCCAGAAAAAACCTGGTCAGTGAACCTACATTGACCTTGATACCACCCCCCCCCCCTTAAAAATGATGGCTGCTGAGTGGTACAAACTGCCTCATTGTTGCTCTAATAAAATTTTAACTATTGATGATACACACTTGTTTGTACACATATATATCAGTCTTATTTCTACCATCAAGTGGTTACAAGGCCATTATGATCACTTTGTAATCCTTCCTAGTTTCCATCTACATTTATCAAGTAGTTGGGAGATTTTTCAGCTGTTTTTAAATATGCAAAGATTAAAGTCAATTTCAACATGTTTTCCTTTGAAATATCATTCATCCCCATTCAATCTTCTTTTAAAATGGAGAATTTAACCTGAATATCAATTTAAAAGTCACTCTTTCTTCATTTTTCCCCAAAATATGCAAATATCATTGTTGTTTTGGTTAATACATGGAAATCCAGCAATGTACCCTATTGTAAACCATTGACACAATTTAATTCTTTTATTTTACGTAAACAAATAAAGATAGCCATCTAAAATGGTTTGATCTGACAAATATAAGTGGTAAGGCAACATTTAGAGCAAATAAATTTGACATGAAGGTGAAATTTTAAAATTTCATCTGTCAGCATCAGTTTTCCTTCAGGGATGAAACCACCATTATATTTACTGTATATTCTCATATTAGCATAAAGGCATATAACTTTTGTTGCGTCACTTTTTAAAATAAAGTATGCAGTTGGTGTTGTGCAGACACCTTTCATTGAAAACATTCAAAATAAAAAAGGCGAGTCTATAGATAGAATCAAAAGTTATGCCAGTGTTTACCTGTCATAGCCAGGAAACACGTGCTCCGAGCACAGCTTGCCAGCATTACGTCACTGCGTATGAATATGTGATTTGCCCTATGTTTATAAAACTCTTCATGGAAAAAATATCTGTCAAACCATACAACACAAACAGGCTGATAAGCTCATGTAATAGTCTAGCTGAAACAGTGGGTTAATTACAGGTAAATGGCCCCCAAAGGTGTCAGCACACGACAACCAAGAACTATTTAGTGCGGTAACCTGCACCTGACTGGCCGCAATGGTGTATTCATACCTTCATTATGCAAATGACAATTAATATTCATGTTAATTATGCATATGCAATACTGACCCATACAAGTGTAATACTGTGAAAAGAAAATTCACTTAACTGATATACTTTTGGAAATATAACACCTTTTCTATGCACTATCACAATGGATTCCCAATGCAATTTTAAGTGTTTTGATCTGACCCCACCAATCAATAAAATTCATTATTTTTTCTTCAAAAATTTGATTTCATCTTAATTTTTTTCACTTGGGTTACATTATTATTATCTGTTTGTAACAAAATAATACAGCTTGCCAGAAAAAACCTGGTCAGTGAACCTACATTGACCTTGATACCACCCCCCCCCCCTTAAAAATGATGGCTGCTGAGTGGTACAAACTGCCTCATTGTTGCTCTAATAAAATTTTAACTATTGATGATACACACTTGTTTGTACACATATATATCAGTCTTATTTCTACCATCAAGTGGTTACAAGGCCATTATGATCACTTTGTAATCCTTCCTAGTTTCCATCTACATTTATCAAGTAGTTGGGAGATTTTTCAGCTGTTTTTAAATATGCAAAGATTAAAGTCAATTTCAACATGTTTTCCTTTGAAATATCATTCATCCCCATTCAATCTTCTTTTAAAATGGAGAATTTAACCTGAATATCAATTTAAAAGTCACTCTTTCTTCATTTTTCCCCAAAATATGCAAATATCATTGTTGTTTTGGTTAATACATGGAAATCCAGCAATGTACCCTATTGTAAACCATTGACACAATTTAATTCTTTTATTTTACGTAAACAAATAAAGATAGCCATCTAAAATGGTTTGATCTGACAAATATAAGTGGTAAGGCAACATTTAGAGCAAATAAATTTGACATGAAGGTGAAATTTTAAAATTTCATCTGTCAGCATCAGTTTTCCTTCAGGGATGAAACCACCATTATATTTACTGTATATTCTCATATTAGCATAAAGGCATATAACTTTTGTTGCGTCACTTTTTAAAATAAAGTATGCAGTTGGTGTTGTGCAGACACCTTTCATTGAAAACATTCAAAATAAAAAAGGCGAGTCTATAGATAGAATCAAAAGTTATGCCAGTGTTTACCTGTCATAGCCAGGAAACACGTGCTCCGAGCACAGCTTGCCAGCATTACGTCACTGCGTATGAATATGTGATTTGCCCTATGTTTATAAAACTCTTCATGGAAAAAATATCTGTCAAACCATACAACACAAACAGGCTGATAAGCTCATGTAATAGTCTAGCTGAAACAGTGGGTTAATTACAGGTAAATGGCCCCCAAAGGTGTCAGCACACGACAACCAAGAACTATTTAGTGCGGTAACCTGCACCTGACTGGCCGCAATGGTGTATTCATACCTTCATTATGCAAATGACAATTAATATTCATGTTAATTATGCATATGCAATACTGACCCATACAAGTGTAATACTGTGAAAAGAAAATTCACTTAACTGATATACTTTTGGAAATATAACACCTTTTCTATGCACTATCACAATGGATTCCCAATGCAATTTTAAGTGTTTTGATCTGACCCCACCAATCAATAAAATTCATTATTTTTTCTTCAAAAATTTGATTTCATCTTAATTTTTTTCACTTGGGTTACATTATTATTATCTGTTTGTAACAAAATAATACAGCTTGCCAGAAAAAACCTGGTCAGTGAACCTACATTGACCTTGATACCACCCCCCCCCCCTTAAAAATGATGGCTGCTGAGTGGTACAAACTGCCTCATTGTTGCTCTAATAAAATTTTAACTATTGATGATACACACTTGTTTGTACACATATATATCAGTCTTATTTCTACCATCAAGTGGTTACAAGGCCATTATGATCACTTTGTAATCCTTCCTAGTTTCCATCTACATTTATCAAGTAGTTGGGAGATTTTTCAGCTGTTTTTAAATATGCAAAGATTAAAGTCAATTTCAACATGTTTTCCTTTGAAATATCATTCATCCCCATTCAATCTTCTTTTAAAATGGAGAATTTAACCTGAATATCAATTTAAAAGTCACTCTTTCTTCATTTTTCCCCAAAATATGCAAATATCATTGTTGTTTTGGTTAATACATGGAAATCCAGCAATGTACCCTATTGTAAACCATTGACACAATTTAATTCTTTTATTTTACGTAAACAAATAAAGATAGCCATCTAAAATGGTTTGATCTGACAAATATAAGTGGTAAGGCAACATTTAGAGCAAATAAATTTGACATGAAGGTGAAATTTTAAAATTTCATCTGTCAGCATCAGTTTTCCTTCATTATGCAAATGACAATTAATATTCATGTTAATTATGCATATGCAATACTGACCCATACAAGTGTAATACTGTGAAAAGAAAATTCACTTAACTGATATACTTTTGGAAATATAACACCTTTTCTATGCACTATCACAATGGATTCCCAATGCAATTTTAAGTGTTTTGATCTGACCCCACCAATCAATAAAATTCATTATTTTTTCTTCAAAAATTTGATTTCATCTTAATTTTTTTCACTTGGGTTACATTATTATTATCTGTTTGTAACAAAATAATACAGCTTGCCAGAAAAAACCTGGTCAGTGAACCTACATTGACCTTGATACCACCCCCCCCCCTTAAAAATGATGGCTGCTGAGTGGTACAAACTGCCTCATTGTTGCTCTAATAAAATTTTAACTATTGATGATACACACTTGTTTGTACACATATATATCAGTCTTATTTCTACCATCAAGTGGTTACAAGGCCATTATGATCACTTTGTAATCCTTCCTAGTTTCCATCTACATTTATCAAGTAGTTGGGAGATTTTTCAGCTGTTTTTAAATATGCAAAGATTAAAGTCAATTTCAACATGTTTTCCTTTGAAATATCATTCATCCCCATTCAATCTTCTTTTAAAATGGAGAATTTAACCTGAATATCAATTTAAAAGTCACTCTTTCTTCATTTTTCCCCAAAATATGCAAATATCATTGTTGTTTTGGTTAATACATGGAAATCCAGCAATGTACCCTATTGTAAACCATTGACACAATTTAATTCTTTTATTTTACGTAAACAAATAAAGATAGCCATCTAAAATGGTTTGATCTGACAAATATAAGTGGTAAGGCAACATTTAGAGCAAATAAATTTGACATGAAGGTGAAATTTTAAAATTTCATCTGTCAGCATCAGTTTTCCTTCATTATGCAAATGACAATTAATATTCATGTTAATTATGCATATGCAATACTGACCCATACAAGTGTAATACTGTGAAAAGAAAATTCACTTAACTGATATACTTTTGGAAATATAACACCTTTTCTATGCACTATCACAATGGATTCCCAATGCAATTTTAAGTGTTTTGATCTGACCCCACCAATCAATAAAATTCATTATTTTTTCTTCAAAAATTTGATTTCATCTTAATTTTTTTCACTTGGATTACATTATTATTATCTGTTTGTAACAAAATAATACAGCTTGCCAGAAAAAACCTGGTCAGTGAACCTACATTGACCTTGATACCACCCCCCCCCCCTTAAAAATGATGGCTGCTGAGTGGTACAAACTGCCTCATTGTTGCTCTAATAAAATTTTAACTATTGATGATACACACTTGTTTGTACACATATATATCAGTCTTATTTCTACCATCAAGTGGTTACAAGGCCATTATGATCACTTTGTAATCCTTCCTAGTTTCCATCTACATTTATCAAGTAGTTGGGAGATTTTTCAGCTGTTTTTAAATATGCAAAGATTAAAGTCAATTTCAACATGTTTTCCTTTGAAATATCATTCATCCCCATTCAATCTTCTTTTAAAATGGAGAATTTAACCTGAATATCAATTTAAAAGTCACTCTTTCTTCATTTTTCCCCAAAATATGCAAATATCATTGTTGTTTTGGTTAATACATGGAAATCCAGCAATGTACCCTATTGTAAACCATTGACACAATTTAATTCTTTTATTTTACGTAAACAAATAAAGATAGCCATCTAAAATGGTTTGATCTGACAAATATAAGTGGTAAGGCAACATTTAGAGCAAATAAATTTGACATGAAGGTGAAATTTTAAAATTTCATCTGTCAGCATCAGTTTTCCTTCAGGGATGAAACCACCATTATATTTACTGTATATTCTCATATTAGCATAAAGGCATATAACTTTTGTTGCGTCACTTTTTAAAATAAAGTATGCAGTTGGTGTTGTGCAGACACCTTTCATTGAAAACATTCAAAATAAAAAAGGCGAGTCTATAGATAGAATCAAAAGTTATGCCAGTGTTTACCTGTCATAGCCAGGAAACACGTGCTCCGAGCACAGCTTGCCAGCATTACGTCACTGCGTATGAATATGTGATTTGCCCTATGTTTATAAAACTCTTCATGGAAAAAATATCTGTCAAACCATACAACACAAACAGGCTGATAAGCTCATGTAATAGTCTAGCTGAAACAGTGGGTTAATTACAGGTAAATGGCCCCCAAAGGTGTCAGCACACGACAACCAAGAACTATTTAGTGCGGTAACCTGCACCTGACTGGCCGCAATGGTGTATTCATACCTTCATTATGCAAATGACAATTAATATTCATGTTAATTATGCATATGCAATACTGACCCATACAAGTGTAATACTGTGAAAAGAAAATTCACTTAACTGATATACTTTTGGAAATATAACACCTTTTCTATGCACTATCACAATGGATTCCCAATGCAATTTTAAGTGTTTTGATCTGACCCCACCAATCAATAAAATTCATTATTTTTTCTTCAAAAATTTGATTTCATCTTAATTTTTTTCACTTGGGTTACATTATTATTATCTGTTTGTAACAAAATAATACAGCTTGCCAGAAAAAACCTGGTCAGTGAACCTACATTGACCTTGATACCACCCCCCCCCCCTTAAAAATGATGGCTGCTGAGTGGTACAAACTGCCTCATTGTTGCTCTAATAAAATTTTAACTATTGATGATACACACTTGTTTGTACACATATATATCAGTCTTATTTCTACCATCAAGTGGTTACAAGGCCATTATGATCACTTTGTAATCCTTCCTAGTTTCCATCTACATTTATCAAGTAGTTGGGAGATTTTTCAGCTGTTTTTAAATATGCAAAGATTAAAGTCAATTTCAACATGTTTTCCTTTGAAATATCATTCATCCCCATTCAATCTTCTTTTAAAATGGAGAATTTAACCTGAATATCAATTTAAAAGTCACTCTTTCTTCATTTTTCCCCAAAATATGCAAATATCATTGTTGTTTTGGTTAATACATGGAAATCCAGCAATGTACCCTATTGTAAACCATTGACACAATTTAATTCTTTTATTTTACGTAAACAAATAAAGATAGCCATCTAAAATGGTTTGATCTGACAAATATAAGTGGTAAGGCAACATTTAGAGCAAATAAATTTGACATGAAGGTGAAATTTTAAAATTTCATCTGTCAGCATCAGTTTTCCTTCATTATGCAAATGACAATTAATATTCATGTTAATTATGCATATGCAATACTGACCCATACAAGTGTAATACTGTGAAAAGAAAATTCACTTAACTGATATACTTTTGGAAATATAACACCTTTTCTATGCACTATCACAATGGATTCCCAATGCAATTTTAAGTGTTTTGATCTGACCCCACCAATCAATAAAATTCATTATTTTTTCTTCAAAAATTTGATTTCATCTTAATTTTTTTCACTTGGGTTACATTATTATTATCTGTTTGTAACAAAATAATACAGCTTGCCAGAAAAAACCTGGTCAGTGAACCTACATTGACCTTGATACCACCCCCCCCCCCCTTAAAAATGATGGCTGCTGAGTGGTACAAACTGCCTCATTGTTGCTCTAATAAAATTTTAACTATTGATGATACACACTTGTTTGTACACATATATATCAGTCTTATTTCTACCATCAAGTGGTTACAAGGCCATTATGATCACTTTGTAATCCTTCCTAGTTTCCATCTACATTTATCAAGTAGTTGGGAGATTTTTCAGCTGTTTTTAAATATGCAAAGATTAAAGTCAATTTCAACATGTTTTCCTTTGAAATATCATTCATCCCCATTCAATCTTCTTTTAAAATGGAGAATTTAACCTGAATATCAATTTAAAAGTCACTCTTTCTTCATTTTTCCCCAAAATATGCAAATATCATTGTTGTTTTGGTTAATACATGGAAATCCAGCAATGTACCCTATTGTAAACCATTGACACAATTTAATTCTTTTATTTTACGTAAACAAATAAAGATAGCCATCTAAAATGGTTTGATCTGACTAATATAAGTGGTAAGGCAACATTTAGAGCAAATAAATTTGACATGAAGGTGAAATTTTAAAATTTCATCTGTCAGCATCAGTTTTCCTTCAGGGATGAAACCACCATTATATTTACTGTATATTCTCATATTAGCATAAAGGCATATAACTTTTGTTGCGTCACTTTTTAAAATAAAGTATGCAGTTGGTGTTGTGCAGACACCTTTCATTGAAAACATTCAAAATAAAAAAGGCGAGTCTATAGATAGAATCAAAAGTTATGCCAGTGTTTACCTGTCATAGCCAGGAAACACGTGCTCCGAGCACAGCTTGCCAGCATTACGTCACTGCGTATGAATATGTGATTTGCCCTATGTTTATAAAACTCTTCATGGAAAAAATATCTGTCAAACCATACAACACAAACAGGCTGATAAGCTCATGTAATAGTCTAGCTGAAACAGTGGGTTAATTACAGGTAAATGGCCCCCAAAGGTGTCAGCACACGACAACCAAGAACTATTTAGTGCGGTAACCTGCACCTGACTGGCCGCAATGGTGTATTCATACCTTCATTATGCAAATGACAATTAATATTCATGTTAATTATGCATATGCAATACTGACCCATACAAGTGTAATACTGTGAAAAGAAAATTCACTTAACTGATATACTTTTGGAAATATAACACCTTTTCTATGCACTATCACAATGGATTCCCAATGCAATTTTAAGTGTTTTGATCTGACCCCACCAATCAATAAAATTCATTATTTTTTCTTCAAAAATTTGATTTCATCTTAATTTTTTTCACTTGGGTTACATTATTATTATCTGTTTGTAACAAAATAATACAGCTTGCCAGAAAAAACCTGGTCAGTGAACCTACATTGACCTTGATACCACCCCCCCCCCCCTTAAAAATGATGGCTGCTGAGTGGTACAAACTGCCTCATTGTTGCTCTAATAAAATTTTAACTATTGATGATACACACTTGTTTGTACACATATATATCAGTCTTATTTCTACCATCAAGTGGTTACAAGGCCATTATGATCACTTTGTAATCCTTCCTAGTTTCCATCTACATTTATCAAGTAGTTGGGAGATTTTTCAGCTGTTTTTAAATATGCAAAGATTAAAGTCAATTTCAACATGTTTTCCTTTGAAATATCATTCATCCCCATTCAATCTTCTTTTAAAATGGAGAATTTAACCTGAATATCAATTTAAAAGTCACTCTTTCTTCATTTTTCCCCAAAATATGCAAATATCATTGTTGTTTTGGTTAATACATGGAAATCCAGCAATGTACCCTATTGTAAACCATTGACACAATTTAATTCTTTTATTTTACGTAAACAAATAAAGATAGCCATCTAAAATGGTTTGATCTGACAAATATAAGTGGTAAGGCAACATTTAGAGCAAATAAATTTGACATGAAGGTGAAATTTTAAAATTTCATCTGTCAGCATCAGTTTTCCTTCAGGGATGAAACCACCATTATATTTACTGTATATTCTCATATTAGCATAAAGGCATATAACTTTTGTTGCGTCACTTTTTAAAATAAAGTATGCAGTTGGTGTTGTGCAGACACCTTTCATTGAAAACATTCAAAATAAAAAAGGCGAGTCTATAGATAGAATCAAAAGTTATGCCAGTGTTTACCTGTCATAGCCAGGAAACACGTGCTCCGAGCACAGCTTGCCAGCATTACGTCACTGCGTATGAATATGTGATTTGCCCTATGTTTATAAAACTCTTCATGGAAAAAATATCTGTCAAACCATACAACACAAACAGGCTGATAAGCTCATGTAATAGTCTAGCTGAAACAGTGGGTTAATTACAGGTAAATGGCCCCCAAAGGTGTCAGCACACGACAACCAAGAACTATTTAGTGCGGTAACCTGCACCTGACTGGCCGCAATGGTGTATTCATACCTTCATTATGCAAATGACAATTAATATTCATGTTAATTATGCATATGCAATACTGACCCATACAAGTGTAATACTGTGAAAAGAAAATTCACTTAACTGATATACTTTTGGAAATATAACACCTTTTCTATGCACTATCACAATGGATTCCCAATGCAATTTTAAGTGTTTTGATCTGACCCCACCAATCAATAAAATTCATTATTTTTTCTTCAAAAATTTGATTTCATCTTAATTTTTTTCACTTGGGTTACATTATTATTATCTGTTTGTAACAAAATAATACAGCTTGCCAGAAAAAACCTGGTCAGTGAACCTACATTGACCTTGATACCACCCCCCCCCCTTAAAAATGATGGCTGCTGAGTGGTACAAACTGCCTCATTGTTGCTCTAATAAAATTTTAACTATTGATGATACACACTTGTTTGTACACATATATATCAGTCTTATTTCTACCATCAAGTGGTTACAAGGCCATTATGATCACTTTGTAATCCTTCCTAGTTTCCATCTACATTTATCAAGTAGTTGGGAGATTTTTCAGCTGTTTTTAAATATGCAAAGATTAAAGTCAATTTCAACATGTTTTCCTTTGAAATATCATTCATCCCCATTCAATCTTCTTTTAAAATGGAGAATTTAACCTGAATATCAATTTAAAAGTCACTCTTTCTTCATTTTTCCCCAAAATATGCAAATATCATTGTTGTTTTGGTTAATACATGGAAATCCAGCAATGTACCCTATTGTAAACCATTGACACAATTTAATTCTTTTATTTTACGTAAACAAATAAAGATAGCCATCTAAAATGGTTTGATCTGACAAATATAAGTGGTAAGGCAACATTTAGAGCAAATAAATTTGACATGAAGGTGAAATTTTAAAATTTCATCTGTCAGCATCAGTTTTCCTTCAGGGATGAAACCACCATTATATTTACTGTATATTCTCATATTAGCATAAAGGCATATAACTTTTGTTGCGTCACTTTTTAAAATAAAGTATGCAGTTGGTGTTGTGCAGACACCTTTCATTGAAAACATTCAAAATAAAAAAGGCGAGTCTATAGATAGAATCAAAAGTTATGCCAGTGTTTACCTGTCATAGCCAGGAAACACGTGCTCCGAGCACAGCTTGCCAGCATTACGTCACTGCGTATGAATATGTGATTTGCCCTATGTTTATAAAACTCTTCATGGAAAAAATATCTGTCAAACCATACAACACAAACAGGCTGATAAGCTCATGTAATAGTCTAGCTGAAACAGTGGGTTAATTACAGGTAAATGGCCCCCAAAGGTGTCAGCACACGACAACCAAGAACTATTTAGTGCGGTAACCTGCACCTGACTGGCCGCAATGGTGTATTCATACCTTCATTATGCAAATGACAATTAATATTCATGTTAATTATGCATATGCAATACTGACCCATACAAGTGTAATACTGTGAAAAGAAAATTCACTTAACTGATATACTTTTGGAAATATAACACCTTTTCTATGCACTATCACAATGGATTCCCAATGCAATTTTAAGTGTTTTGATCTGACCCCACCAATCAATAAAATTCATTATTTTTTCTTCAAAAATTTGATTTCATCTTAATTTTTTTCACTTGGGTTACATTATTATTATCTGTTTGTAACAAAATAATACAGCTTGCCAGAAAAAACCTGGTCAGTGAACCTACATTGACCTTGATACCACCCCCCCCCCCCTTAAAAATGATGGCTGCTGAGTGGTACAAACTGCCTCATTGTTGCTCTAATAAAATTTTAACTATTGATGATACACACTTGTTTGTACACATATATATCAGTCTTATTTCTACCATCAAGTGGTTACAAGGCCATTATGATCACTTTGTAATCCTTCCTAGTTTCCATCTACATTTATCAAGTAGTTGGGAGATTTTTCAGCTGTTTTTAAATATGCAAAGATTAAAGTCAATTTCAACATGTTTTCCTTTGAAATATCATTCATCCCCATTCAATCTTCTTTTAAAATGGAGAATTTAACCTGAATATCAATTTAAAAGTCACTCTTTCTTCATTTTTCCCCAAAATATGCAAATATCATTGTTGTTTTGGTTAATACATGGAAATCCAGCAATGTACCCTATTGTAAACCATTGACACAATTTAATTCTTTTATTTTACGTAAACAAATAAAGATAGCCATCTAAAATGGTTTGATCTGACAAATATAAGTGGTAAGGCAACATTTAGAGCAAATAAATTTGACATGAAGGTGAAATTTTAAAATTTCATCTGTCAGCATCAGTTTTCCTTCAGGGATGAAACCACCATTATATTTACTGTATATTCTCATATTAGCATAAAGGCATATAACTTTTGTTGCGTCACTTTTTAAAATAAAGTATGCAGTTGGTGTTGTGCAGACACCTTTCATTGAAAACATTCAAAATAAAAAAGGCGAGTCTATAGATAGAATCAAAAGTTATGCCAGTGTTTACCTGTCATAGCCAGGAAACACGTGCTCCGAGCACAGCTTGCCAGCATTACGTCACTGCGTATGAATATGTGATTTGCCCTATGTTTATAAAACTCTTCATGGAAAAAATATCTGTCAAACCATACAACACAAACAGGCTGATAAGCTCATGTAATAGTCTAGCTGAAACAGTGGGTTAATTACAGGTAAATGGCCCCCAAAGGTGTCAGCACACGACAACCAAGAACTATTTAGTGCGGTAACCTGCACCTGACTGGCCGCAATGGTGTATTCATACCTTCATTATGCAAATGACAATTAATATTCATGTTAATTATGCATATGCAATACTGACCCATACAAGTGTAATACTGTGAAAAGAAAATTCACTTAACTGATATACTTTTGGAAATATAACACCTTTTCTATGCACTATCACAATGGATTCCCAATGCAATTTTAAGTGTTTTGATCTGACCCCACCAATCAATAAAATTCATTATTTTTTCTTCAAAAATTTGATTTCATCTTAATTTTTTTCACTTGGGTTACATTATTATTATCTGTTTGTAACAAAATAATACAGCTTGCCAGAAAAAACCTGGTCAGTGAACCTACATTGACCTTGATACCACCCCCCCCCCCCTTAAAAATGATGGCTGCTGAGTGGTACAAACTGCCTCATTGTTGCTCTAATAAAATTTTAACTATTGATGATACACACTTGTTTGTACACATATATATCAGTCTTATTTCTACCATCAAGTGGTTACAAGGCCATTATGATCACTTTGTAATCCTTCCTAGTTTCCATCTACATTTATCAAGTAGTTGGGAGATTTTTCAGCTGTTTTTAAATATGCAAAGATTAAAGTCAATTTCAACATGTTTTCCTTTGAAATATCATTCATCCCCATTCAATCTTCTTTTAAAATGGAGAATTTAACCTGAATATCAATTTAAAAGTCACTCTTTCTTCATTTTTCCCCAAAATATGCAAATATCATTGTTGTTTTGGTTAATACATGGAAATCCAGCAATGTACCCTATTGTAAACCATTGACACAATTTAATTCTTTTATTTTACGTAAACAAATAAAGATAGCCATCTAAAATGGTTTGATCTGACAAATATAAGTGGTAAGGCAACATTTAGAGCAAATAAATTTGACATGAAGGTGAAATTTTAAAATTTCATCTGTCAGCATCAGTTTTCCTTCAGGGATGAAACCACCATTATATTTACTGTATATTCTCATATTAGCATAAAGGCATATAACTTTTGTTGCGTCACTTTTTAAAATAAAGTATGCAGTTGGTGTTGTGCAGACACCTTTCATTGAAAACATTCAAAATAAAAAAGGCGAGTCTATAGATAGAATCAAAAGTTATGCCAGTGTTTACCTGTCATAGCCAGGAAACACGTGCTCCGAGCACAGCTTGCCAGCATTACGTCACTGCGTATGAATATGTGATTTGCCCTATGTTTATAAAACTCTTCATGGAAAAAATATCTGTCAAACCATACAACACAAACAGGCTGATAAGCTCATGTAATAGTCTAGCTGAAACAGTGGGTTAATTACAGGTAAATGGCCCCCAAAGGTGTCAGCACACGACAACCAAGAACTATTTAGTGCGGTAACCTGCACCTGACTGGCCGCAATGGTGTATTCATACCTTCATTATGCAAATGACAATTAATATTCATGTTAATTATGCATATGCAATACTGACCCATACAAGTGTAATACTGTGAAAAGAAAATTCACTTAACTGATATACTTTTGGAAATATAACACCTTTTCTATGCACTATCACAATGGATTCCCAATGCAATTTTAAGTGTTTTGATCTGACCCCACCAATCAATAAAATTCATTATTTTTTCTTCAAAAATTTGATTTCATCTTAATTTTTTTCACTTGGGTTACATTATTATTATCTGTTTGTAACAAAATAATACAGCTTGCCAGAAAAAACCTGGTCAGTGAACCTACATTGACCTTGATACCACCCCCCCCCCCTTAAAAATGATGGCTGCTGAGTGGTACAAACTGCCTCATTGTTGCTCTAATAAAATTTTAACTATTGATGATACACACTTGTTTGTACACATATATATCAGTCTTATTTCTACCATCAAGTGGTTACAAGGCCATTATGATCACTTTGTAATCCTTCCTAGTTTCCATCTACATTTATCAAGTAGTTGGGAGATTTTTCAGCTGTTTTTAAATATGCAAAGATTAAAGTCAATTTCAACATGTTTTCCTTTGAAATATCATTCATCCCCATTCAATCTTCTTTTAAAATGGAGAATTTAACCTGAATATCAATTTAAAAGTCACTCTTTCTTCATTTTTCCCCAAAATATGCAAATATCATTGTTGTTTTGGTTAATACATGGAAATCCAGCAATGTACCCTATTGTAAACCATTGACACAATTTAATTCTTTTATTTTACGTAAACAAATAAAGATAGCCATCTAAAATGGTTTGATCTGACAAATATAAGTGGTAAGGCAACATTTAGAGCAAATAAATTTGACATGAAGGTGAAATTTTAAAATTTCATCTGTCAGCATCAGTTTTCCTTCAGGGATGAAACCACCATTATATTTACTGTATATTCTCATATTAGCATAAAGGCATATAACTTTTGTTGCGTCACTTTTTAAAATAAAGTATGCAGTTGGTGTTGTGCAGACACCTTTCATTGAAAACATTCAAAATAAAAAAGGCGAGTCTATAGATAGAATCAAAAGTTATGCCAGTGTTTACCTGTCATAGCCAGGAAACACGTGCTCCGAGCACAGCTTGCCAGCATTACGTCACTGCGTATGAATATGTGATTTGCCCTATGTTTATAAAACTCTTCATGGAAAAAATATCTGTCAAACCATACAACACAAACAGGCTGATAAGCTCATGTAATAGTCTAGCTGAAACAGTGGGTTAATTACAGGTAAATGGCCCCCAAAGGTGTCAGCACACGACAACCAAGAACTATTTAGTGCGGTAACCTGCACCTGACTGGCCGCAATGGTGTATTCATACCTTCATTATGCAAATGACAATTAATATTCATGTTAATTATGCATATGCAATACTGACCCATACAAGTGTAATACTGTGAAAAGAAAATTCACTTAACTGATATACTTTTGGAAATATAACACCTTTTCTATGCACTATCACAATGGATTCCCAATGCAATTTTAAGTGTTTTGATCTGACCCCACCAATCAATAAAATTCATTATTTTTTCTTCAAAAATTTGATTTCATCTTAATTTTTTTCACTTGGGTTACATTATTATTATCTGTTTGTAACAAAATAATACAGCTTGCCAGAAAAAACCTGGTCAGTGAACCTACATTGACCTTGATACCACCCCCCCCCCCTTAAAAATGATGGCTGCTGAGTGGTACAAACTGCCTCATTGTTGCTCTAATAAAATTTTAACTATTGATGATACACACTTGTTTGTACACATATATATCAGTCTTATTTCTACCATCAAGTGGTTACAAGGCCATTATGATCACTTTGTAATCCTTCCTAGTTTCCATCTACATTTATCAAGTAGTTGGGAGATTTTTCAGCTGTTTTTAAATATGCAAAGATTAAAGTCAATTTCAACATGTTTTCCTTTGAAATATCATTCATCCCCATTCAATCTTCTTTTAAAATGGAGAATTTAACCTGAATATCAATTTAAAAGTCACTCTTTCTTCATTTTTCCCCAAAATATGCAAATATCATTGTTGTTTTGGTTAATACATGGAAATCCAGCAATGTACCCTATTGTAAACCATTGACACAATTTAATTCTTTTATTTTACGTAAACAAATAAAGATAGCCATCTAAAATGGTTTGATCTGACAAATATAAGTGGTAAGGCAACATTTAGAGCAAATAAATTTGACATGAAGGTGAAATTTTAAAATTTCATCTGTCAGCATCAGTTTTCCTTCAGGGATGAAACCACCATTATATTTACTGTATATTCTCATATTAGCATAAAGGCATATAACTTTTGTTGCGTCACTTTTTAAAATAAAGTATGCAGTTGGTGTTGTGCAGACACCTTTCATTGAAAACATTCAAAATAAAAAAGGCGAGTCTATAGATAGAATCAAAAGTTATGCCAGTGTTTACCTGTCATAGCCAGGAAACACGTGCTCCGAGCACAGCTTGCCAGCATTACGTCACTGCGTATGAATATGTGATTTGCCCTATGTTTATAAAACTCTTCATGGAAAAAATATCTGTCAAACCATACAACACAAACAGGCTGATAAGCTCATGTAATAGTCTAGCTGAAACAGTGGGTTAATTACAGGTAAATGGCCCCCAAAGGTGTCAGCACACGACAACCAAGAACTATTTAGTGCGGTAACCTGCACCTGACTGGCCGCAATGGTGTATTCATACCTTCATTATGCAAATGACAATTAATATTCATGTTAATTATGCATATGCAATACTGACCCATACAAGTGTAATACTGTGAAAAGAAAATTCACTTAACTGATATACTTTTGGAAATATAACACCTTTTCTATGCACTATCACAATGGATTCCCAATGCAATTTTAAGTGTTTTGATCTGACCCCACCAATCAATAAAATTCATTATTTTTTCTTCAAAAATTTGATTTCATCTTAATTTTTTTCACTTGGGTTACATTATTATTATCTGTTTGTAACAAAATAATACAGCTTGCCAGAAAAAACCTGGTCAGTGAACCTACATTGACCTTGATACCACCCCCCCCCCCTTAAAAATGATGGCTGCTGAGTGGTACAAACTGCCTCATTGTTGCTCTAATAAAATTTTAACTATTGATGATACACACTTGTTTGTACACATATATATCAGTCTTATTTCTACCATCAAGTGGTTACAAGGCCATTATGATCACTTTGTAATCCTTCCTAGTTTCCATCTACATTTATCAAGTAGTTGGGAGATTTTTCAGCTGTTTTTAAATATGCAAAGATTAAAGTCAATTTCAACATGTTTTCCTTTGAAATATCATTCATCCCCATTCAATCTTCTTTTAAAATGGAGAATTTAACCTGAATATCAATTTAAAAGTCACTCTTTCTTCATTTTTCCCCAAAATATGCAAATATCATTGTTGTTTTGGTTAATACATGGAAATCCAGCAATGTACCCTATTGTAAACCATTGACACAATTTAATTCTTTTATTTTACGTAAACAAATAAAGATAGCCATCTAAAATGGTTTGATCTGACAAATATAAGTGGTAAGGCAACATTTAGAGCAAATAAATTTGACATGAAGGTGAAATTTTAAAATTTCATCTGTCAGCATCAGTTTTCCTTCAGGGATGAAACCACCATTATATTTACTGTATATTCTCATATTAGCATAAAGGCATATAACTTTTGTTGCGTCACTTTTTAAAATAAAGTATGCAGTTGGTGTTGTGCAGACACCTTTCATTGAAAACATTCAAAATAAAAAAGGCGAGTCTATAGATAGAATCAAAAGTTATGCCAGTGTTTACCTGTCATAGCCAGGAAACACGTGCTCCGAGCACAGCTTGCCAGCATTACGTCACTGCGTATGAATATGTGATTTGCCCTATGTTTATAAAACTCTTCATGGAAAAAATATCTGTCAAACCATACAACACAAACAGGCTGATAAGCTCATGTAATAGTCTAGCTGAAACAGTGGGTTAATTACAGGTAAATGGCCCCCAAAGGTGTCAGCACACGACAACCAAGAACTATTTAGTGCGGTAACCTGCACCTGACTGGCCGCAATGGTGTATTCATACCTTCATTATGCAAATGACAATTAATATTCATGTTAATTATGCATATGCAATACTGACCCATACAAGTGTAATACTGTGAAAAGAAAATTCACTTAACTGATATACTTTTGGAAATATAACACCTTTTCTATGCACTATCACAATGGATTCCCAATGCAATTTTAAGTGTTTTGATCTGACCCCACCAATCAATAAAATTCATTATTTTTTCTTCAAAAATTTGATTTCATCTTAATTTTTTTCACTTGGGTTACATTATTATTATCTGTTTGTAACAAAATAATACAGCTTGCCAGAAAAAACCTGGTCAGTGAACCTACATTGACCTTGATACCACCCCCCCCCCCTTAAAAATGATGGCTGCTGAGTGGTACAAACTGCCTCATTGTTGCTCTAATAAAATTTTAACTATTGATGATACACACTTGTTTGTACACATATATATCAGTCTTATTTCTACCATCAAGTGGTTACAAGGCCATTATGATCACTTTGTAATCCTTCCTAGTTTCCATCTACATTTATCAAGTAGTTGGGAGATTTTTCAGCTGTTTTTAAATATGCAAAGATTAAAGTCAATTTCAACATGTTTTCCTTTGAAATATCATTCATCCCCATTCAATCTTCTTTTAAAATGGAGAATTTAACCTGAATATCAATTTAAAAGTCACTCTTTCTTCATTTTTCCCCAAAATATGCAAATATCATTGTTGTTTTGGTTAATACATGGAAATCCAGCAATGTACCCTATTGTAAACCATTGACACAATTTAATTCTTTTATTTTACGTAAACAAATAAAGATAGCCATCTAAAATGGTTTGATCTGACAAATATAAGTGGTAAGGCAACATTTAGAGCAAATAAATTTGACATGAAGGTGAAATTTTAAAATTTCATCTGTCAGCATCAGTTTTCCTTCAGGGATGAAACCACCATTATATTTACTGTATATTCTCATATTAGCATAAAGGCATATAACTTTTGTTGCGTCACTTTTTAAAATAAAGTATGCAGTTGGTGTTGTGCAGACACCTTTCATTGAAAACATTCAAAATAAAAAAGGCGAGTCTATAGATAGAATCAAAAGTTATGCCAGTGTTTACCTGTCATAGCCAGGAAACACGTGCTCCGAGCACAGCTTGCCAGCATTACGTCACTGCGTATGAATATGTGATTTGCCCTATGTTTATAAAACTCTTCATGGAAAAAATATCTGTCAAACCATACAACACAAACAGGCTGATAAGCTCATGTAATAGTCTAGCTGAAACAGTGGGTTAATTACAGGTAAATGGCCCCCAAAGGTGTCAGCACACGACAACCAAGAACTATTTAGTGCGGTAACCTGCACCTGACTGGCCGCAATGGTGTATTCATACCTGATGCTGAGATGGGCGCATATTTTGAAACTTGTGGTATAGATTTAGATAGGTTTTCTGTTCTCTGATATGTGCATGTGCAGATGTACTCAAAGAACATACAACTGGATTAAGATACAGACAAGCTGCCGCCAATGACTTGTGTCGAGTAGGACAGGGGCGTGCTCATCCCTGAGTGAGTTGGACTTGGACAAGAAATTTCTCCCCTTTGCCTTTTTCATGCATTCATTACAATTTTGCCACTTATGGAGAACATCGGATTATTCATAACTACCTGTAGGGCCTACATAGTTTTATTGTGACTGTACAGATAGATGTAAAATGTCTGTTGCCTGGGTATGGTCGGCCTGGTATGCAACATGGAAAATTATGGCTGATGGCTTAATACAGGCATGGATGCTTCAGCAACGCCAATGGAAAAAGAAAACAAAACAAAAACAAACAAACAAACAAAAAAAAAACCCACAAAACAATAACTCTTGCCACATTTACTCAGGGATGTGGGTGATGGGCTGAAAAGAAGAAGACACCCTCCCATTCGTTTTATTTTCCTGATTTTATCAGTTTTATTGCACTTAACTTAAATCTTAAGAAAATTTTGGAATTTGCACTTAGGGCCTAAAAGAGAGGAAATTGCCTTATCATCTGAAAACTCGCATCCCTGTTTAGTGCGCGTTCCCATATTATCCTAAATCGAAGATCACTGAGAGAAGTATCAAGGACAAAGTCTCGGATGATCCAATTTTTGTTATTCCCAGCCCCTTGGCCTGAGCTTGTCAGAGTGTGGTACATTGGATGGCTATGACCCAGTAAATGGTGTGAACCTCAGACTCACCAGTTGATCACCTTGTTTCTTTATCACTTTCCCCCTCAAACTGGCCAAAACCGGCTGGTGGTCTAATTAATGTCGTCTGCTTCGGTGTTTTTAACTAATTTCAACAGTTATGAAAAACAATTTGACTGAGAATTGTACATAAGACTTATCAAGATCACATGCCTCAGGTCAACAGCTTTCCTTGGCATGGGCTGGGGACTAAGTGCCCAACCCATGCCAAGGAAAGCTGTTGACTCAGTCTTAATTCAAGGGGGAAAGGGTTAACACTTTAATGAACTGCTGGTTCAGTGCACCTGGGTGTCCCTGGCCAAAGCCAAGGTCATTCTCCTGCGGAAGAAAGGGATTTTGTAGAAGGGCCTTTCAGTCTGTTATTGATCATTTCATTGTTACTCTTAAATTTTTTAATGATGTCTGTAAATACCCTTCATTATTACATGATGGTGACAATTTATCAAACCATAAGCGTATTTTCTATTGAATTATCTGTACAAACAGAATATTCTGATGAGGATATTACATGGACTGGAGTCCCTAAGACTAAGTCCAGGGCTTTAAGCAACAAGTGATCATATTGACCGCCATCAACAGGATATAACCACTATTTTGGCATGAAATGTGGAAAGAAAATAATTTCCCCAGACATGGCATAATAGCAAACATTAGGCAAAGTACATGTGCTGCATATCATCATGCTGTGCACTAAGTCACACACAACCAAGATATGTGTGTCAAGAATAAAATGGCTGAGGCAATTCTATTCTATAATAATAGAAATTTTTGAATGAATTGAAGAAAGTTCGAGGTAAATCATCTTTGCCACCCAATAGTAGGCCTATTGATGGTGTTGTTGGAAAAGAAAGTATTGGGAAGCTATATTTGCTGAAAAATATCAAATTTTATGTGACAGTGTCTGACATACAGTAAAGACGATACATCTGATCTGTTGAGGGATGTCAATAATAAAATATGTGACAAATGTTGTTATAAGTGTAAATTCTACAATCAACACTCCGTCTCAGTTCATGATGTTGACAGGGCAGTTGAGTCGTTAAAACTATGGTAAATCAGATGAAGATGCAGGACAATGTAGGAAAATTTCAATTCAGGTATTTAATCAGTTAATGCATACATTCTTATTGATGACTTTGCAAGTCAATGTAGATTGCAATGGAAATTCACTTTGACTTCTTATCCAAAATTGTCAGCCAGATTTCAACCAAGTTTGGTCAGATGGTCCTGCTGCAGTGATTTTTCTCTTAATTTTCAATGAGTTTCTATTGTTTGTGTCAAACTATATATCAGTATTAAATGGACATGCCCCTCCTTAAACACATAGAGTCAAGCACTCGCAGCAACCAAAATCAATTAAGAAGTTACTGATGCAATGCAAATGCGTGACCATTTCAAATTATTGGGCAATATTGAAATGTACAAAATGTGGAGAAACAGGGTTGTCAAATTAATATGCCAGACAAAGAGGCAGTTTTACAGTAAAATTGCAAGGAAAATGTGAAAAATCCTAGTATGCCATGAAATTGTATGAAAAGTCTTGTTTGGAAAAATATTAACGCTGTTCCATCCACTCTAAACATTGGAAATGACATAATCACAGACAGGAAAGTTACGTTGACAAATGCAATAAACATTTCACAACAGTTGCTGAAAATTTGCTGCCAAAAGATACAAGTGCCATATCTAACACTAGATGTCAGAAAGTAAAGGAATATGTCAAGGACAAAATCTCTCCAGATGTGTATTTCAGCATTCCAAGAATGAAAGAACATGATGTGGTAAAAGTACTCTGTAACCGTAATCCCAAAAAGTCAAATGGTACTGATGAGCTTGACTTAAAATTTCTGCTAATGGCGTTGTCTGTTTATTCAAATCACTAACTTATCTAGATTCAACCTGAGTATTGGCAGAACACGTAATACATTTCCAAGTTCATGGAAGATGCCAAAAGTTGCGCCAGTTCATAAAGATGGAACAACTATGGATCTTAAAAGCTACAGGTCTATATCTGTTCTGTGTGCACTGTCAAAAGTACTTGAAGGAGACATTCACTGCTCTTTTTATTTTTTATTTTTAACTAAGTACAACCTTCTCTATTCATGTCAGTCACGATTCAGGAAATGCCATTCGTGTGAAACAGGTCTCCATAAATTACTGGACACATGTTGAAGAAAGTACCACGGCTGCATAAAGTAGCAGCATCCCTGGTCACAGGCACAAACTGCTATTTAGTTACAAGGACTTGATTCACAAATAGGCTTGCACAAGTCCCCAGTGCATGTCCCTATTTTACCATCCTGCTGTCCCACCCAGAAGTGCGATACGTTTTCCCCGCCACAAAGTTAACTGCATATTAATATTATTCCAGGCAAGGGTGCCTATCTACCCATGACATTGAGGCCAAACGGTTCAGTGGTACAAAGCTGGCGAATCCAGTGATTTTCCCTCTCTAGACTTAGTGTTTCGATTCTGGACAGTGGTTGTGGGATACGTATGTGTTTCAGAATCTGGATCTTTATGTTGATGCCAGTGTGACCTGGTAGACCAAAATGTCTACCTAGGGGTTGTGTTACATCTTTTTTCTTGATGCAATAGGAATGTTCTCTTAACCTGTCCATCAGGGGGTGCTTCGTTTGACCCACATACTGTTTATTGCAATGTAAACATGCAAGGAGATAGACAAGGTTATTGTGTTTACAGATGCCATCCTTTGGTGTTGAGTAGGATTCTCATGTTACTGTGCTTGTCACTTTACCAGACACGTCAAGTTTGGGGCAATAAAAAAATTTTTTAGTTCTGTGTCTATCTACCGACTTCTAATGACACCATGGTACACCAGCTGAAGTTAGCTCATGAAAACACTGGAAGCCTTTCATTAATGAATAAGCTACCATTTGGTACAATTCATGTGTTTCTGTGAGAAAGTGTGCACATTCTTGCATGATGACTGCAGATCATCTCTCAGTCATCTGCTGTGATGGAAATTGGTGACAAAGGGTTCCCAAGCAAACACAGAGCCTGTGAGGGGCACATGACGTCTATTATGACGTGAAAAACAAATAATTTCACGTTATGCTAATACGTCGTCCCGACGGTTAGACTGGTAGATCTTCTTCTTAACGCATCTACGTTAACCTTTATTACGTTAGGCAACGTCCTGCTGGCAATGTTATCCGCTGCTATAAAAAGCAGCATAATTAACAGTGTTTTCACTACTCCCTGAAGAGCTCACTCCTGAAAGAGCAAAACCGGTGGGAGTTAATATAATTACTGTTCTAGTTTTGACTGCAACTGGCCTTGCTTGGTCTGATTGATTTATACTATTCCAACTACCATTATACAGTATACTGTTATTAAGTACTCTCTTTTTTATTTTAAACTGGTTGACCTTGCCATCCTGCAAGTATCAATGGTAGCAGCTATTGAGTCCTAGTCAGTTATAATCCCATTATCATTGTGATAAGGATCTTGGCAAGTGGTCCTTGATGAATACTTGGATACGTTTAAGGCATTGACCATTCAAGCAAGACAAAGCTGAGTGTCTCCTACAACTGCTGGCACTGGACGCCTTCCATCTGATGCTGATGCGTATGCACTCGGTCAGGTTACAATTAATTAATTTATTACACAGTAGCTCAATGAACAACTTCTCAAGCGGGGTGAGTTATGAACGCTTGCTTGTCTGTATGATAAATAACACAGTGCAGATCACCTGGGGCTAATCATCTGGAGTTATTGCATACGTTATTTGGTTATAGACATGTTCCAAGCCAATTAGCTAGGTTTAGGGGCCTATCTGTATTATAACAATATAAGGCTACAATGTGTGTGGTGGGTTTCACTTTAAGTTATATTTTGCAGTGAAATTTGATTTTAAATATTTTATATTAAGGACAGACCGTCCAGTGAGACTTGAGCAAGCCTAGGTTCACTAACTGAATTGGATGACATTGGAATAACAGATTACATTTAAAAAGGCAGTGCTTGTATATAAATCAGTGAATGATATGGCATCACAATATATGAAGGATATGTTTGACATGTGAAGGATTTCCATGCTGTGAATATAAGGTCAACTGGTCACAAGTGGTCTGGCATCCAGTATACATACATGTACATGTACTACGGCATAGCTATGACTTGATTAGCTAACATGCACACATACTCTCTAATTTAAAGCAACCCATGGCCCTATTGTTAATTACATTCTGTAAATTCCAGTAGATTCCCATCCAATAGTGTCATAAGGAATGGCTGTGTTTTTTTGTAATTGGAAGATAAGTAACTGGTCCTGATGTGTCAGCTGCTGCGTGTTGCTCTACCTGGTGAAGAACAGTGGGTGGGGGGGGAGGGAGGTTGCTGTTCAGATTCCTATTTATAGCATTTATTTAGTAGCTTTATGAATTTCTTTTGAAACACCAAAGTGTTAACAAATTATGGCTTTTACATGGGGAAGTGAGCTAAGACATTGCGAGTTTAGCTTACATGAAAGACTGAACACGAAATCTTGGTCAGTTTCCAGTGATATTGTGGCCAAGTAGATCTATGGGTGGAGTTGGTGCATCCAGTAGATTTCCCTTGTTAGACTGACCTCCCTGTCATGTGCTAATTTCGGTGGTGTTTGGATGTACTCAAAAGATGTGGACTTCTAGAGTGAGTCCCCTGTGATTAGCTTGAGCAAAATGTCTCCCCAACGGTTGTTACTTTGTTACTGGTATAACAAAAGTGTTCATGCAACCTGTCCTCAAGTGGACATTGAGTTTGTCCTACAAACTGTGTCTGATATGTTATACATTGAGGAGGTAGATGAGGCTACAGCATTCACAACATCCACTTGTAGGGACTGGATATAGACCCTGTAGGTTTGTGTTGCTCCTCGCTTAACCTCACATATTGGTGACACTTCTTTAACAATTAATACAGGTCTTATTATGAGGACACCAAAGGCCAACTTGAGTGTAGATAACCTCACTAGTCTATTTCCTATGGTTTAATTGTGCTAATTGACCTGATAAGCATGGCCATTTTCCCTGTTGGGGGCATTTTAGGGTTTGTAACCCTTCTGGTGCACAATTAAAATGTACTTTTTGCATGGACAGAAGTACTTATATCCATTTTTATTTTAAATGTACATTAGTAGTATTTGGGTCTCACAGGAAAATGAATAGAGAGTGCACATGCATGAACTATTCTTGTCTCTAGTTTTAAGGGAATATCACCAGCATGGAGGTGTTGAGGCAAGTACAGTACAGTAAAACCCCCATTAGCGGGCACCTCTCTAATGTGTAAAAGTAACAGATTGAAGGTGGTTATCAAGTAAAATATGTCCTGATAGTTGGTTTCATTGTCTTGGGGTGGTGCCAGAAGTCCGGCTGAGCACTTTGGTCAACTCTCTCTTTGTCTTGTGCCAAAGCTGTGAGCAGGTATCCTCTCTTTTCATAATGGCAAGGAGGCTTCACCTCCTTGATAACAGTTCAAGAATTTGGCAGCACTCTTGTTCAAAATGGCTGTTTGGTACAGATTCTCTTGACAATTAGTAAAGTCCCCGTGTTTTAGAATATTTGGGTGGGCTGACCTGCAGTGCAGGTATTTATACATTTTATACGTGTGTATCTCTCAGTTTTACACAGAGTGTGGTGTACACTGTATGACTATGGTGTCAAGATAATTGATTGCACTCCTGGGGTAATGGGGTCAAAAGTTGATGGTGGGATGACTGGAATTCAAATGTTAATTGTCTTTCAGTTTTTCCTATGTTTATGTCCACATACAGGAAATGTCATCAGTAAAATGATGTCAGACTGAGTGACGGTGGTGGTGGGGGGGGGGGGAAGGAGTTGTTATGAAGTTTTTCTAAATCTGCCATGAAAATGTTGATGAAAGATCAATGCTACCTTTGAATATACAGTGAAACCTGTCTTGAAAGATCACCCCAAGGGATGACCAAATTGTGGTCTCTCAAGACAGGTGGTTTCTCATAGGAGGTGTAAGTAACAAGAAAAGTGCTGAGCAAAGTATGCTGAAAAGGTGGTCTTTTAAGGCAGGTGGTCTCTCATTGGAATGGTCTCTGAAGACAGGGACCACTTTTATATTAGAAATTTTCTCATGTAAAATCACTTTGGCTCATTTTGCTTACAAGGTATAAAAGATTCAGACCTGAGTAATGAAACTAAACCCGAATGTTTAGTAGGGGAAAACCTTGACAACATGTACAAATCAAGAATGAAAGAGCAACATGCCTGTGGTGAGTGGTGTGCAAGCTGTTACCCAAACTTACTGCCTCATTATGGCTGCTGAGCCAGCTGTCTGGTGGGTTGTCTGCCTTACTTTTGTGTATGGGAGCCTGAGTGACTATTTAATATCATTTTGTCCTTGAAATGAACGCAGTGAATTACTTTTACAAAATTTGCCCGAATGGGGAGCATGTCCCAGGTTTCTTCCAGAAGGGTTTCACACAAGCAGTACTCGTTCCACCCATGTCACCAGGTAAAATCTACTGATTGGAAACACAATACCCTCCCCCTGATAATTCATTCCTGGATTCCTACAAACTAAAGCACTGATGACTCAATTCACAAATTTCCAAAAACTTTCAAGTGTTTCTCCCCAGGAACCTCTTTTCATAATACATGTATGTGCAAAATGACATGCTTTAAAGAATCAGACTAATTTCATGGACAAAGTTTGGGGGGTTGAACTATTTTTTTCTCTTTTTTTCAACAGGTCCCTTCCCCCCTTTTTTTTGTGGTTGTTGTGGGACAGATTGGGACAGGCCAGAGCCATCTTGGTTCTTTCGACTTGTATTTGTGAAATCTTTTTTCAGCATGATACAGTGTCTAACTTCAGTTTTGTCCTTTGCAGACTCTTGTTGCCCAAGCTATTCAAAATGCAGCCAGTGGTTATGATTCCTGACCCTGAGTGACTATTTAATATTATTTTGTTCTTGAAATGTACGCAGTGAATTATTTTTACAAAATTTGCTTGAATGGGGAGCATGTCCCAGGTTTTCTCCAGAAGGGTTTCACACATGCAGTACTCGTTCCACCCATGTCATCAGGTAAAATCTACTGATTGGAAACACAATACCCTCCCCCTGATAATTCATTCCTGGATTCCTGCCAACTAAAGCATTGGTGACTCAATTCACAAATTTCCATAAACTTTTAAGTGTTTCTCCTCATGAATCTCTTTTCATAATATGTACAAAATGACATGCTTTAAAGAATCAGACAAATTTCATGGACAGACATTTCGAGGTTCTACCATTTCTCCCTTTTTCAACAGGGTTTTTTTTTCATTAAATTCTAATTTTTTGGGTGGTGGTGGTGGTTGTGGGAGGGATAGGTGCAGCCCAGAACCATCTTGGTTCTTGTGACTTGTATTTGTGAAATCTTTATCAGCATGATGCAGTGTCTAACTTCAATTTTGTCCTTTGCAGAAGCATATCATCACCCTAAAAGCTATTCAGAATGCAGCCAGTAGTCTCAATTCCAGACCCTGGCAGGGTGAGTCTTGCTCAGCAGGGTGCAGTTACGGCGGCGTACCGAAGGTGTGAGGGCCTCCTCCGGAGGTATGCCGAGGCAGGCGAGGCCAAGGGTGAGTACAGAGACTTAAGATCTGTGATGCACACATGTAGCTCCCTGTCCAAAACTATCTGATGAAGGAATGAAGTAGAACCAGTATTTAAAAAAAAACAAAAAAACTGTCAGGTTCAGAGCTTTATTAGTAGCCTGGTTTGCCAGCATCTCATCAGCTGTTTAATACCACAGTTATGTCCAATGGACCCTTTCCTTGTTTTTTAAAGTGGGATTTACATTTTCAACTTGCTTGAAGGATGGTGGACAAACATTGGTCAAACTTGAGAGGGTTTAAGCCAAATTAGTTCAATAGGTCATGCATCAGTGAGTAGATCAGCTGACTGACAAGTCAGCTGCGCATAGTATTGAACAGGTCTGCATTAGTCATCCGTGTGTCCGTGAACACCTCATGTTTTACTTTGCAAAGCAAAAAGGATGTGTCCCTACTGATAGGTTACATAATGATAATTTCATCTTTAAGGATCTTTTTATTTTCTGGGGACATGGCTTGTGATTGACAAGTTGAGATTTATTTTTGAATTTTGCCTTTAAAATTGGGTGTTATGACAGTTTGCTCTATTTTACAAATTTTGAGGGTATGTAGACCTATTGTTAAAGAGCATTCTGATGTGCTCCAGTATTTTCAGAGTACGGACTGAGTACTGAATACAAATCCCAAATAGTGGAAACTGTAGGCCAACTGTTTCAAATGGAAGTTTGCAATTCTGTCAACAGATGGCGCTGCATGTATGTCAACAAAGCGCTGTGGCCTTTATCAACAAAATTTTATCACCCCAAACTGTTTGCTTCAAATTTAAGGCATGGAAACACAAAATTATAGTTTCTTTTGGACAGATAAATGTTATGCACCCTCATAAAACAAACCAAAAAAAACCCCAGTTCATTATAAATTGCTTGATGGAGCCGTGGTTAGTGCTAAAACTAACACTGGTCAAAGATTAAAATGCAGCCATCTGATTGGCTGTTGCCCGCTGCCCATGATAGAATGTAAAATTGCACACAGACAATTTTGATTACTCCATGCCCTGGGTGGGACTTTTTCAGGGGTTGAAATCTACATGTATATTAAGGTCAGCTGAGGACAGGCTGTAACATAGCCCTCTTGTTTTGACATGGAGTTACGGGACACAAAGACCATTTGACCAAAAATACAACAGCATAGGTTTAGCAGTTGCACAAGATATTTTATTAGAGAATGAATTATTGAATTTGATCAAAGATTTCCTTTATAACATATATGCATGTCTTAGAGAAAGTTACATTTATATTTAGATGGTGATTCATCCAATATAGGCAATGGATGATTTATAAAAGATATTTCAGATTTGGTGGTTAATGCACTATTTCAAGTCAAATGTCATTTACAGGTGAAATAGGTTATAAACTTATTTGGCTTTTGAAGTCCTGAATTTTCAACATTTTGACATGAATGAAATTGATTAATTAAGGTATAGTTGAAGACATAGACAGTGAGTGGATTGGGTATGGAACACAGTGATTGCATTGCCATTGTGGTTTTTTGATGGGGGCAGGGGTGGGGGAGGTCAGAAACCACAGTGAAACCTCATTATAACAACACTCAAATATCCGACGTATTCAATATAATGACACAAATTTTCATGGGAAAAAGTTCATTTTCTTTGTTATTTGATTCATTTATCTGACATATTCAGTTATCTGACACATTTCTTAGGGAACAGATGGTGTCATTATAACGAGTTTTCACTGTACATGGAAGATATGGCCCTGTTGCTCCTATTTGTATATAAGCAGACTAGACAATTCTATTTCTATAAGTTGGATGTTAATTATGTGATATCAATCATATATGGTTACTGTTCAGGTGTGAAGATGTAGATGTCACTCTGATGAGGGTAGCAGTATTGTTAGACATGTCACAGGTTGTAGGGCTATGCCCTGGCTATAATAGGAGATATGCATATTAAGTTCCTGCCCCAACTGCATACAATGATTGCTTAGTCTCACTTGGTGAGATATTTTGAGATACGGGTCGGTACCTGTGGGGACAAGCAAGATATTACTAATATTTTGGAAATACAGAATACTTATTAAAGGCATGTGGAAGTTTTTCTTATATATGGCTTGGGATGTACTAGAAAAATACTAGTTGGACATTTGTGAACTTAAATTTCTTTAAAAAAATGCTAATTTTGTGAGAAATGAACATATGGCCCTGTCTCTGACAGTGATGTGACCCACACGTCCCCCGTGAGCACCTGACGTCAAACCTGTGCTTTGTGGCGGGAAATTAATATGCATACGGCGTATTAGTAGCACTGACACTGACAACCAAGACTGAAGAGTGTAGCAGTATTTCATGGTGTAAAATGTGAAACATATACATTTCTATCATTTACAAAATACAGATTGAAATATTTCTATCATTTACAAAGTTTGCAAATTGTACTCAAACATCTGGTCATTTGTTTGAATTGCATAAAATTGTGGTTTAAAAAAAAACAACTGGTCATATTGAGAAGAGCCCCTAGCAGACTTATAAGTTAAACTCGTGGACTGTTCTTTAATTTGTTCCTGGTTCTAAGTTATGGGTCGGGGAACCCTGTCAATGATTACATGGTACATGTATTTCATGTTTTATCTTGACTTGTCAGCCAACACGTGTATTGCTCTATGACCCAAAACATGATAAGAACTTTGGCCAATATGTTTCATCATACATGCTGGGGGGTTGTTCCTTTTGACTGATTGGTGTCTGGGAGATCCCCCCCCCCCCCCCAAGTATTTGCAGGGATGGGTGGGTGGGTAGCAACTTAGCTCCTGAAAATGCCACTGCGGGCAGCACTGGTTTGGATGTAGCAACTGTGTAAGTCCTACTAGAAATAGCATCTAGCAAATTTTAGTTGTGAAACTTGGTGAAAATGAACCATGTGGAAGTACATTAGGGGCAATTAAAATTTTAAAAGCTCCATATCTTCCAAACTATTGCTGACAGACACAAAATTTCAAGGTGCGTGTATAGGTTTGTGACACCTGCCAATATAATGGACAGTATATGAAAAGTGGAGAATTTAAAATTATGCTGGTTGGGGGCATTGAGAAATTTGAAAGTTGAATACCTCCAAAACTATTATAGATAGAGTGCCATTCCAACTTCAATTTCCAAGTTTATGACATAGTTGCATCCAATGAACCATGGACGGACCAAAGTTGTACAATTTTAATTGATGCAAATAAGATGTAACAAAAAATTGAAATCTTGAATAGCTTCAAAACTATTATAGATAGTGGTGTCATTCAAACTTCAGCTTATAAGTTTGTGACCTGGCCGCATCCAGTGAACCAAGAACTGAAGTAGCATTTTAATTAATGCAAATTAGGCTAATGCACAAAATTTAGATTATGTTGAACAGTGGTAAATTGTTGCATTTTAAACTGTTGTCATTTTGAACACTACAGACAAGTCTCCCTAATATGACAAATACACACAATGAACAAGTTAGAACTTTACAACAACAACTAGTCAATGGCCACTCAATTACTGAAGACACCTGCAGGTATCTACATATAGAAGAACCACGTGTGCCTAAAATCCACAAGGGTGTGTATCCACCCCCAGGGAGGCCAATTTTGAGTGCTAACGAATGTCCCACAGAAAGGATTTCAGGCTTTGTAGATTTTTTTCTACGACCTTTGGTTACAAATATACCAAATTACATCAAGGACACCAATGATTTTATTAATAAAATAGAAACATTACCACAACAACCAGCCAACACGCTGCTTGTTACCCTTGATGTCAACTCTTTGTACACCAACATCCCTACTTCAGAGGATTTAAGAGCAGTAGCAACTACCCTCCTGCACAACAGAACACAGAATGAAAAACCAGCAGTCAGGGAAATAGTTTCCCTACTACACCTGGTCCTAGTTTGCAACAACTTTGAGTTCAATGGTGAACACTTCCTCCAAATAAGTGGAACGGCAATGAGCACAAAGGTAGCCCCCTCTTATGCCAACTTATTCATGGCAGATTTGGAGGAAGAACTTTTGGCTTCACCAGAACTCAAACCAAAACAGTATGGTATCTATTCATTGATGATATCTTCTGTATCTGGCACCATGGAGCAGACAATCTCCAGTCATTCACAGAACTATTAAACAACAGCCATCCGACTATCCAATTTACAGCACAGTACAGTGACAAGGAAATTAGCTTTCTAGACACACTAATACGTCTCGATGAAAACAGAAAGCTATACACCACACTGTACACCAAACAAACAGATACACACACGTATCTACACTATCGGTCCTGCCACCCAAAACATTGTAAATCAGCTGGACCTTACAGCCAATTCCTACGGGTGAAAAGAATATGCACCCACCCAGCTGATTTTGAGGAAAACGCAGACAAAATACTGCATTGCTACCAATTACGGGGATATCCCACAAGGACACTAGTGGAAGCCCTAGAAAAAGTGAGGAACACAGACAGAGCCAGCTTATTACAAGATAGGCCAGAGTCCTCACAAACAGAAAGAGATAATGAGAAATTATTTCTTATTACGAGGTACAACCCTTCCTTACCTCCACTGAAGAGTATAATATCAAACAATTGGAGCACTATCCAAGCCTCCAAATTTGATCCAATACTAGGGAATAAAAAGGTCATAGTGGGGTACAAGAGAGCAGAGAACCTCAAGGATATTTTAGTTCATTCCAGAACAAAATACCCACCAACACCACAACCACATCCCTCAATATCTGGCACAGTTGAACTCAATCCGTGTGATACTAACAACTGCAGATATTGTGTAAGGATGAATACTAGTGGTGTAGCAGTCAGCACACAAACCTACCACATCCCCCAAGGAGGTACGTGCAGACATGAAAACTTGTCTATCTACTGACTTGTGACATTTGCCACAAACAGTATGTCGGTCAGACGTACCGTCAACTGAGAGATAGATTAAGAGAACATTTTTACTACATTAAGAAACGGGACACCAATCAACCCCTGGGCAGACATTTCGCCCAACAGGATCATAATGGACTGAATCTCACGGTCCAAATCCTGTGTCACATTCCCACGCCACCACAGTTGAAAAAAACAGAAACACTTCGACTGAAAGAAGAACACTCTTGGATCCACAAGTTGTGCACAATGGAACCTTTCGGTTTGAATGTCATGGGGAAATAGGCACGCTTGCGTCGTATTATACTAAATTTCACAGTTCTGTGCCCACTCCCCACTGACACTGTTTGTGACATGCTTCCAATACAGGAAAAAAAACACATTCTGTCCCCATGAATTGGCCAGTAAATAAAATACAGTGGAACAGATCATTCCACTTAATGGCTTAATAAAATTTATTAAGAACCATAAAATAAATTGAAATAGCCTTTGTAAGTGACATCCTTCTCTATGTTAAATATTAACATAGTTCCATGTAGAATTGACAGGAACCTACAGGAATTACCACCAGGGGGACCTACCATCTCCTTGGTTAAAGGGTGTTTATAAACACAACCACGTGTATGTTATACGTGGACCAAACTAGACCAACGTCAATATGGCATTTGGTCCATCTTACATAACAAAAGCCCTGTTACGTTGGTCCTATTACGTAGCATCCTTCTCTATGTTAAATATTAACATAGTTCCATGTAGAATTGACAGGAACCTACAGGAATTACCACCAGGGGGACCTACCATCTCCTTGGTTAAAGGGTGTTTATAAACACAACCACGTGTATGTTATACGTGGACCAAACTAGACCAACGTCAATATGGCATTTGGTCCATCTTACATAACAAAAGCCCTGTTACGTTGGTCCTATTACGTAGCAAAACGTCACCAGGATCCGTTACCTCACCAAAGCAAAATAAACGCGGCAGTCTTGGATTAGCCTCTGATGAGCCCAGGTTGTGGCGAAACCGGTCAGGCAATAAAGTAATACAAAGACTTTTTTCTGACTATACAAAGGCACCACAGACAGGCAGTCTCGCCGTCGTGGCACTTGCATAGTTCTCTATTGTTGTCATTTTGAAGGCACCTGGACAGATTTACCTTGAAGCAAATGTTCTTTTCTAGTTCTTTTAATGGCACCCAAATTTTTCCATACAGAATCTCAGAAACTGCTCACCTGTGATAACCATATTTGGCACATAGATTCATCTACCAGTGAAGTTGTGCACCTGGGTATTGAATTGGCATGTTGTTCATAATTATGCAAATTAGGGGCAGTTAAAATTTTAAAAGCTTCTTATCTTCCAAAGTATCACAGATAGAGATGCCATTCTAACATCAGTTCTTAGGTTTATGATGAATCCCCATGCGCTGAACTGTAAAGCAAAGTTGTAATATTTCAATTTTTGTAAATTAAGCACATATGCAAAATTTAAATCATAAATATCTTCCAAAACTATTATAGATAGAGTGCCAAGCCCATTTGAATTTACAGGTTTGTGATATAGCCCTGTCCATTGAGCAGTGAAGCAATGTTGTAGGATTTTAATTTATGCAAATTAGGCACATATGCAAAATTTAAATCATGAATATCTTCCAAAATTGTTATACATAGAGATGTCAAACTAATTTCAATTTTTGGTTTTGTGATACATCCCTATCCATTGAACAGTGAAGCAAAGTTGTAGGGTTTTCATTTATGCAAATTACTTACATAAACAAAATTAAAATTTTGACAAGTGAACATATGATATATTATAGACATACCATTGAAATCTATTACTTAATTTCAGAACCTGCAAATAATTCCCACTCTGAAGTCTGCAAATTTGTCCTTGTCAGCAAATTAAAGGCAGCATTGCAAATAATCCTGGCCTTGAAGGCACCCAGAAGGCATCTCTTATCTGAATTGCTTTTGAATATGAATATTCAGACAGCTGAATATGGATAAATAAAATATATGGTTTCATGTTAACTTTTGCTGCATAAAACAAATTACTTGATATGGGAACAAAAATGTACATTTTTTGTGCAATTCACCTCAGTGTTTTTTGCACAGCATTGCCATCTTGTGCCAATTTGAAGTCAATTTCACAGACCATTTATTTGTTCATTAAGTTTGTGATTTTAGTGACTTAAAGGCCCAATTTTGGAGCTGACATGGTCAGTTTGATAAACTTTTACCTTTTAGTGAATTTAAAAATATAAAAATGGGTTATCTAAAAGGGTAAAATTTGTCTTATTTATGGAGGGAAATAGATCATCAACAACTCCTAAAAATTTTGCAGTGATCTGTGCTATTCAAAATGTGTATGTTGAAATACAAGACTCTGGTAATGTTTGGAACATTTAGAAGAACTATAAAGTAAAATTCATAAGTGTTCATGGCTCTACACTATACATGTAGTATTTGTAAGTTGGTGAAGCAAGTAGCTAATGTTATGTATAAAACCCATAGTATCTTATGTTTTGTAAAATGAATGTTACCATAGTGTTCTTTGGTAACTCTTGGGACATTTCACAAATGAATGAAATATACATTACTTGGTTACCATGGTTACACTTCCGGAAATTGTGTTGTCCTACTAGCTTCAACTTGCTTGCATTTTGAAGGCACCCAAATTGATTTGCTGTGAAGCAAATCTTCTTTTCTAGTTCCTTTCTGTGTTTTTTTCAATTTCAAAGACCATTTATTTGTTCATTAAGTTAGCGATTTTAGCAAGTAAAAAGCCCAATTTTGGAGCTAACATGGTCAGTTTGATAAACATTTACCTTTTAGTTATTTTACAGATATAAAAATGTGTTGTCTGCTGGAGTAAATGGTATAAATATATAAAATGTCATTCACTTCCAGCATACTATAGTTTTCACAAAAAAATAACCTCAGGGATATCAGTTCTGGAAAGTCTCTAATAAATTGAGAACAATGAAGATAACAGCACTACATACACTGGAGACTGAAAGCTGAATGAAGGAATACATGTAACACATTTTTCTGCAAGGTAATAGAGCAGATTGGTATTTCCATTGAATTCCACTAGCATTCCATTCAGAAATGTTTTTGCTTATAGATGTGTGTTTGTATGGCATGCACATTTGGATTGTGGCTGTTGCTTAATTGTCCCCTGCCACCGAAGGTGGCAAAAGTGGACATAGAATTAGTAGGGATAGGGTCTGTCCGTTGATGCTTTGGTGACTCTGAAATATCTTTGCTGTCATTGTTGGGTTTGATATTTATGAATGTGGGTTATGTTTTTCTACATAAGTGTATCATACTAGAGACATCCGTCTGTCCTTCCGTCCATCCAGAACATACCTCAAGAACCCTGAGGGATAGAATAATGAAATTTATACTAGAGATGCATCATACCATGGGCATGTGCGCTGTGTATTGTTTTTTACCTTGAAAACAGGGCCCAAGAACATATCTATTTTTGTGTGTCTGGCAGCATATGTCTAGAACCCTTATAGAGTTAGAATAATGAAATTTATACCAGAGATGCATGATACCAAGGGCATGTGCACCATATATTGCCATTGACCTTGACCTATTTTCAATTTTTGTGCATCCAGACATGCTGTATACATTGTATAGTTTCTTCTGCATAGGGGGACATAGAGTTAGTAGGCATAGGGGCTGTGTCCATCAATCTGTCCATCCGTCCAAATATATAGTGATAGGCCTACCAATTTTCCTTAATCTTTTGCAGAAGTAATAAAATTTGGATTTTGAGTGGTTGGGTCTGTACATATTGGAAACACTATAGTCTGTATTTAATGAAGAATATTTCAAAGGTTGAGAGGATCAGTTTAAAACCACCAGTTGCCTTTTGTGGGTGACTGCCTGTCTCAAGTCAGGAGTGAAATTTGTTTCTTTACATTGGTATTGTAAGATGAATGTTGATGTTTTGGTAACTCTGGAATCTCTTGGTTGTCATTGTTGGGTTTGATATTTATGAATATGGGTCATGTTTTTCAACATAAGTGTATCATAGTAGAGACTTCCATCTGTAGAACTTCAATTTTTTAGTGAGGGACTTGTAGAAGTCTACTCCTTGCATTTGATACTCAATAATAGTGATTCAATCACTTAACTCATTAATTAGATAATATTCCAGATTCATAGATATCACAAAAACAATATAGGCCTACTTTCTACTTTTCCTATAAACTCAGCTGACGAACTAGTCAAAAGAACCAAAATAGTGATAGTCCTACCAATTATTCTCCTTTATCTTTTGCAGAAGTAATAAAATTTGGATTTTGAGTGGTTGGGCCTGTACATATTGGAAACACTATAGTCTGTATTTAATGAAGAATATTTCAAAGGTTGAGAGGACCGGTTTAAAGCCACCAGTTGCCTTTCGTGGGTGACTGCCTGTCTCAATTAAGTCAGGAGTGAAATTTGTTTCTTCACATTGGTATTGGAAGATGAATGTTGATGCTTTGATAACTCTGGAATCTCTTTGTTGCCATTGTTGGGTTTGATATTTATGAATATGGGTCATGTTTTTCAACATATTCTTTTTACAAGTCCTTTATGTAATATGTTTCCTTTTATCTGTGTGTTCATGCTTCTTATAATGCTGAAATTTTCAGTCCTCTAGGAACCCCTCAAAGTTCTCTGTCTTGTCCTCACTGTCCTCATCAAAATCACTCTCATCTAAGATTATTTTGTCTGCTACTTCACTTTGTAAAAGTAGTTCCCAAGCCTTCTCTACAAATTTGTATGTTTTGGGTTTGTACCTTTTTTGATAAGTGTATCATAGTAGAGACATCCATCCTGGAGCATATCTCTAGAACCCTAAGAGATAGAATAATGAAATTTATACCAGAGATGTATCATACCAAGGGCATGTGCGCCATGTATTGCTTTTGGCCTTGACCAACTTTCAAGGTTGCAGGGCCGAAGAACATATCATTTTTTTGTGCTTCCAGACATGCTGTACACATTGTGTAGCTTTCTTCTTGTATGTTGTGGCTGGGGACATATATATCATTTGGATCACTGTGCACTTGTTGTTACATGTGATGCACTTATGGAGGACCCTACAGTCAGCTGCTTTGAGCACTGCCCTCTGTTGTACGCCCCACAGAAGCCAATGGGTGACCTGTTGCCCTCATCACTGCCCCCACTGTAGGGGTGGCCAGACTGGCTTGCTACCGCCTGCTGGGACACCTAGTAGTTGACCCTTGTGAGATTCAAACAGGGGCCTGTGTTGGAAATTCTGCATGTGGCTGTAAAATGAAAATACAAGACTCCCAGTCTAAACTATCTCATCTGCAGGTACATCAGATCAGCCGCCATTTTGATTCTAAAGCCCTGTCATATGCCAATGCACCTCTGGTGCCAAACCTGCCACCTCACAAATTGTGGTGCTGTATTTAATCAGTACCTGCACCTGATCAGATGTCTACTCAGATATAAACTCTTGAATATTAATATTAGCATGACATCCCTCCACTCCCCTATGGTTTGTATAGCTTCTTATGGTGCTTCCCACCAGAGCCTTTGTTGTTTACAGTGTTTACTTGACCTGGATTTGCCAGGGTTGCTAAGCAGCTGTGATGTCACAGTCATGGGGAGGGAATTCCCTCAGCATGTGGCCATGTTTACATATCTATAGGCAGACATCCATTGCTCAGCTTCTGCAGTTGGCCTGTTTTGTGGCAATAGATCTTTAAATTCAATAAATTCTCTTTTAGCATTTGAGAGATGTACAAGGCAACCTGAGAAGATAATCTATCATTAATACCCTCCATGTTAATACTCATTGAGTAGCAAGCCTGGATACTGACTTAATTGACAACCCCTTGAGGCTGGCCAGATGGCACTGCATGGGCATGTTGCAGCTCAATTTCCACTAGAGGCCCCTTGAACTAGCCCCAGAGCGCAGAAGCACCCTCAGCTTGGGGGGGGGGGGGGGCACCATGCTCAACATTTCCATTACAGGCTGTGGAATTCAAATCTGCTTCATCCCATGTCAAACTACTGGCATTCACTGGCAAAATTCTTACTAAACCATGGCCAGGTATCTCTGCTATTTGTGCTGTAGCTTTGCTTACTGAATTGGGCACATACTACATCATTATGGCCCTCTCCTGCTTGCAGAAATGTATTGCAGTGACAAGAACACTTCAATTGAATACCATGCAGGTCTGTACCAACCGTCTACTTCATGAGTCCAACCCCCTTAAATGTACCCAGTCATCAAGGTGACAATAATTTGTTACATGGGAACATAAATTTTCAGGAAACTGGCCTGATTGACTGCGCTGTCCATCCACTGTAGATCTGTACCTGTGGGTGCTACCCCCATGGCAACCGACAGCCTGCATCCTGTATTGGAAATTTGGGTTGTGGCTGCTTTGTCCTGGAGCAGGAACAAATCCACACGTTCTGTCATGTTGTCTGTCCTCCATGCACTAGGCCCACTGGCACATAGCATCGACTTGAGGAGGAGATCAGTGCGAACTAAGCCCCATGCAATCATTTCTTGGAACTTGCCTTAGATGGTCTCCAACACTTCTTCTTGGAGTTGGAATTCTGGTATTGATCTGCTGAATAAGTGGCAGAAGCTTTTGGTATCGAAGTGCATTTTCTACCTGGAGTACATGCAATGGTGATTCACAGTGTGCTCACCCGTGCAAATATGATAACTCAAGAAAAATTGTTTGTTAATTCAAAGCTTTTCCACCAAGAGTAATGGAAGTTTTAATCTGTGAACAGGTGAGGATCTTACCTGAATGACGCACAAGAAGGTAATTTATGGCCTCACCAAGGCTACTTTACAGGGATACCAGGATTGCACATGTCTCAAATTTAGGTACCTCAACAGCATCCCTTGTTACTGCCTACCGAAAACAGCTGCATTCAAATTACTCAGGTTGCCATAACAACTAGATAAGGCAGCAGGTTCCTTTCCTCAGTTTAAACAAACTGGTTTGGCTGTGCATCTGTAGTCACAATGCCAAACTTTATTCAGTCAGCTGAATGGTGCACCGTCGGTCTACTGTCCATAAAAAAAAATATTTTTGGCTTCTTTTCCAAAACTGTCTGTCAGATCCACTTCAGATTTGGTGGGGATGGGCCTTGGGTGGGTCTCTACCAATATCTTGTTCTTGGAAACTGTTTGGCCAATTGCTTCAAAATGAGCAAACATACAACCCCCCCTCCCCAAATCATAAATTGAATTTTGTAGAGTGATTATTTGAAAAAAAACACAATAGAGACACGCCCAAGGTACATCCCTACCAAGTCTCAGGTGAATCTAGCTGATGATTGGTGAAAGCAGCAAAGGTGAATTAACCATTGCAGTCCCCATGGACACACACAGTAGTAATCAATAAGAATGGGTGCATTAAACAACTGAAAAGTACCCAAAACTCTCAAAAAATTCATAAAATCAATTGTAAAAATTGCAGTCCCTCGTGTTGGACAAATTAAGGTCTAGGGGTTCCCAGCAGTGTCTTTATGCAATGTCAAAGCAATAGGCCAAGTGTTTTTTTTTTTTTTTCAGTTGAAAGTCTTGTTATCGCATTGAAAAAAAAGAAAACAAAACAAAACAAAACAAAAAAGACAACCCCCAAAAAACAAAAAAACAAAAACACACAAAAAACCAAACTAATTAAAACAAACAAACAAACAAACAAACAAAAAAGGTATACCTGTATACCTATATATAATAGGTGTGTATAACAGACTGCATCTGAACCTTTCCCATTAAAAAAAATTGTAGACCTGTATAATAAATTGTATATTAAACTATCCCATTTTAAAAAGAAAAAGAAAAAAGTCAGCAAAACAGCATATATACTAAACTGCATATTAAGCTGGTTTAGTGAAAAAAAAGGGAAAAAGTAAAAGGTTGATCTGTAATAATCCGTTTATTAAGCTATCCCATATTAAAAGAAAAAGACAGAAAAGAGAAAGAACTGATAGACTTGTATAGTAAATTGTATGCAAAGGTATTCCATTAAAAAGAAAAGAGACTGATTGGGCTGTGTAATAAAGGCCACAGACCACAGTTATAAATCCTTCTATTTTTCATATTAGCATTTTTCAGTCTAAAAAATCAGCATTTTGGTATTTTGAAATTCCGTGAACGGCATTTAACAGATAAAAATGTCAGAAAAATATGGACGGATTTTTGTCATACAATTCCCAGCTCGTTAATTTGTGATAATTGAAATACGAAACAACACCTGGATGTCAGCTTTATACAGGTGTATGAACTGTGCTCTTGCCAGGGTCACATCATTGTCCTTCCCCACCATAAAGTTCCCACCTGGCCTGGAAGACAGTGCACCTATATGACCTCCAATGAAGCAACTCTGCGATGCAGCAAACCTGACTTAGCTAACTTTATTCAAACAGAAGCTACAGCATGCTGAAAACACAGTATTTTCACAATTACGGACTATCTCTGTTGGGATGCGCAACCAGCCAATCACAACTGTAGTCTGTAACCTAATAGACTTATCAAAATTTTTAAAACTTGTTTAACTGAAGCCACAACTTGTTTTCTGCAAAGGATTTGCATTAACTTTACCAAACTTCAATATTAAAGAAAATATCAACTTTTTTGCAAGCAACCTTTAAATCTGAAAAATCAGTTTTTATGACAAATAAAATAATTAATTAAAATTTTGAGGAAAATTATATAATTGCATCCAATCAATTCTTTTCTGTCCAATATGAATACGATACACAATGGGCTATGAGGCAAACCCATAATCACTTGCCTGCATGTCCAGCCCTTACAATGAGAGATCAGATTACAATGCCCCACCCCTTAATTTTAACCCCAAATTTGAATATATTGCTAAAATTTTATGAATTTTAAGGTGAAATTGGTGATTTTTTTACTATTTATGGAGAGATTCGTAACATTTGTCTACAAAAAATATGACATCTATCACTGCTGAGGCATTAATGGCGGATGGGGGGAGTATCAGTTACACCAAGTCAGCATCTAATACCAGTCATTATGGCAGTATTTTCCTGATATAATCTGAATTATGGCAGACAATGGAACAGTTTCAGTGTTTAAACATTGTAAGCCCATCAAAGTGCACAGTTTAAGACCAGTAGGTCACAGATTAGAGTAGCAGTATTCAGCAAATTATGTTTTTTTGGTACTAAAATTATGGAATTTTAACGCGCCCTTTGTTTGAACATTAGGAGGGCAGTTGGGTGATCCAGCTTCCACAAACCAATAGTGCTATGCCTTTTTTTCTGCAGTAGACTGTATAAGTTGTGGTTTATTGACATGGTTTCTGGTGTATGTGCACATATTAGAAAGAAAATGACAAAAGTTTGTACAGTTACTCCAATATCATAAATGCATATTTGTATGCACAAGTGCTCTGATTTTAAATTTGATAAGCATCCAATCATCAATCCAATTATCAGGCACAAGAGATTTCAGGCAAGTGTTTAATGGAAGCTAACTTTTTTCCCCTTGTTTCACTTACTGAAACTCTTATAATTTTATGTGGTTGTATGTCGAAGTTCAAATGTTTTGCCACCTATGTACACTAGCTTGGTAAAAGTTATAAAATCTGCAGTTCATAAGTGCTGTCATCCATATTCATGGATATAAATTGATTCATTTATGTGAAAATAATATGCTGATGAACTCAACAGCTCAACAAAGTCAGCATGCCTGATTTTAAATGATTTACCCCAGTCAAATGACACACATATATGACAAGCTTTTGTCTACCCAAAAAAAATAAATAATAAAAATAAAAGGGGGTGGGGGGGGGGGGAGAAACAAAAACAAAACCAAAAAAACAAAGAAATTTACATTTTACCTAAGATTTGTACAGCTCTACTGACAGACAATGTGCATTTTTTCTGGTATGCCGAAAATCACTTTGACATGATTTTGTATAAACAGCTCTGCATATGAATGGAGGCTGTAGGCCTACAATGACAATGCCACAAAATTAAAAGTTTGAAACAGAGGGTCACTAAGTTTCATATCAATGGGATTAGCATAATTTATTCATATCATATTAACATTGTTAATTTCTCATACACACATATGATTACCTGTGTGGTACCTGTGAGGTATCGCTAAATACAAAGGGCTATGGAAGCTATCTATCTACCAAGCAGTCAGCAAAGGAGGCATAGCCTGTGCACTTGTTAAATGTCTTGCAGCGAATCCTCTTATTATTTATGCAGTGTGGTTCCACTGATAGGTGCAACATGTCTATGCACAATGATTTGTGACATAAATGTGATACTTAATGAATTTTTAGAAAATTGAGACTGTTAAACTTGATATTCACAGCCGATCTGTGGGTGTAAAACTTCTTTTCTCCTTTCATAAGCTGGCCTGAGGTACACAATACCATAGCCCAAACCATTTGCCTTGTGATCTACAGTCCCAGGACATATCTTGCATGCTCCATCCATGTAAAAGTTGTTAGGATCACTCAAAATTGTCCAGGCAGATGTCAAAAAGTGCTGACTTCCCGTTTTAACTTGCTTGATGGACGATAATAGAATAACAACATGACCATGTGAGTCCCAATACATACAGAGTTAGCCCTAATAGGCCACAGACCACAGTTATAAATCCTTCTATTTTTCATATTAGCATTTTTCAGTCTAAAAAATCAGCATTTTGGTATTTTGAAATTCCGTGAATGGCATTTAACAGATAAAAATGTCAGAAAAATGTGGACGGATTTTTGTCATACAATTCCCAGCTCGTTAATTTGTGATAATTGAAATACGAAACAACACCTGGATATCAGCTTTATACAGGTGTATGAACTGTGCTCTTGCCAGGGTCACATCATTGTCCTTCCCCACCATAAAGTTCCCACCTGGCCTGGAAGACAGTGCACCAGTATATGACCTCCAATGAAGCAACTCTGCAATGCAGCAAACCTGACTTAGCTAACTTTATTTAAACAGAAGCTACAGCATGCTGAAAACACAGTATTTTCACAATTACGGACTATCTCTGTTGGGATGCACAACCAGCCAATCACAACTGTAGTCTGTAACCTAAACTACTTAAGCTATACCATTAAAAAGGGGGGGAAAAAGAACTGATACTAAGCACATACAATAAACTGTACTTATAGCTATCCCAATAACCCTGTCCCCCTTGAATTAAGACTTAAGTCAACAGCTTTCCTTGGCAGTCAAATTGTTTTCATTACTGTTAAAATTATTTGAAAGCCATGAAACAGAGGACATTTGAGCACCAGCTGCTTTTCCATTTCACCTTTAAAAAAGGACTGTGCAGCAAGTGTACCTTACAGAGTCAGGTCAGCTGTTATTATATATACCGTGTTCATTCCAGTAGTAGCATGCTGCTGTGCTAATGCAAAGATTGCCTGGAGCAGACATTGTTTTTGCAAAGTTTTGTGATGATATATCTTAAAGGAAAGCTCTCACAAATTGCCATAAAATTTGGTGTATCAATTTTACCATAAGAATAGCTTAACAGATGGGATGATGTTTTAAACTGTTTTGTGAAATTTGTGAGACAGAAATCCATTACATTATTTGTCCAAGCCCCAAGAAGTGCAGGCTGAATGGAACTTCAAAGGAATCTTCAGGGATCATGGGAAAACACAGAAGCCTGACAAAGACTAGTCTCTGCAAGTCTTTACATAATAATTTCAGGGAATACAATGTGCCAATTAATAGATAAATTCACATGCTGGAGTGATGATCTGACAGACTAGAGTAGTTTTGACACTTCACTGAGTGGTGTGCTACATTTTTCTTCAGAGATGCTCCAACAATACTGTTCACTATTGAGTAGTACTAGTTACCATGGATATTCTGTAAACCTCAATACTGCAACATTCCTATTGACTGGAATCTTCGCATGCTTTCATCTAATATAGAACACCTTGCTTATAGAATTTAAATAGTGTTGAAGTTTCACTTATTAAAATAGGAATATAAGACAATGTCTTGACACTTATACAATAATTAGTGTGATTATGTTACTAAGCTATAATTCCAATTTTATGAGTGGCTCCCTTTAATTTACAATACCACAAGCAATTACACTTATTATGGAATCTGTATAGCATAAAATAACAACAATGAACCCTCCCCTTTCGTCAGAAGCAGTTGATGTTATAAAATATTGAACAATAATGGATTTTTAATACCCCCCCAAGAGTGTTTGCTTCTATTAGAGCATGTGCTAAAATTGGAAGGAATACGGTATGTACATGTACATATATCAGTAGTTTATGATACAATGTATTTTATATATCCACATACCTCACTACATGTAGTTTATACATGTAAATGTACCTACCACACAAGTACATTACTCCTCCCCCTTCAAAAAAGGCAAAAAAAGTTCATCAAGTTTCATCCAAAGTCTGACTTGAAAATGTTTCATTGTTTGTATGTATTTCAAGAGTTCTTCATGATAAATGGCAACAATCTCTTGCAAAAAAAAAGTATAAAAATTGTAGTTTACTTACTGAGTGGGTGGCTTAATCATACAGTCTTTATTACTTTTCAAATGCCTGCCCCATGTAGCAGACATGCACAGGTATGTAATTGTCTATTGACCATGCTTGAAAACCAAGTAACACTGAAGTTCCTGAACAACTGAAACTCTCTAATTGTCTCCATGAATTTACTCAAAGTGTCATCATGTGGTAAAAACTGCAGACTGGGTCAAACATGCCTGGTTTCATTGAAGACAGATTATGGGACTATATTTTGTCGTTGGAGGTACCCCTTTCAGTAGTGGTAATTACTATCAGTCCAAAACTTAAACAAACAAACTGATTGACTTTGGCCTTGTGATTGCATATTTAATGGCCTTGCCAGGTCATAGAGAGCAGACTGTGCAAGAAAAAACACACGTCAACCATTGTTTCTTGTTACACACATCCACACATAACCATGCTGCATTGCTTCATAGTAATAATTATACATAATAGATACCTGAAATTCCCTGGATAGCTGTGAATTGCATCTCTAATGATCAAACTCAGGAGAAAACCACTACTTAATGGTTGCAGCTGAAGCGTGGTCAGCTTTTGGGTAACAGCAATGATTGTTGTCGTGCTATATTTATTTGGTAAAGCTGATCTGAGGGTGATTTTGAAATATCTAGCATTCTTTTAAGGGAGGTGGTCCTCGCATTGTAGAAATCATTGCCGTGAACTTGCCTTAATTTGGTTATAAATGACAATTAGAATGGAATGAAAAGAGAAAAGCTATACCCACATACAAGCTCAGATTTGGCAGAAAGACCACATTTGATGATATGTTTCAATTGGGCACCCCGGCCAGTTAAGAAATTTTCAGAATGCAAGTCTCATTAGTTCAGATCAATGTTTTGAATATTACAGCACAACTTTACCTAATTGTCAGTAAAATTTAGAATTCTTACAGTTGTTACCATTATCTGAGTGAGAAGAATGCACAGGAGGAGGGGGTATGGGGTTAACTAAAAATGCATGATGATGACAGCATGCTTAAACATTGTACAAGTCATATCAGAGTACTTGAAAGGTCAGCAAAGGTGTGTACCACAGAAGTTTTTCTGTTGCCTTGAATTTATGCTGATTAACCTGATAAGGAGTCATTTTCTGTGTTTGAGACCATGTGGACATCTGGTGCACAAATGAAATGTATTGTATACTCGGATTCTGGTCATTTTGTGCCTCATTCGTTTGATCAGTGAAGTGAGAGTTCCAAAGGGACTTCAGTATGGTGTATACAATGTACAGTTTTTGTTGTGAGTGTTAAAGGAATGTCACCACCACATATTTCTGGTAGACATGTCACTTAATTCTACCATGACATCCAAATTAAATTTAGAGAATCTGATATTGCATATCATAGGCTGATGTAACAAAATGCATTGTAGTTCAACATGCAAGCTCTTCGTCACAGTTAACCATCTGTAAAAAAAAAAAACAAAAAAAAAAACACAACAACATTGTGGGACATAGCTCTGGCCTAGTGGAGTTGAGTTAATTGACAATTCTGATAAACTTGCCTATCTATATTGACTATGGTCATTCTAAAATAAGACCTGGGTGTAGCAGGGTTATAAATCAGGTGAGGGGAGAATGGATTCAGCAATCTCTGATTGCATCTTAATTTTTCTTTTATAGAGTCTCTCTGCATGACGGAGACTCGGAAGCTACTTCACTGGCTGATGCGACCCAGTGGTTCCCCCAGAGGACGTGCTGCATACGATGCTCGCAAGAAACCAAGCTGGGTCCCTGATGAGCTCTTCAAGAGTCCCACAGCCAAGTACTCCAATGGTCGATACAAGATGAGCAGGCGAGTTGCTGAGGACAACCTGCAGGATCTGGTGGCCGTGTTCTACCAGACGTTTCCAACGATCTACGACGAGGTAAGAGTTGCAGTTGAGAGGAATGGGCAGCAGATGCCAGCTCGGTATCAGGTACAGGTAGGTCCACCTCCAGAGACCCCAGGTGAAGAAACTCGACCCCCACCTGCAAACCAGACACGACCTGGACGACGACCAGTACGACCACGACCTCCTTGTGTTAGGTCCCATGCAGATGATCGATACCGTACATGTCGGGGGGAAATTCCAGACAGGCATAAGTGTGGCCCCATACAACAACGCCTAGCAGAGCTTGCAGCCTTACAGGCTGCTGTGGTAGAACCAAACGAGCAGGTTGACCCGGTGGGCCATGTTTTGCAGTCAGCACCAGATCCTGCTGAACAGGAGGACCGTGACAGGTCCCGCAGGGGTGATCGGGAACGCTCTCGCTCATCATCTCCCCTCTCTTCCTCGGATGAGCAGGGTCGAGATGGTGGGCGTGAACGCTCACGATCTCCCTTGGGGTACCTTTCATCCTCGTCCGATTCAGAGTTGACCATGGTTACCTCTCTTTCGTCACGGTCGCTCCTGTTCTCGCCAAGCTCTCCATCTTCATCAGAGCAAAGTGACCGTGATCGGTCCTTTCGGGGTGATCGTGAACGTTCATGCTCATCATCTTCCCGGTCTTCTGTTGATTGCTCTCAGCGGCAACCATCAGAGGACCGAAGTGATGATGAACGTGAACGCTCACGATCCCCTGTGTCTCCTTTGATTGCTAACCCTACGTGGGTTACCAATCGACGGAGACGTGCACTGTCTCCCTCGTCTGATAACCCCTCGTGGGTTACCAAGCGACGGAGACGGGCACCATCTTCCTCTTCTGATAGCTCGTCAGAGGTTACCAATGGAGAGAGATGTGCACAGTCTCCGTCAACTGATAACCCCTCGTGGGTTACCAGTCGACGTAGACGTGTACCATCTCCCTCCACTGATAACCTCTCGGAGGTTACCAATCAAGGGAGATGTGCACAGTCTCCATCAACTGATAACCCCTCGTGGGTTACCAGTCGACGTAGACGTGCACCATCTCCCTTGAATGGTAACCCCCCACGGGCTACCAGTCCAGAAAGATGTTTTGCTGTCTTGGGTACTCGTCTTCGGGTGCCGCCACTTGCATCTGTTTTTCCCACGCATGAGAGGAGATCTGTTGGGATTCCACCATCAGGCAGGCATAGGCCAGGTGGTGAAATCTCAACAGGTGTGCCTCCATCTGTGGGGAGGACAGATGCACTGGCGGGAAGAGGAGTGCCCACGGCATCCCGGGCTACTGGAGGGCGACCAGGCTCTCCACGTCCTGGCAGGCTCTCCATGGCCCGGCTGTTCACTCCTAGAGTGAACAGCAGAGTCACCAGTTTTAAATAGAGTGTTTCATGTTAATCTTTGTAGTCTTATAAAGTTACTGCTGCAATATTTACAGTTGTTGCAATTCTTAGATCCACACATAATAGATTATTCTGCTGCCAGCAGAAATTTGTTTCTTCTTTCCCAAAACTGTGAACACTTTTATTAGTGGAAAGTTTATTTGATATTCAACAGTTTTAGGGACACATGACAACATGCACATAGGCACCTAAATTCCTTTGATTTAGGATATAGATACAGTTTCTTGCAATGTTGGAGCTCCCAATTCGGCAGTGTTGCTGTGTTTTATCATTAAATTCTTCTCGCAAACCAAGTTATGTATTATCCTCAAAACTGGGAGAATATATAGTTTGATTCAATTTCTACCAATGTACATTTAGTGGCACCACTGTAATTCAGGCCTGAGAATCTTCCTCTTTTCAGAGGAAATCCTCTTTTTGGTGAGTGTATTTTGAAAAGTAAATCCAGAATGGTATGAAATGTGCAAATTTGCAAAGATCTGCAATCAAAAGTTGTGATGGGGGTCATTTCCTCTCTTTTTACAAGTCTCCGTTTTCATCCCATGATTGACAAGAATCCATGGTCAATATTGGAATACTAGAGTACATGCATGTTTATGATTTTTTTTCCAAACCTGTTTCCTATATCAACTCAACTCGGCCTGGGACTTATTTTGTATTGAATTTATCTAGCCGAACATGGGCTGTTCACAGCAAAGCCCTCTTGTCAAGGTATTTTCTGGTATTCCTGGCAGCATTTCAACTACTGGTGACTCTGGATGCCAGACAGTTGGCACATGTACAGGACATGTGTCACAGATGTTGCATTCAGTATACATGTATTAACTATGTTTACCAACCATTGGATCTGGGGGCTCCAGGGCAGCATATGTACTTTGTGAAAACCAAAGTTTGTGCTGATTGCACATATACATGGAAAAGGAACATAAGTACTTTGTACTTAATTTTTTTTCTTGCCTTTGAATTAAAAAAAGGGAGCTGGGGATTGTGTGCCCACTGCCATCCACAGCATTGTCATTCTATGGATCCTGAAATTTGCTTGGCAAAGGTTCTGATGTCACCACTGGTCACGTGACATCAGAAGGACAAAGTTACAGACGTGGACTTTTTATTTCACTGCTGTTGAAGGGTTAGTTGCAGACTTTCCAAATTTGTACTACATGTGGCTCCATCTGATTTTTTAAATGTTAATCTTATGCCAATATTACTTTCTATTGTCATGATAGTGTAATTGGCACTCTGTAGCATTTTGATGAATTTAAGTCATGTTGTTACTTAAATTCGACACATTTTGACAATTGAAATACTTTGCAAGACCAGTAATCTACATGTATAACAATAACTTGACTTGGGATACTCATCAGCAGCAGTAGAAATGACCATACTTTTTGTGGACGCAGTTTGATATAGAAGACACAACTGTTGTGGTACTGATCTAGCGGGAACAACGTGACTGGTTAATTACATTTCAGTGACGTCAGTCCATGACTGTAATAGTGGTAAGTGCCTATAGATGGCACACCAGGCTGGAGTACCATGCATACACATTCTATAACATCTCCCCTTTCCAAAAAAACATGAAAAAACTATGCCTATCTAATGGAGATAATAATGAGAAACGAGAAGCGCATTGTCCTTCTTCACTTGGTAAACAAAGCGATAAGCATATGGTTATATATATGAAAGTCAGTACACAATAATAGTGTCCATGTATTAATGCAGTGTATAAAATATAGTTTGACAAGCATCCGAGTGATGTGTCATATCTTAAGTCTTAACACTAGAAGGTTATATATATTGTAAAGATTATATAGGTCTTATATTGTCTTGAGTGTACAAGTATTGTTTTAATAAGCACCAAGACATTAGCACCACCAATGTTCATTGTGGGTCAATATAATTATGACTACACTATAAAGTCAGTCTCTGAGGAGCTTTTCTGGCCCGTGGGGGGGGTTGCGTCGCACCGGCACAGCAGGGGTTTGAACAGTCTCTGGTGGTACCACTGTGTTATTGGGAGTATCAACAGGGTCATTGGGTGTACACAGTGCATCGTATTCATATCTGAATTGTCCCAAGTGTCACCAATGGCCTCACGGATGGGAGACTCTTGTGTACGACGTTTTAACCACACTTTCCACTTTCCCATTCGACTGACCGTAACCTGGAGAGGAGGTGATGTGTTGAAACTCGTATTCCTGAGCGAAAGTGGCAAATTCTGCTGAATTGAATGGCGGCCCATTATCACTGACACAAATGTCATATCTGGCCATGTGAGCTTTGAGTTTGGTGATAACTGCCATGTTGCATCGCCAATACTACACAAGTCAGTGTCTATTTTGGCCCAAGGCCTGTCTGGCATGTTATGAGGGATCAATGTCTCCCTCTGCTGGGCATTAGCCATACTGCAGCAAACATCACATTTACTAATGAAATCTTTGATTTGCGATGTCATACCTGGCCAACACACAGCTTCACGTGCTCTGGCTAAACAGTCCACTACACCCAGATGGGTGTAATGTATACGTTGTAAAATGTCTTGTCGTATTCCTGTAGGCACGATACAACGTGAGCCGCGAAAGATTATTCCATCCTGTATTGCCAGTTCACTTTGCACATTATAGTATGGCATGGCCACTTGTGGCACCTGTAGTTTGTCTGGCCACCCATGTAGTATCAGTGATTTCAAAGTTTGCAACCCAGGATCTGCGTTTGTAGCAGTTTGAATTTTTTGTAGAGTTGCTTCTGAGACGGGCAGATAATCCATCATATCAATGTCTTCCAATGTTTGTTCAAAAACTGATCTTTGATCAATCATGTGTACAGTTCCTGATCATCGGAAAAGCTGGTATCTTGCAGATAGGCTCGTGAAAGGGTATCCGCTATATACATGTGTTGATTGCGAACGTACACAAGTTCAACAGCGTATTGTTGTAATTTGAGCAACATGCGCTGAAGGCGCTTCGGTGCTGATGGCAATGGCTTTTTGTAGATGGTCAAGAGACGTAGATGGCCCGTTTGTACTGTTACTTTCCGTCCAAAAGTGTACTGATGATGCGTACTTCTCCAAACTGTATACAATGGCCAATAGTTCTTTTTCAGTCTGAGCGTAATTGCGTTCACTGGTAGACAAAGCATGACTGGCATAAGCTATTGGCTGACCATTTTGTAGTAGAGAACTGCCTAAGCCTGTCTCGGAACTATCACACTGCAGTGTTGTTTCATCGCTTGAATTGTAGAATTTAAGTACAGGTGTTTGCGAGACAGCCGTCTTTATTTTCTGGAACGCTGCCTCATGGTCGACAGTCCAGCGCCACACAGCATCTTGGTGCGTCAACTGTCGTAAGGGTTCACTCAGGTCTGACAGACCTTTCACAAACTTGCTGAGGTGCGTCACCGTGCCTATAAGGCGTTGTACACCTTTCACATCTTTAGGTGCTGGCATTTCGATGATTGCTTTGACCTTGTCTGGATCGGATTTGAGACCATCCTGAGACAAGATGTGACCAATGTATGAGAGGTTTTTCACTTTCAACTGAAGTTTCTCTCTTAAGCTTTATGCCCCGCTGACGACATCTCGCTAGCAATTGTATAAGGTTGTCATCGTGATCGGGAAGGGCATCTGTTCCTGTATCTCCGACAAATCAAAATATCATCGGTGACTGAGGCTACACCTTTCAGACCACTCAATGCTTCCAACAGTAAGCGCTGGAATTCTTCCGGTGCTGTGGATATGCCTTGTGGCAGTCGTAGCCAGCGGTACTTGCCCCATTCAGTCTCAAAGGTTGTAAGATCTGATGATTCATCATCCAACTGTACATTCCAAAACCCATTTTTCACATCACACACTGAAAATGCTTTTGCATTGCTTAGTTGGGGCAGCAAATCTTCCAATACCGGCATCGGGTAATGATTGCGCTTGAGTGCTGTGTTAAGTGGTTTAGGGTGGATGCACATGCAAATTTTACCGTTTGGTTTTTTGCGTACAAGAAGACTGGAAATCCAATCAGTAGGTTTTTCGACACGACTGATGATATTAAGTGATTCCAACCTGTCTAGTTCTTGCTTGGTAGCCTCTTTGATGGCAAGTGGCAGTCTACGCAAGGGCATTTTGACTGGTTTCACTGACGGATCTGTTTCAAGATGTAATTTAACTCCTTTGATACATCTTTCACCTTCAAATACATCAGCGTAGTCTTGGAGCATATCATATTTCGTCAACACTGAAGGTATGTCACACAAATTGGATGCATTTGGTGACTCTACAGTTGGTGACTCCGAGTTTTGTAAACTTCTAGAGCCTCTGGGCCTATACATGTGATAAAGGTGGCGATCCTGTACCTTTGCTTTTTCCTTGTTGCCTCACCGTCAGGCTTTGATGCATCAATATCATCCAGTCCTGTTACAACTTCATAACTTTCCCACACCTGTTTCCAGGCTTTCCAATTTTGGGCCAAGTTGCCTTTGAGTGATAGCTTTGGTGGTAAAGGGAGGTTGCTTTGTAACCCTGACATGATTTACGTGGCTTATTGCAGGGGATCACTGTAACTTGATACGTACAGTACTCTGTACTGAGACACGCTGGGAGGGCGATATTATGTGTCTGTGTCAATCCCTCACCGTTCAGCTGCACTGTTCACCATCAATTTGAGTGTCTCTCATCGGAAGATGTGTTTCAGTGATGGCACAACTCCAATTTGTAGCATCTGGCCACTTCTGACACCATGTTTGTGGACGCAGTTTGATATAGAAGACACAACTGTTGTGGTGCTGATCTAGCGGGAACAACGTGACTGGTTTATTACATTTCAGTAACGTCAGTCCATGACTGTAATAGTGGTAAGTGCCTATAGATGGCACACTAGGCTGGAATACCATGCATACACATTCTATAACACATTCTGAAGCAACTTGTGACACATATTTTGAGAGTAACTGGCAACTTTGAATGTGGCATAGGAATTTTAATTACATTAAGTTTGTTGGTTTGGGATCTGATGCATTTTGCCTGGAAATGAGTATCTTGGTGACCCTCACTTAATGTTCCTGAACCAGTCTTGTATGCGTTACCTAAATATGTTGCATTGAATTTTAACTTCTTTGTACAGAGGTAACAGCCACAGACTGGACCATTCCATAAGCGTATGGCTGCCATGAACTCATCTTTCATGTCCAAGGCTTTTGTTTTCCTCAGTAGGTCATGCCACAATTTAATCATAATTAATGCTGAATTTTTGTGAACATCCTTGGGCTACAAGTTGTGCTTTGTATCTTTCAATTAAACTGTTAGCACACTTTGTTTTGAACACATACCCACTAGCTTCCAACTGCTTTACTGCCCTTGGGTAGTTTTAGAAGCTCATAGACATTGTTTTCCATTAATGACTTCATCTCCTTGTCCATATATGGCAGCACTCCATTCTGCCTCATTTCAACCTGACAATGCTTCGTTAACAGTTATTGGGTCACTCAGTTCATCATTTGGCCAATTTGTTACCTACTCTCCTTAGAAATTTGGAGGGTGTGTCTTTCCCTGTGACCTTCATTAAGACCAGCTCTGGTTCATCAACAGTTTTCTTCTCATCACTCCAACACACCAACTGGACGTATCCCTTGTTTACTTCTGTATTTGGCACACCCTGTGGCATACCCTGCTTTAATTTGCTAAAGATGACATCTCTACTGCAGAAAACTTTCTCTCACTGCATATCAAAGCAAAATTGTCTAAACCCTTTTGTCTCAGTGCTGTAGCCCTGGAGAATACACTGTCTTAGTCTTTGAATCTAATCTCTGTCTCTTATCTTTGTTAATGTGACTGTATGCAAGACAACCAAACACTCGTAGATTCTCAAGATTTGCCTCCTGATTTCTCCGTGCCTCATAAGTTGTTATGTCAGGAACTGCCTTGGTTGGACTGTGATCACAGACATACACTGCTGTTGACAGTGTCTCGGCCCAGAATTTCTGTGGTAGATTTGCATCTGCCATCATTGATCGCATTGTTTCTGCTAGAGTTCTATTTGTTCTCTCTGACACTCCATCTTGCGGTGTTTTTGGATCTGTCAACTCATGCTGATTACCTTCAGCTTCTAAATAACTAGTAAACTCTGCTGATGTATACTCACCTCCATTGTCAGTGATAGGTGCCTTCAATTTGTGCCCTGTTGCATTTCTACTAATGCTTTCCACTCCAGACAATACTGAAACACTTGGTCCTTGGTCCAGTACATAAACCCACAGGCAGCGGGTCTTGTCATCAATGAATGTCAGAATATGTACTCAGCTCCAATTAATGACTTTTCATTCTTTTTTCCATATACATCACTGTTTACTAATCCAAGCAGTTCCCCAGCTCTCTTAGCATAATCTGTTGGAAACAGATTTTGATGCTGTTTGCCTTCAACACATAGTGCACAGAAGTTCAGTTTGTTTTGTGGAGTCATAGTCAAAACCAGTCACTAATCATTTGTTATCCAGTTTTCCTAGTCTCTGTTTTCTCAGGTGACCAAAATGACCATGCCAGACATCCTCCTTGATGACTGAACCTTGGCTGTTAGTTGCAACACATGTCTTTTGTTGATTAACACTTTTACAATCCAGGCAGTACAGACTTGTTCATCTCATTGCTATGGCAATAATATGTTGCTCTGCAGCTAAAGTAGAACAGCCAGTTTTGCTGAACTCTGTAGTTTTCCCAGCTTGTGTTGCCTTTGATACATTAAACAAGTTACAAGACAGCTTGGGCACATACAACACATCATGTAACTTGTACCTTTTGAGGTCTGAGTTTGGCAACCTCATACATGCATATATTCAACAGGATAACTCCAGATCCCATTGCCTGTTAACCACATTGCCATCTCCCAGTTTAACTTCCAGTAGTTGGTCCAGATTATTAACAGTTCAAGAAATGACTTGCTAACATTGTACATATGAGAAGACCAGGCAAGTGTTGATAAGAACAGATACACAGTGTGCCAAATAAGCCTGACGCGAAAAAAAAAACAAAAACAAAAAAACATTGTACATATGACGTACATGTTGCACCTGAATCTACAATCCAGCTGTTCAGATGGCTGGTTGCATTAGAGACAATGCATGCCTGACCATTGGTCCTGCACACTCACTATCTGAATTATTGTGGTCCTTTCCCTTGTATTCTGCTGTTTTTGCCTTTTTCTCCATCTGATTGAAGTCATGCTCATTATTCGAGAGCTCTGTACAGTTAATTTTAACATGCCCAATCTTTCCACAGTGATGGCATCTAAAAGAGCCTTTTTGTTTCTTTTGAGTTTGGCTGTCATGGCTGATTCACTGTTAGTATCTGCTTGTGCTCATTCTTTTCATTTCAGCTCTTCATACCTTTCAGTCATTATTTCCGTCCTTGGTACCTCCACATTTGCTTCTAGTGCTGTTACCAATGTGTTGTAGGAATATGGCAAGCTTGCCAGCAATGTGACTACTTGATCTTCCTCCTGTGTTGGTGCCCCAAGGACTAACAGTTCTTAAAAGATCTCAGTCATGTGCTTTATGTGTTCCTTAAGGGGATTTACAACTTTATGTTTCAGCACATTCCACCTCTGCCACAATGATGATGATAATAGCGTGTGGGCCCAAGTTTCCCTTTTAAAATGATGTGCTAACTTCTTCTATACCACTACTGGGTCCACGGTATCCCCCCACAGATACAGCAGCGATGGTTTTATTGTCAGAACAATGGCAGCCGTTGCCTTGTCTTTCCTACCTCTGAATTTTGCTTCACCAGCTGCTACAGTAGGAGCCTCCTCAGTTTCGTTGACTATTGATCACAAACATATCTTTCATCAGGGCCATCCTGCACAGCACCTTTCTCGTATATGTAGCATAATTTGACCCATGCAATGGTACAATTAGCACAGTGTTAGCTTCAGTTGTCATGGCCATTGTATGGTTTCATATGCACAGTCCAAAACCACTTCCTTCAAGTTCAAACAGAACAACTCAACAAATTCTCCAGGAAAATGTACTTAACATGTTATATTTTAGAATACAGGAGTACTATTTTTTCTCTAATGTTAGGACATACATTTACATTTTTTGAAAATATGCATAGCCCTCCCCACTTCCTCCCCCTTCCACTTGTATCTAATGGTTGGTATTTGAATGTGCATCTTTTTCAGATGAATTTACTTGTGAGAGAGCTTGGTTGAGGCAGGCTAGGTGATACATAGCTGATCTTATAGGATTTATGTAGCTGAACTTATAGGATGGGTTAAAAAACTGTTATTTTTACATCATGTATTAAGTCTGTCAACTGGTCATTATGAATAAGTGGTTGTGCAATGAAATAATTATTGCTTACTTTGACCAAAGATCAGTGACATCTAATATCCTGATAGTCATTTGTTCATTACAATATTATTTGACATTTTAAGCTCAGTTGACTCCTTAGTCAGCTGAGCTGGTAGATGGGCAGCAATCTGTCCTATGTGTCCTTCTGTTGTACATCCACAATGTCATTGTGACTTTTGACAGATTGCCAGCCAGATCAACAGGAGTGTGCATCTCTCTGTCGCTTTGTTCATTCTTTCTATTATCGTGAACTACTGCAGACTCATGTACATGAACAAAATCATATGAAGTTATCAGCACATCTATTTAAGTATAAGATACACTATTAGCATTGCAAACTTGCAGCATAATGCATGTCAGCAATGAATTTTGAGTCTTACTTAACTGAATGAAGATTCAATATGCATGAGCCAGTATACCGCACACAGGTATATCTGTTGAATATGTATAAATTTGTCTCAAAGAGTCAAATTTCCTGCAACACTTCCATGCCATCATCAGCACCCAAAACCTGACAGCCAAATTCCACACTCTCCATGTCCTTTGCTGTCACTGCCTCCCTTGAAAATATATGTATTAATAATAATAATAATAATGATAATGATAATGATAATGATAATAATAATAATAATAATAATAATAATAATAATAATAATAATAATAATAATAATAATAATAACAAAACAACAACGCTGATAATAATACACAGACACAGATTTTTTAAATTTAATTTATGTTTTTAATGGTATCAAAACATGTTCAAGATATCATTTTTGAAGAAGACTATACCATCCTGGATTATACTAGGCTGTGTATCCTTGATAGCAGCTTATTGATCTCGGCTTAACATGAACAAGACAACCCACATAAGTTATTTAGAATTCAAGAACATGGAATAGTACTGAAGTAGCATATGAAACAACACACATATAGTCACTTGCTTGTTACTGTAAGAACTGTAAAATAAAGGCTGATGTATGTGATATGTATATATTTAGAGGCATACATGTATTTACAAAACCAAGTATAAATTGTGCATATGTACACACCACCTCATTCCACATATTGTAGGTGTATGTGGCCCCTTGTTAACTGTACAAGCCAAACAACATGCACTGTCTTCATGTTGGCAAGTGTGTCCCTGCATGTGTGACCAGTGGAGAGATAACCCTTATTTTTATTTATTTTTTTTGGGGGGGGGGATTTGATCTATATTGATGATTGATAACACAGGTTCATAAATCTGAGATGTATGTAAACCAGTCTTTGTTACAGCAGCTATGTGGTGGGCTGGGTGTTCTGCAAACATCAGAAGCTTTTTTTTTTTTTTTTTTTTTTTTTTTTTTTTTGTAACTTTTGTGGTCTTAAAGCTTGGAGCTTAACGCTCCATCATCAGACTGGGGTTGCCTGGGGGGCAAACCTCTTGTCATCCAAAGGGTTACTGCAGCAAGAGGATGGCAAATGGGGATCCTTGTCTTATGTGTATGTATGTTTACTAAATTATTTGCTGACGTCACCACTGGTGGCAGCACCAGTCAAATCCAAGCCGTAGGTGTGGCATCTGCCAACTGCATTCCACATTGTGCTCAAGTTACACACATACAAGTTTCTGGGATCCTTGTCTTATGTTCTGAGACAAAATACTCCATTTGTGTACTGCCAGTCTGGGATAACAGTGTGCAAATCCCAATAAGTTCTTTATTGGCAGAATTGCCACCAGATGGCTCTAGTGGCTACTCGCAAAAGAGCATCTTACTCTGCAACACTATGGACTTTGGATAAAGCACCCACCACCCCACCCCCACCCCCACCAAAAAAAAGGGTGGGTGGGTGGGCTGGGGGTCATGTAACTCAAAGCTGCAACGTGTGGACTGTTATATATGGCCACATGCATTGAGACCTGCCTTCAATGGTAAAGTTATGGTGGGCATGTAGGATCCTAACCTTGAGTCCCATAGGCATGATATTGGCTGGCAAAATGTCTTGCATGTAAACAACATTTTTAAAGTCTCACTTTCTTGTGCCATGGGGTGGTATGATGTCTGTGTGTCCTTTTGGTTTTGTTTGCTTTTGTTTTTGTTTTCAGTTACACTTGATGTGTCTGTATTGCATGGATTTGTTTCTGTTAGCCTGTGCTGGGTTTCTGTTGTGGATGGAGGGATATGCATGATTTTACCAGTTAATCATTGAGGTTGGTTGGTCAGCTGTAAGCCAAAATAAACTTAGTCTTTCAGACTGGACCCTGTGAAAGCTTCAAATGCATGTGTCTCAGTTGTCTTTTATTGTTTTCTTTAATGTTTGTATTGTTGGAACGTTGGGTGATGCCTGGGGATCAAGAACAGTTTGCTTTGTTGTAGTTCAGTGTCGGTAAGTTTTTGCAGCTGTCTTGCAGAGGTACATGCCCAGCTAGAGTAACATTTTCTTTACTGACTTGGAAAGATGGAATCTTGCAGCATATATTATTGGAAATCTTGCATGTAAAGGAAATTTTTGAAGTCTTAGTTTCTTGTGCCACTGGATGGTGTGTTGGCTGTGTGTGTTTTTTGTTTGTTTTTGTTATAAGCTACACCTGGTGTGTGTTGTTTTGGGAGAGTATCCACCATATCTGATATTGCATGGATTTGTTTCTCTTACCCTGTGATTGGTATCTGTTGAGTCTGGAGGGATAGCTGATGCATGATTCCACCAGTAAATTCTTGAAGTTGGTTGGTCAGCTGTAAGCCAAAATAAACTTATCGTTCAGAATGGGAACTTGTGAAAGCTTCTAATGCATGTGTCTCACTTGTCCTTTATTGTTTTCTTTAATGTGTGTATTGTTGGAACGTTGGGTGATACCTCGGGATCAAGAACAGTTTGTTTCAGTTCATTCTCTCTGTTTTTATGGCTCTGTCTTGCAGAGGTACATGCCCAGCTAGAGTAACATTTTCTTTACTGACTTGGAAAGATTGCATCTTGGAGCATATGTTATTGGAAATCTTGCATGTAAAGGAAATTTTTGAAGTCTTAGTTTCTTGTGCCACTGGATGGTATGTTGGCTGTGTGTGTTTTGTGTTTGTTTTTGTTCTAAGCTACACCTGGTGTGTATCAGACGGGACCTTATGAAAGCTTCAAATGCCTGTGTCTCAGTTGTCTTTTATTGTTTTCTTTAATGTGTGTATTGTTGGAATATTGGGTGATGCCTCGGGATCAAGAGCAGTTTGCTTTGTTGTAGTTCAATGTCTGTATGTTTTTGCAGCTGTCTTGCAGAGGTACATGCCCAGCTAGAGTAACATTTTCTTTACTGACTTGGAAAGATTGCATCTTGGAGCATATGTTATTGGAAATCTTGCATGTAAAAGAAATTTTTGAAGTCTTAGTTTCTTGTGCCACTGGATGGTATGTTGGCTGTGTGTGTTTTGTGTTTGTTTTTGTTCTAAGCTACACCTGGTGTGTATCAGACGGAACCTTATGAAAGCTTCAAATGCCTGTGTCTCAGTTGTCTTTTATTGTTTTCTTTAATGTGTGTATTGTTGGAATATTGGGTGATGCCTCGGGATCAAGAGCAGTTTGCTTTGTTGTAGTTCAATGTCTGTATGTTTTTGCAGCTGTCTTGCAGAGGTACATGCCTAGTTAGAGTAACATGTTTTTACTGACTTGGAAAGATGGAATCTCGCAGCATATATTGTTGGAAATCTTGCATATAAAGGAAATTTTTGAAGTCTTAGTTTCTTGTGCCACTGGATGGTATGTTGGCTGTGTGGTTTTTTTTTTTTGTTTGTTTGTTTGTTTTTGTTATAAGCTACACCTGGTGTGTGTTGTTTTGGGAGAGTATCCACCATATCTGATATTGCATGGATTTGTTTCTCTTACCCTGTGATTGGTATCTGTTGAGTCTGGAGGGATAGCTGATGTATGATTCCACCAGTAAATTCTTGAAGTTGGTTGGTCAGCTGTAAGCCAAAATAAACTTATCGTTCAGAATGGGAACTTGTGAAAGCTTCTAATGCATGTGTCTCACTTGTCCTTTATTGTTTTCTTTAATGTGTGTATTGTTGGAACGTTGGGTGATACCTCGGGATCAAGAACAGTTTGTTTCAGTTCATTCTCTCTGTTTTTATGGCTCTGTCTTGCAGAGGTACATGCCCAGCTAGAGTAACATTTTCTTTACTGACTTGGATAGATTGCATCTTGGAGCATACGTTATTGGAAATCTTGCATGTAAAAGAAATTTTTGAAGTCTTAGTTTCTTGTGCCACTGGATGGTATGTTGGCTGTGTGTGTTTTTTGTTTGTTTTTGTTATAAGCTACACCTGGTGTGTATCAGACGGGACCTTATGAAAGCTTCAAATGCATTTGTCTCGGTTGTCTTTTATTGTTTTCTTTAATGTGTGTATTGTTGGAATATTGGGTGATACCTCGAGATCAAGAACAGTTTGCTTTGTTGCAGTTCAATGTCTGTATGTTTTTGCAGCTGTCTTGCAGAGGTACATGCCCAGCTAGAGTAACATTTTCTTTACTGACTTGGAAAGATTGCATCTCGCAGCATATATTGTTGGAAATCTTGCATGTAAAGGAAATTTTTGAAGTCTTAGTTTCTTGTGCCTCTGGATGGTATGTTGGCTGTGTGTTTTTTTGTTTGTTTGTTTGTTTTTGTTATAAGCTACACCTGGTGTGTGTTGTTTTGGGAGAGTATCCACCATATCTGATATTGCATGGATTTGTTTCTCTTACCCTGTGATTGGTATCTGTTGAGTCTGGAGGGATAGCTGATGCATGATTACACCACTAGATTCTTGAAGTTGGTTGGTCAGCTGTAAGCCAAAATAAACTTATCGTTCAGAATGGGAACTTGTGAAAGCTTGTTATGCATGTGTCTCACTTGTCCTTTATTGTTTTCTTTAATGTGTGTATTGTTGGAACTTTGGGTGATACCTCGGGATCAAGAACAGTTTGTTTCAGTTCATTCTCTCTGTTTTTATGGCTCTGTCTTGCAGAGATACATGTCCAGCTAGAGTAACATTTTCTCTACTAACTTGGAGGGATAGCATCTCACAGCATGTATTAATGAAAATTTTACATGTAAATGGAATTTTTGAAGTCTTAGTTTCTTGTGCAGATTCTTGTTACCAATGTAAGTTTACCAAAAGGTCCTGTTGTTTAACATGCAGCATTTTGGGTGTGCAGATCTGAAATGCAGACACAGCTTTACATGTATGTATGTGTATCTGTGGGTTTGCTCTACAGAGACGTGTACAGTTTTAATTATTATTGTTGTCAAGTTGAACAAGTGTGTCAAAGTATGGAAATTTGATATGAAGAAATGTGATTGTGAATTTATTTGTATCATGGCAAGAATTTAAGGGATCAAGTGATAAAATTATGGAGTTTCTGTTTCCCCATAAGTCCAACTGCAAGTTAAAAACATCATTAATAAATTGAGACCAAACCTGAGGTTTCAGTGGGGAAGAGAGGAGATGATTTTCCTCAGTCATGAACAGAATAACATAAGATGCCCTGGTCAAGGCATGGTTGTACCATGTACTAACCGATGAATGAATATCACCATTGAATTAAAACTTGTTGTGGTAGAGTATTCAAGCCCCAAAAGACTCAAGATATCATGTTTGGCTACATGGTTTCTGTTGAATGCAGTCTCTGTTGTTGTGCAACAGTGTCTGTTACAAGCTGACTGACAACGTTGAGGCCACTGTGTTGAGAGCGCTTTATTTTATTAACATTAGTCTGCAGTAGTGTACAACATGGAAGACAAGACCAGTTGATAACTATTGAAACATTCAATGTCAATATTGAACACACAATCCATATTGCCCCCTTCACTAAGCTTGTTGTGTGCTCATCCCCTTTCCTCTCAAGTAAAAAGGATCATAAAGCTTGGAAGCTTTGACTGATGTCCATTGTTCATGCACGGACCTGTTATGTAATAGGTCAGTGATCATTAATGTCTGTACATTTAATATTAAGATTATATGGAAGGATGTTTAATAAATGAGTGACTACATATTTTATGTGTAGACTAGGCAAGTGTAAAGGTGACTGGTGGAGCCTGTCAACCTGGAACACTGCTCTGTGATTGCCAGACCGGTTTCATCAATACTTGACTCGTCAGTGGCTATGGTCTAAATGAACGGATTGTGGCGTTGGGGAACGTGCCCCGTGGGCCCCGGTCTTAGTAACGAGGGTTACGTAAGAGATTTGACGTAAACAAATTTTGACGTCAGTTGTTTACCAACTGTCAAGGATGACCGTCGGTTTGTGTGTATGGGCACGTGCTAGGCACCGAAGCTAGAACTGAAAATTTTTAGCATAAGACTGAGCGAGTGTGCTCACTTTCCCATGACATTCAGACCGAACGGTTCCATGGTACAGAGTTGATGGATCCAAAAGTATTCCTTTTCCAATCGCAGAGTCTCTGTCTTTTTGAGCTCTGGTGGGGTCGGGATGTGAGAAAGAATCTGGACCTTGATATTCAAGGTATCATGGTCTTGTTGGGTAAAGTGTCTGCCCACTGGTTGATTCGCATCCCGTTTATTGATGGAATTGACGTGTTCTCTCAGTCTATTCATGAGCGGTCTAAAAGTCTGAATGACATATTGTTTGTGACAGATGCCACAAGTCAATAAATAGACCAGATTATTGTGTCTGCAGGAGCCTCCTTTTGGTGTACTGTATGTACATCCAGTGGTTGTACTCCTGACTTGACCCGAGGTGTCCAACTTTGCGCAGTATCTGCAGTTGGCTTTGTCACAGGGGTTTTGGTCTGTAACCCCTGCAATATGAGCAGGTTGCTGTGAGAGTGGATACTTTAGTCTAGATTTGACTAATGTATCTTTGAGATTCTTGGCTCTCCTGAATCCCATGATCACTTGTTTGTTGCCTAGGAGTGGGGCATATTTGGAGGCTTGTATAGTGCCCCAATTGTTTGAAATAATGTCCTTGATTGGAGGTAATGCTGGATTGTACCTTGTAATCAGGAATAGTTTGTCCTGATTATTCACACTTTGCTGTGGTTCTCGTCTGTGCAGTAGCATGGGGGCTCTCTCTAGAGCTCTCACCCTTGCTAAGGCATCCTTGAGAAGCGAATCAGGGTATCCTCTTAGAGCATAGTATGTCAGGATCTTTTCTGCATTTTCCTCAAAATCAGCTGGTTGGGTGCATATGCGTTTTACCCTATGAAGTTGGCCGAATGGACCAGCTGTTTTGCTATGTTTTGGGTGTGGAGAACGGAAGTGCAGATAGGTGTGGGTATCTGTCTTTTTCGTATACAGTGTAGTATACAGCTTCCTGTTCGAGTCTAGTCTCACAAGAGTATCTAGGAAACTTACTTCCTTGTCACTGTATGTGGCAGAGAATTTGATGGTGGGATGACTGGAATTTAAATGTGCCATAAATTCCTGCAAATGATCTTCTCCATAATGCCATATGCAGAAGATATCGTCTATGAACCTCCACCATGTTGTAGGTTTGAGAGCATGTTTGGACAGCATGTCTTCCTCCAAATCAGCCATGAAGAGGTTAGCATATGAAGGTGCTACTTTTGTCCCTGTGGGTGTCTAACTTATTTGGAGGAAATGTTCACCGTTAAATTTGAAATCATTGTAATAACCCTTACAAAACTTAATGTCAGGATTATATTGGGATAATGTTGGGATCATGTTGGACTTACTATGTTGGGAGACAATGGGTAATGTTGGGATACAGACGTTGGGATGACATTGGGATTTGGTAAAATCCCAACATTTACTTAGCAAATTAACAAGAAGGAGGTGCCTGAATGCAGGGGTAAAATTTTGTTGGGACATGTTGGAATACGTTGGGATGATGTAGGAGTAATGTTGGGAAAAGTTAGAGTAATGTTGGGAGATGTTGGAGTAACATTGGGAGATGTTGGACACTAATAGGAGGAAGCCCTATAGTCCAGCATTTCCCAACATGTTGGGATGATGTCGGACTCCTGTAGTTGCATAATGTAGTCAGGTCTCCACAGTATCAGTCTCTCAGCTAGCATGTTGGGAGAAGTTGGACCAATATCCCAACGTCCCCCCAACATGTTGGGAAATGTTGTCCACAGCAATAACCCAACATCTCCCAACATGTTGGGAAACATTGGGCCTACATCCCAACATCTATTAGCATGTTGGGAGAAGTTGGACCAATATCCCGACATCCCCCTAACATGCTGGGAAACCTTGGGCCTACATCCCAACATCTCCCATGTTGGAAAACGTTGGGCCTACATCCTAACATGTTGGAAGATGGCTTCAGATCAAATCTATTGTTGTAGAGAGCCTCCTTTTCACCATTACTTTTCTTCTAAAAACTATAATGAATAAAAAACAAGAAGACAGAGCTGTTGTATAATAATTCGTGTGTATTTTGGTACATGTATAATACACAGATTCACCAGTATTAAAGAAAAAGTGTTCACTATATGCCTTCCTTCAACTGGGGGCATAAATGTTGTACAGTCCAGAGTTTCAGATCCATATTCATTATCATTGGTTGCAGTTGCTCACTGTTGAGCAGATGGTCTCACAACTTCTTGCAGCTTGCGCTTGATGTCCCCATTTGTGGTGTAAGGGTATGCTTCTTGTAGCAGTTCTGAAAAATGGAAAACAAATGTGCAAGGACACAGGAAAATAAAATGTTAAAAGTGTAACATTTACAAATTGTCAAAAAGTTTGGTTGAAATACTTTGCTAAGGGTTCCTGCCTTTATCCCACTATGCATGAAATGTTTAATGATTTTTCAAAGTACATGTACATTGTATATGGGTTTTGATTGACAATTTAAAAGGCATTTCACCGCTCCAGTACTTACATAAAATAAATGGACTTTTATGGGTTTGCATGCCTCAGCAGTTTCCATGTTTAAAAGTTTTACAGTAACTTTACGGACACAATATGCAATGACCCAGGTCCTGTACTCTAAAATTCATTATATTTTTAAACAAAATTACCCCAACAAGCTCACATTTTCATATTGAAAACTTTTCATTTGCAAGATATTTTTTTTATATGCTTCTATAAGGAAAATTGCAGGCGCAGATTACTACATGTCATAAATATCTTTCTGTAAGCAATCATACAATAAAAGTGAGAAACAATAAATTAATTTATAGAAATAAAAGATCACAATGAAACATTTATATTATTTGTAAATTCCACAAGGTCCAGAATGACATGTTGACCCTGGCCTTTGGCAACTTCACCTGGCTAGATGTACATTTGGACAATATTCTGACGTCCTATTTTCACCATAAAGACCATATTGGATGAAATGGGTTTAAGCCAGGAAAACTTAAAGGTTGAGAATGACATCTCTTCTGGAAAAGCTGGACTGTGAGGCTGAATCTACAATCAGCTGATATGTGTCTTTTACAGTTCATAACCTTCATTCAAGTATAGCTTTACTGACTAGATATAATATCCAATCCAGATAGATCATTCAGACCACTTATTTTGTGGATTTTTTTTTTTTTTTTTTTTTTTTTTTTTTGGCTTCCCTTCATTCGTTGTATAATTCCCCATAAAATATGTACATTGGTATTCCAGTGCAATTCCACTGAAATAGCAATGTTATTTCACTTGAATCAACTTGACATTTCATTGGAATGCCAGTGGAAATGTACTTTGAGCATATATTACATTATTTATTTTGGTGGCAAATGACCCTTTGTATAAGACCAATATTCCAGTAAAAATTTGCCTACTCTTTTGACTCTCACTGCAGTATTCGATTTCTTCGATCATGGAAGTGCAAGATGTTGATGCATGTTAATTTGTGTTTTAATATATATCTTCCAGCTCAGTACAGCCATTGCGTTAATGTTTATCAACACAGCTTTGTATATCTGCTGGGCTCTAATTAGTTACAGCCAGGTCAAGTCCCCTGTGGTCTGGGTAAAGTAGTCAGCAGGCTGTGCTATATATGGCCAAGGCTTCTTGATGTGGCTGACCATACAGAGGGTTTTTAAAGGCAGTATATATAGATCCTAGCCTGACAACACAATGGAGAGTCATATATGCTGTGAAAGCTGAATTCTTTGTGATCCACACCCTGAAATTCATGAGCATTACAGAAAGTATGCTTAAATTTATACTTACTTTGGTGTCTTGTGCCAATAATGATGCCAAAGTAGTCCTATGTTATCACCACAGCCCTATGATAGTCTTGCATTCAGTTGCCTTTGTTAGCTGGACAAATTTCACACTACACCATGGCCATGTATACCACTTTGAGCTGAGGTTTGAGCTTAAGCTATCTACATGCCTGCCAGTATACTATAATGTCCTTGAAGCCATCATTATCTTCAAAAACATCACAAGATGATGCCTTGTAATACTTGAACAGGAACCTGCCATAGCTCTTTTAAATCTGACGATGCCCAGCCTGGCAGCCTCGCTTTCATGCCTGCCTCAGCCAATCAACCACTGAGTATTCAGATGAGTCAGGATGACTGGTACAGTATAAACTGTTGAAACTTGATCCCTGTGCTCTGAGGGTGAAGATGTATATTGAGGCACAATGATGTGAGCATGATCAAACATAATCCACATGATCACAAAATCTCCTAGGTATGGATGTGATTTATGCTGTTTGTGTATTTGCTGTCATATTCTTCAAAAGAAAAAAAAAAAAAGAAAAAAAAAATTGTCCGGTAAACTGCTAAAATTTCAAGTATATGTTTTTAGAATATCCCATACCCATGAAGTGACAATATTTTGACATGCCTATTAAGAGTTTAATGATTCAAAATGCCATTTTTCATTGCTTGCCAACAAAGTGACAATGTCAGAACACAAGATGTCTTTGATTAACTTACTTATATTCATGTCATCACTCGTCATCTTTTGCAGTAAAGTGAGAATTTTTTTTGACCATGACAATGAATTCATAATGTCAGTTTGGGTGCAATGTTATAATGATTGAGATAAGTCAAATTTCACTGGGAAAATGAAAATTCCAGTGGAATTTCAAATGAGGAAAAAATTCCACAGGGAATTCTGATCAGGGTAAAAAAAAACCCAGTGAGATACCAGTGGAATTTGGGGGGGGGGGGGGGGGGGCAAAAATTCCATTGAAATTCAATTGATGGGAAAAAATTCCAGTGGAATTCCAGTGATTTGCTGAAATTCCAGAGAGTTAAATGGGTTGTTCTCATGTTTTTGTAAGCAAATTTATGTATGTATACATAGAAAGGATATATTTTTTTTAAAATGTGTGAGTCTGTTGTTCCAACTAGGGCCTGGCATGAAAAATTGACAAAGTTTGTGCTCCAGCATTATCCCAATGTGTTCCAACTTGATCCCAACATGTCAGGACCCTGCATAATTTACAGAGTCTGTTCTTCTGGCATGAGAAATTGACAAAGTTTTGAGCTCCAACATGGTTCCAATGCACTTCAACACGATCCCAACATGTCAGGATCCTGGAAATTTACAGAGTCTGTTCTTCCAGCATGGGTCGACATGAAAAGTTAGCAAAGTTCTGTGCTCCAACATGATCCCAACAATGTGTTGCCTGAAAATTTTGGTTAAGTTGTTGTTCTGACATCATCCCAACATACCCCGACGTGATCCTGACATTACAGCAACTAAAAAATTTAATAAAGTTTGTTGCTCCAGTTGGATCCCAATATAACCCAACATGCTCCCAACACTGAAAACTTGATGAAGTTTGTTACCCCAATGTGATCCCATCATGCCCCAACATGATTCCAAAATACCCTGACATGATCCCAACATAACCCAACATAATCCAACATTGAAAAATTGGCAAAGTGATATACTCCAACATGATCCCAATGTAAATCCAACTTGATCCCAATGTCATCCCGACATCATCCCAACACACCCGACATTATTCCAATATTTTCCCGACATTTTTCCGACATTTAGTTTTGTAAGGGAAAGAACCAGTCTGAGTAGTGAGATTATCTCACTAACTGCTGGTTTCTCCTCAGCGGATCTGTTGTGCAGTAGCTTCCTTGCTATGCATCGTAAACCCTCAGCTATGGGTATGTTGGTGTACAGTGAGCTAACATCAAGGGTAACCAGCAGGGTATTTGCTGGTTGTGGGGGCAAAGATTCTATCTTGGTGACAAAATCATTTGTATCTTTGATGTAGCTAGGAATACTTGACACCATGGGTCTTAAGAAGAAATCAACCAAGCCCGATATCCTTTCCGTTGGGCAGTCATTTGCACTTAAGATGGGTCTGCCAGGGGGTGGGTATACCCCTTCGTGGATCTTTGGTAGAATGTAGAAACATGGAACTCATGGTTCTGCTATATACAGATATTTGTATGTATCTGTTGATGTAGACTGCTTGTCAACAAGTTCCTGGAGGAGGGTTCTCACCTTCTCATTGTGTTGATTTGTGAGGTTGCATGGAATAGCTTTATAGTGATCAGTGTTTGACAATAATTTCTTGGCTTCAGTTATGTAGTCAGAAGTATTCATGATCACAATAGCTGAGCCCTTGTCTGCCTGTTTGATCACTATATCAGGGCTGTGTTGTAATTCTTTCAGGCCCCTTCTTTCCTCTGTAGTGAGATTGTCATTTTTCATATTTCTTCATATTTTACTGTCCTACAAAAAGCCTCCAAGTTGGGATCTCCCAACTGTAGTTCACTTGGTGTGAAGTTACTGGAAGGTTTGAAGGACTTATGGTGAAACGGGTTTGAGTTCCCTTCACTAGCTGTGTTGTCAACTGGATTTTGACTTCGTGTTTCATTGGGTTCTGAATCAGGGTTTGGAACAGTGTTTTTGTCAAAGAACACTCTTAAGTTTCATTGATCTAAAAAAACTCTCCAGATCTTTACTGATCTCCCCCATGTTAGGTTCCCTAGGGGTAGGACAAAAGGATAAACCTTTACTTAAAACACTTTTCTGAGCTTCAGAGAAGGTTTGATTGGAGAGATTGACCACTAAATTGTCAGGGATAAGTAGTTGCAAATTATCCTCTGGTGTGTTGTTTGACTGGTTTATGTTCAAACAAGGTGTGTGAATGTATTCAAAGTCTACAGTGTTGTGAGATTTGAATGAAAGGACTTCACTTACCTGGCTATCAATGGTCAGGTAAGTCGGTTGGCTGGGTTCATCAGAATCCCTGCTTGTTAATCCATAGGAGGTGAGCTGCTCCTGATTAATTTTCTCAGTGTCCAATAATGGTACTGTGTATTTGTCCTTTTGTATGATAAGTTCAGAACAATTGTAATCCCCAATATGAACGTCAGAACAGTCCGAACTGAAACTTCCAACATTAACTTGAACGCATGTACAAGAGTTTGTGTTTGTTTCGTGATGGGATGCTATTATCGCCGCTATTATCGCCGTGGGCGATAATAGGGGCATTTCTTGCCGCCTTTCCCCCTTGGTTGATTGTTGGATTTCGTGACAATGGAGCTGAGCAGAGATGCTAAAACAACCGTCTGACTCTCGGTGAGGTTGATTCCTCCGGCTCTGTTGTGGCTGGGTGAACGTCTGTTGCGGTAAGGTGAACGGTCTTGAGGACATTGGGTAGATCGGCCCTGAGGTCGAGGTGAACGGCTTCGAGAGTAAAAAAAAAAAAAAAGACTACATATTTTAGCACTAGGAAATTATATAGAACCAATGTTCATCATTGACTTGAACTGATATTGTCTGCCTAGTAATACAATGTTCTGTTGTATGGTCATACTTGTGCATGTATTCAAGAGAAAGGAGTAAAAAAAAAAGGGAAATCTCCATAACATGTTGGTTTTTGTTAATTGTTTCTTTAGCACTGTCTTTAAACATGCTTATGTCAAAGATGCATCTTAACATGGGCAGGCATTCATGTAGACCACATTGCGCCCTGTTGATTTTGAGTGTTAATGTTACTTATCACAGTAACAAGCGGGATGTATGATATAGCTCCATCACTGATGTAACTGATTTTAGGTGCATTGGTTGCCTGGATGGTCTGCTGTGTATCTGGAGTTTGGCTTACCGCCAAGTTCGGCATATTTTTCATGCATCTATTGTCAATACTTAGTGGTTTATTCACAGCTGTGGTATTCACCTGGTCACCACTCACTGCATGTGTTTTGTTCAATTTCTGTGTATTAGTCTCATTATGTGAGTTGAACATGGTCTTGTCTCACACTAGTTGGTCCTCTTGGTATCTTGGGCTGGGGCTTTCCTGTGTCTCTTTTATGTCTTTCCTGGTTCATCCATAGACCTTATTGTCACTGGTACTGACCAAATAGGGCCTAGCTCTGCTGTCCAGTTTCGGCAATTACTGCTGGTTGCCACCCTGTGTCTTTATGTAGATGTACACACGCTTACCCTCTTTCAGCTTTGGATGGGGTACATGTTTTTACAGCTGTCCTGTCATAAGCTTGTTTTTCATTTGCTCTGTTTGTCTGCCAATGCATCATGCAGACTGATGGTGATGGGTTAGGCATGAGCTGTACTTGTGTGGTTGGTACAGTGGTTTTGGTTCTGAATGTCCCGTTAATGCTTGAGTTGCACTGCCAAGTTTGTCATGAGGCAATATGTTGCAATACTCTGACGTTGCTAATTGGATGTAGGACTTATCCATTTTACACTCTTTGATCATACGCTTTACAATCTTGACATGGCTTTCTGCAAATCCATTGCATTGTGGATACAGTGGTGATGAAGTCACATGTTTAAAGTGCTGCTGCTTTGTGAACATTTTAAACTCTTCACTTGAAAAGTGTCCCGCGTTATCCATGGATAAAGTGTCAGGTACCCCTTGTCTTACAAATTGTTTCTTCATCCATCCTATTACAGTTTGGCTTGTGATGCTTTTTGATTTCTTGAATTCTACAAATACTGAGTGATAGTCCATGAGTACGATGTAGTATTCTCCCTCCAGTTGGAATAAATCACTGGGCAGTCACTGCCATGGCCTTGTTGGAATCTCAGTGTGTACCATTTTGTGTTGCTGCTGTGGTGGACTGCATTGAAGGCAGATGGTGCATTGATCACACATGTCAGCTACCTGTCCATTCATACCTGGCCAACTAAATGAGTCTGACTCAACGTGAAGTCCTTTCTTTCCCCATATGTGGCTGTGGCCGGTGGATCTGGATTAGCATGTCCTTTCTCATTGCCTATGGTACCATCAGTCTTTTTTTTTTCTCTGAGCACAAATCCATTATATACATTTAATTCATATTGTGCTGTCCAATAAAGGTGGATTTCCTCTGCCACATGTTCGTTTGTGTGGCCAGCCCTGTGCTGTGTGATTATAAAGAGTTGTATGTGGAATCTTTGTCCATTCATTTTTTAAATTGCTGTAGTCTGATGTTGCTGATAGGTATGTGTTCTAATGTGTGAACTAGTAGGTCACTGTCACTGTTGGGTAGTACCACCTTGTCCTGTGGTGCCTGGCTCAATGAGTTGACTATTGCTAAGGTTTTAAATGGCTTTCAGATAACAATGAAATTGCATTTCTGCACTTTCAGCATAAGTTTTTGAATCCTGGTCATGCAGTGCTGCAGCTGGTGGCTTCTTGTGCATGCATTTAATTGGCTGATGGTCAGTTTTTTGGCCATATACAGTGCCGCCAAAAAGTTTTGCACCATCTCCTCTGGTGTCCTCCTCAGGTACAACTTGTACAAGGGACTCTTGCAGGGAACACTGTCAGGAAGTTTAATATTAGTCACTCAGTGTGCCTCTTGTACCTACCTGTGGCCCTCATTGGCCCTAAACTGGTTATGGTGTCAGAATTATGGTGTTGATTACAGTTTGAAAAGTGGTACCTGTAAGTGGCTCCACTGTTGACCCTCCAGAGTTTTGGAGCAAGACTTTGTGTCGGCACTGTATGTATTCATGGAAGCATTCACATCCCCATTGTTTTAAGAACATCTCTTTTTCTATTTGTGTGTGCCCAGTCTGTGTGTTTGTCAGTCTTCACGATACATAGGGCATTTGGCGGTCATTTTGATTTATGCATGCAGCTTTGAATGTCGAGTCATGTTGGCTGGTACAGATCCACTTATCTTTTTGCATTGTGTTTATTTGTCGTAATAGTTTTGTCTTTTTGGAGTAATTTAGGGCAAATTTTGCCACACAGGTGATCGTCCTTAGGAACCTGGCTAATTCTTCTTTGTTTCTGGGAATCAAGTACCTTTGTATGGCCTCCACCTTGTGGTCTACATGCATCTTCATTCCCTCTTACATCAGTAGGAATGTGTATTGGGCGTATGGTGTATCATATAATCACTAACAATTCTCTGCTATTCAGAGCAATTTTCATCTGATAGAATGCTTGGCTAATCAAATAAAAATTATAGCACCTATCAATTAAACATAGCCCCTTCCAAGTTCACCATGTTCACTGCAATTTCTTCTACCGTCTTGATAGGATAATGTTCAAGTAGTATGGTAGTACTGCATGGGGCTCATGTCAAGGTGTCTTTATCATTATTCAACTCCCTTAGGTCTGGGCAGACCTGCAAATTTCCATTGGATTTTTTCTACATGCAATGACCACTGAATTTACCCATTCTGTTGCATGTTCAACTGGCTGTAACACTGTGTTCACACTGATTGTCGAGGGCTTTTTCAGTTTGATTTTAGGGCATGAGGTATGTGTCTTGGTGGGTGTACTACAGGCATAGCATCTGGTATAAGCCTGATATCGTACTCCTCAGGTAAACAACTGGCCCCTGAACACATCCCGATATTCTTTCATAATGTTTTGCACATTGTGTAATGACTCAACCACGTCTGTGTTCAGGGTGTACAGTTGGTCTACTAACTTGGACGTCATGCATGATGGCAGTCCCAGCACTGGGGTGACATGAGCATTGATGATCTGAAATTCAACTGGGCTGAGGCTGTTTTTGTGTTGTGTGATCAATATGCACTTGCCCACTGGCTTAGAGCCATGCAGAAGTAGCCAATAGTTTATGTTCTATGATCATTGCACCCTATATCACTGGCTTGGTGGCCAGTCAGTCTTGTTTTTGAGCTGTAGATCTTGTCATTTGTTTTTCTCAAAGTATAAGTGTTTTGGGAGAGTATTTTTTCTGCTACCAATGTCTATTTTGAAAATTACAGGCATGTAATTTATGCACAGATTGATTTTCCATTCAGTTTGTTTAGTTTCACTCTGTGCCTGTGTCTCAATAGATTCCATCACCAAATTTTCAAAGTCATCACATTGATGTTGTTCCAGGCTGCATGTCTTCAGTTCCTGGGTCACAAGTCTCTTCTATTATATCCTTGGCAGATTCTGAGCTGTTGAGCGACCCTTGTAGTGTCTGGTGTGGCCACATTTGCCACAGGGGTTCCTAAACACGTGAGGACCATTATGTGGTGGTTGGTCAGTTTAGCCACATCCACAACCAGTCCCATGTCCCCGGCCCTGACCTCTGCTCCCACGACCTCTTTGGTGGAATTGAGACCACCATGTTGTCTCTTGGTTAATGCATGTATCTCATTACTGCCACTGGCACCTGCAGATGTGCTTGATCTCTCAAAGTCTTTCTGTCTGTTTCTTATAATGTCGGAAGCTGTACACAATTTTTTTGCCTTTTCTAGGCTTATGCCAATTGTGGCTGACTCGTCTATTAATTAATTTCTGTCCGAGTTTCCCATGTGGTTTGTATACACCTGCAACTAGTTGGTCCCATATTGCTCAATTGCTTTCTTCTATGTTGGTAATATTGCAATTTACTGCCAGTTTATGCACTTTAGTAATGTACTGGGTGGTTGACTCACCTTCAGCTTGCCTATGATTTCTCTTGGTGAGATTATACATGCTCTCTGATTTTTTTGGTAAATACAGTCTGCAAACTTGTGCATTACAATTTCAAGTCCCTTTCAAAAATAATTGGCAGCAAAAGAAAATGTTTTAAAGCTCATGCCTTTCATCATAATTTTACTTTATTTGCAAAGCTGGCTGGTTTATCCATTTGTTAGGTAGTTTGCATGGAAATTCCCTCCTGTAAACAAATGCAAATTTCTGCAGACTTACCGATGCACAACAAGTTGCTAATGTACTAGTAACCAGTTATTTTAAATGTTTTACTGGTAACCAGTGGCAATTCTACAGCTTGAGTATATGTGTTTAGAAGTTTGAGCACAGGACTGTCACAGTCCTCTTGCTTGATGGGGTCCACACACTTATGCCTGAATTTTACTTGAATAGACTTGTGATGTAGCTGATGTTTCAGGATGGTCTGTCATCTGATGTATGTCATACGTCCTACATCCATTGTTTGTCCATCATCCGTCATTCTGTCAAATTAACAGATCTGACTTTTGCTTGCAAACTTGTCAAACATGGTGGGGACATACCTTGGGTGTATCTCCGGCAAAGTTATCCAACAGGTTATAGTCCATTTACTTCTTTTTTCTTCTTCTTGTTTTCTGTTTGTATAAAATGTTTAGTTTATCTTTGGAGGAATCTCTCCTAATGTTTTCTCCTCAGAAGCACATGTAGCCAATTGCTGAATTGCAGATGAATGTCTCTGGGTACCCTAGCTTTGACCTTAATTTGTTCAGCAGGTGGTGCTGTGAGTATTAGCTCTGCTGAGCAAAGCTGATACAGTCTGTCTGCATCAGTCATCTGCCTGTTTCTGGGACAAAATTACTTCTTATTACTGCATAGTTGCCTTGATTTTTCACACAGATGTGCTCCAGTTGGACCTTTATTAAGTTTGCAAAGGAGATGATGATGATGATGATGATGATGATGATGATGATGATGATGATGATGATGATGCAATAATTGTTCTATTTTTATGGCAGTGCTTTCATTTTTCTTCTTCCTCTTAGTCTTTATTTGCATTTTTCACTATGAAGTTCCATATGTATGTTTTGAATGTTTATTGTTACATATATATCTGGGTTTCCTCCATGATTGGTACGGTACAAATCTGCATGTGTGGTCAACACATGTGTGGTTCTGGTCCTGGTCATGACTGACGGCAGGAGTGGGCGCATCCTACATATGGATCTTGTCTGATTGAGAGAACTGGTATCATATTTTATGACAACGTGACAATTTGCCCACCCCATGACAGACTGATGACCGACAAGACACGGGACAAGTTTAAAAACTTAGTTGCCAGAGTTAAATGGTTTTTGTGTGTTAAAGTGACATCATAAAGTTGAAATTTTCTTGAATTTCAGTGCAAGAACAGAATATTTTGAAGAGGTTTTACTCATTGTTTATTATACTCTGGTTGGGGTGGTTTTGGATGGCCTGGGTGCTTGAAGCTGTGGAGGTGGCCACCTGTCCTGGGCAGGTTTGATAACATAGTTCAAACATATCATCACAGTCTTGTGTCATATCCTTCGGTGGCAATGCAAAAACAATGTAATTTTTGGCTGTGAGACATTGTGACTACAGGCAAATCACTGTCACTTTTCTTAGTGATTCAAATTGTCAGAAATTAACATTTAACATGTTTAATGTTTGGTATTGATATTAAACAGAATATCATGTTTTTGAGGGTTCAGTTTCAAGAAATCAGGCAAGAAATTTAATTTGTTTGTTCCTGACCAAAGTTTGATGTCAGAGTGCCAATATGTGAATGACACTTGCACAAATAGTATATGGTTTCCTAGACTGAAATAAGATCTCTAAGATACACACTTTTTAGCGTACCGAGCTTGACATCTGAAGCACTTTCAGCTCAGCTGTTTCTGTTGCCTCATTTCCAATGAGTGGATTGTTGGGAAGCTGCCGGGGGTCGCCGAGCCAGCTCGCCTGACCACCATGTATCCCATGACTTGGATGTGAGACTCTTGGAAGCCTGATGGGACTTGGTTTGGTAAGTTGCGGTGCATCTGTATGCATGCACGCCCTTTGGTTGGACTGCAGGGTCCATCAATCAGTTGGGTAGGCCATGAAACGTTTATTTGTGGAACAGATGTACATTCAGTATAACAGAAATGAAAAAAAATTCAATATTTTGGACATCAGTATAAATTTTAGTTTGGCATCACTATTTTGGCTGCAGTAGATTTTAATGTTTTGGCAGGTATGGTGTAGATTAAAATATTTTGGCAACAGTGAAGATTTAGTATTTGGTGTTAATGTAAATTTTATGATTGGTATACTTTGAGAGAAAAAGTGAATTTGAAATTGGACTGGGAAGTTAAATTTAGTATTTTGGAGTCACTGGAAATTTAATATTGTTTTGGCAAGAATGGAATTCTAAATTCTGCTTCATGTTTATTAGCTGCTATTGGGTGTTTTATTCAGTTTTGTTTAAAGAGAAGTAAAATGCATGTTCCTGTTTGGTTCTAAATTTTGTTAATTTATTTTTTTGGTTCTAATGAAATTGATGCTAAAATTTCATGGCCTACCCTATGGACTAACTTCCGTGTCTCCTGGAGTAGATGGACTTCTTGATCTCCCTGCACCGTATCTGCACTCTGCTGACCTAAACTCACTTGACCTCTGCTGGGATGACAAAACGTGGAACTACATCTTCATTTTGTATGGTGTATGTGTGAGTAGGTGCATGTGTGAGCATATGGTTGTATGTGTGCTTCATGTCATTCATTAAAAAAAAGGAAAAAATACCAAAAAAAAATATAAAACACAAAAATTTCAAAAAAATATAAAACAAAAAAAAAAACTAAAAAAAGTGAATGCATGTGGATTTGTGTGGTTGGAAGCTTGAATGTTGTGTCTGCCAAAGTGAGCATGTGTAGGGATACCAGAGTGTGTGCCTGTGTGTGGATGTTTGTGTTTCTCAAAGTGAGCATGTGTAGGGATGCCAGAGTGTGTGTGCCTGTGTGTGGATGTTTGTGTTTCTCAAAGTGAGCTTGTGTAGGGATGCCAGAGTGTGTGCCTGTGTATGGATGTTTGTGTTTCTCAAAGTGAGCTTGTGTAGAGAGTTCAGGGTGAGTGCATGTGTGGTTTGTGTCTGGGTATGTGTGGAAAGGGCTATGTGTGACATGTACACAGGATGGTTAACATTGTTACTGTTCCAAGTACTTTGTGATATTACATGTGAAGTCTAAGACATACAAATTACACCAGTCACTACACTGAGGCATTTTTGAGTATAAAACATTAGCAAACTGTGTGTGATGGTAATTGGCAAAATAAATATGAAAAGTTCTTTCTGCAAGATTTTAAATATAACAGCGATGCATGTATTTATACAATTTTGTGCATGAACATGCATATTTGCCTCATCAAATTTGATGCATAACAGGGAAATTCATTTTTTTAAAAATCAGAAATAACAAAATTGTTTTTGTTTTGAACAGCTACAACCAAAAGTCAAATTGATTGGCATTTGTTTTTGACAATGTGTTGATCAACTCAGTGGTTTTGAACTTTGGAAAATAATGCATCCAACATTTTGCCTGTGTTGAACTGCTTCCCAACTTTTCAAAGGAGACTATGGAATGAAAATGTCAAACTGAACTTTTGTTTGGGGGTTTGGATGTTTTCGAAAGTTTGGTTTAAAATAATTTTAATTTTTGATCTGTTAAAGGATTGGTCATTGCTTTTGTGAAGAAGTCAGAACCCTTGCGGAGGCCCTCAGGGGGAAAACTGAAAAATCTGAATTTTGAGGCAACTCTCCTTTGAAACTTTGTTACACCACTGACAAGCACAACTCAGTGGTAGTCTGCACACAGCAAATTGCCAACCACTTCTATCATAACGTAAATGCTGATGACATTGAATGAAATGCAGCAAAAGAAATTGATACATAGCTTCTCAGTCTGCTGTCAGATGTTTTAATGCACCAACAGTGGGTGTGTTTCTGCAACATGTTTGGCTCAGGATTTTTGACAATGAAACTAAGTGTGTGGTCAACTTGAGATGATCAGCATTCCTGGTAATGTGGTACAATTCACTGCTCAAATTGTCAGTTAACTCTGTTTGTCAACAGATTTTTGCCTTGGCTGACAAGTCAGCTGAGTGTATAGTATTGTCCGTCATCCATCCACAATTCACATTTTCGACTTCTTTTCTGAAATCACCAGCAAGCTTCACTTCAGACATGGTGGTAATGTACCTTGCATTGGTCTCTACCAAGTTTGTTCAAAGGGTTCCTGCACCATTGATTTTTAGATTTTTGTATGATTTTTTTTGTTTTGTTTATTTTTCTGGCAAAATGTTAAAAAATCTTCTCCAAGCTAATTCCTTTGAAATTGCATAGGGACACTTCTGGGGACCTCTAGACTTTAATTTGTTTAAGAGGTAGTGCTGCCAATTTTTTCTCTCTTTTTTATTTTAATGAATTTTGTGTGTTGAGGCTATTATGGAACTCCTGTCTAAAACCATCACTGAGATTGTTTTGAAATGTAGTGGATCTTGTGGGAGGGGCAAACAGAGCTGTCCACTAAATAGTGATACTGTGGATCCCTGATTTATTGCAAATTATTTGTTGGCTAATGCATGCAATCCTATTGATTACTATTTAGTCAATAGGATTGCAATGGAAATTTACATTTTAAATTTCCTCTGGAAAACCTTAAACTAGATTCACTTCAAACTTGGTGGGAATGTACCAAGTTTGTGCAAATGGTTGATCACACTTAAGTGATTTTTATATATTTTTTATGAATTTTTTGTTCAATTAAAAAAAAAAATCTGAGAAAGCGGACATCTTATTGCTTTGAAATTGCATGGGGACACATGAAAGTCAACAGAGATTGCAATGGAACTCACATTTTTACTTCCACTCAAACATCCTCATCCCCTTAGACTAGAGTGGGAATTCTTATGGGTTGAATGTCAAGGTCAGCTGAGGATGGGCTGCATGTTCACACAGCTTTCTTGTTTTTAAACATTTGCTGTATGGGCAATGTTTTCAAGATTTGTCTGTTTTGTAAGCCAAACCTGTTGTAGCCATATAGAGCTCTTCAATGGAATTGTGGGTGCATTGTGGCCAGAATTTGAAAAATTCTTCAGTTACATGTGTGTGCCCAAAGGCTGGGCTGTAGTCACTGCATGGTCACTAATTATGTCTGGGTGCCAACCCAGACATTTTGTTTTTCCGAGAATTAATTCTTTTTTTCTTTCTTTCTTTCTTTCTTTCTTTCTTTCTTTCTTTCTTTCTTTCTTTCTTTCTTTCATTCTGTCTGTCTTACTTTCTTTCTCTTTCTTTCATTCGTTTGGTCGTTTGTTCTTTCTTTTTTCATTCATTCTCTCTTTTCCTTTCTCTTCTGTTCATTCGTTCTTTCTTTCTTTCTTTCTTTCTTTCTTTCTTTCTTTCTTTCATTCTGTCTGTCTTACTTTCTTTCTCTTTCTTTCATTCGTTTGGTCGTTTGTTCTTTCTTTTTTCATTCATTCTCTCTTTTCCTTTCTCTTCTGTTCATTCGTTCTTTCTTTCTTTCTTTCTTTCTTTCTTTCTTTCTCTTGTATGTACCCAAAGGCCAGCCTATGGTGACTGGTCACTAGTTCAGTTTGTCCTTGTATAATGACATCATCATCCCATTGGGCTCCTGATAACACATGGTAAAAATTATGTTTATTGGAGTCACGAAAGATAAATAAGCTGACAATAATGGAGGATCTACAACCAAACATGCATTCCACCAGCTGTAACTCTGGCCTGGGACCTTTGCACAAAGTTAGCACAGAATACAGCAGGCTGTGTAAAGGCCACCTTGGAAGTGACCAGATGGCCTGCTAACCCTGTCATTAATTTTGAACTAGGTAGTGTGAAGGAACAAGTCGAACTGATTATCATGGATAAAAGGCACTGTGAAATGATTGGTAGGCCAGGTTTTAGATTCAGAAAGTGAACAGTGAAATCACCATTGTGCCTGATTAGTTACAAAGAAAATGATGTGAAATCAGTGGACTTGATTTGTCATTGAGAAATGGCACTGCAATAACTGTTGCGCCTAATTTGTCATTGAGAAATCGCACTGTGCAATAAGTGTTCGCCCTAATTTGTCATTGAGAAATGGCACTGTGCAATAAGTGTTGGCCCCAATTTATCATTGAGAAATGACACTTTGCAAGAAGTGTTGGGACTAATTTGTCATTGAGAAATGGCAGTGTGCAATAACTTGCACCTAATTTGTCATTGAGAAATGGCACTGTGCAATAAGTGTTGGGCCTAATTTGTCATGGAGAAATGACACTGTACAATTGGTGGTGAAGCTGATTTGCCAGAGAAATGGCACTGTATCTCATTTGTCATTGAGAAATGGCACTGTAAAATCAGTGATGGGCCCAGTTTGCCATTGAGAAGAATACTATGAAATCACAGAATTACATGTAGATATACTTATAAGATTGTGCAAAGCACATACTTTATGACTGCATGTGCAAGGCTTAAATATTTAATTCTGTCACAAAATGTTCTTGAATTCTTCAATTCTGTTGCAAAATATTTGATGACTGAATAAACAGGCTACATGTCCCGCGACAGTATAGACTATTCTTTTTACTGTATATACCATTGTCTTGCTCATGCAATGACAGTTCAAGTCCTACTGGAACATTTAAAATCCATACATGCTGGCAGGCTGTACTCAAGTGACAGACCTGGTCAGTTTAGATGGTAGGGCTACTGGCTTTTAATAGCACAAAAATGGTAGCTACATGTTACAAAATTGGGAATCAAATATTCAGCTCTACAGAGAAGTAGATGCCATACAAAAATGGTGAAGATGCCAAATGGTGGAGCTGCGTGGCTGCAAGCTGTGCAAAAGTTGGCCTCAACGCTGATTTTTGCGTGCTTCCCACATGCAACTGTGGTGTTGATGTTCGTCTGTCCTGAGCACTGCTACCTTTTAGTGCCACTACTGTGTGAGTATTGACATTTATGGGCTTCTATGTTTATGTTGTAAAATCTAATGGGACAAAACTTCACAAATCAGAGTTAACAACTCCTTTTTATAAGTACATGTACTTACTTGTATGTTTAATACAACTCTACCATGTACCAGCCGACAATTGTCAATGAGCATGCAATTGTATTTGATGAATGAGGTGACTCATAAACATGATAATGCAGGGGTACATCATTTCATGACCTTTGGGTAGCACACTTTAAATGTAGTTTGCACATTGTATAATTTGTAATGCATGTCAGAGGCAATAAAAGTACAACTTTATATGCCAATATACCTGCAGATGCTAAGAGAGATTATGAATGTTGATCAGAATCTATAATTAAAAGGATGTTGCTATAAATGTGTTGATGGGCACAAAGAGAGTCACTTAAGCCAGAGCTGCTGGAAAGTGTTTGGAGGGCAGAGTGTCAGATGCTTGAAGAGCTGACCAGATGTTTAACTTTCACATTAACCTCTACCACAATGTTTTCCAGTGTGTCTCTATTAACTGCAGAAAGCCATTTCATGTACATCTTTGTACTTCCTCAAACAATGTCTTGAATGGCCTTGAATTTTTCAGTCATCAACTGGCCTGGGTAATATACCATACAACTAATGGGACTTACCAGCCAAAGCCTGCTGAGTGTGACCAACTACATGTTACCCATTGCAACCACACCTCAACGTGACTGAATGATGAGCAAGATCACCAACCTCTCCCTACTTTGTGTGACCAGCTTAAGGCTGACACTGGTATTCAAATGGCTTACTGGTAAGTGGACTTCAGAGATGGCTCAAAATGTTGAGACAGTCTACATACATTGCTGATATACATGTACCTGTTCATAGCCTTTTCATCCAAGCTGTCAGGAGTGAAGTCTAAGCAGTTCATATGCTGTGGTACCTCTTGCATATTGCCACTGTCATGGAATGCCAAATAGGTTTTGTTGATAACACTTCCAAGTACGCAAGATTCAATTTTTTGGCAGATTTACTCTTGGTGACAAATTGCTGTTTTGTGTCATAACTTTTTTGCTCGACTGATAGATAATTTCATGTTTGGACACCATGAAGGCCACCTGCCATTATCGACCCTTTGCCTTTTTGAGACCACTCTGAAGACCCTTTAATTATTATCGTCTTTGTTTAACGTATCTGCATTTCAAGCCCATCTGTTACATGGGATCAGCTTTTGATGGCAGCAGAAGTGGTCTTAGCAAGCATGTACCACTGTGCCCCACTGAGTAGCTGATGACCAGCATGTACCACTTGTACCCTGCTGAGTGGCTGATAACAAGCAGGTACCACTGTGCCCCATTGTGTGGCTGATAACAAGCAGGTACCACTGTGCCTCTCAGATTGACCAATAACCAGCAGCTACCACTGTACCCTTCAAAGTGACTGATAACTAACAGGTACCTCTCTGCTCCTCTTAGTGGTTGATAGCACATTTTTATTGGGTGTCTGTGAAGCCATTTGGTTGCAATCAAGGTGATCAGTTATAACTTGCTGCAAGGATACCACTGTGGTAAAAACAGCAATATAATGACCAGTGGATAGCTCTTACTTCAGGGCTGCCAATGTGGTAGCAAACAATAATATGGATAACTCAACTTCAAAGGTACCACTGTGTTAATGGACAGTAATTTGGTGACCAGTAGCTCTTACTTTAGATGCATTTTGTTGCAGTTAAGTACTGATGGAGGAATGTGAGAAAACAATTACCTTTCATGACTCTGTAGGGAAGGGTGTGTTTGTCACTTCTTTTTCAGTATTTGTCTATTTTGGCTCTGTCTGACTTGTGGAATACCCCAACATATGTTAGACATGCTCACACATGCTGTTAGCTTACAAGACTCTGTTATTCTTGACAGAAGTAGTGGCTACATACAACAGGCATTAACTCCAGATTTATATGGAAATTTACAGCTGGTGTTGATAGTGATGATAGAAATGTCTTTAAAGAAGAGCATTATTTGGGGAGGAACCAATTAATCGGAGAATATTGACATAAACTATCACCTTAATCTGGATCAATGATGTGCTTGCAAGTTAGCAAAGCTTAAAGTAAATACTGAAGACAGCCTGGTTGAAATTACGAGCCACAAAGGATCTCATCTTGTTATGTGATGGTTATTCCCATAAAATTCCTATTTGACAGATATGCGACAAACCCTCCCTGACCTTCACAAGAAGGACAGCTACTTTCTGTTTGAAGCAAGAAGGCCTCCAGCATATGATTATATGGAGACAACTGGTAGGATATCAAAGTCTACATCTTTCCCTGGGTTTGCCTTGAAACCCTGGGTGCATCATGGATGATTGAGTCACTGAGCACTGTTTTGTAGGGACTGAAACCATCAAGAATGCAATTGATTTTTTTTTATTGATACCCGTTAATTTAGCCCAATGACATTGGGTACAGGATACTTTTAGTGTTTGATGAATATTCTGGGTATATTAGAAAATTTCATGTGGGAGATTGCATACAAGCACAATCTTGAATGAAGTCTGGCATTCAAATTTTTAATGATGCTTTGCAAATGTGAGAAAACAGCCCAAATATAAACCTGTACAATTAACTCACCTATAAAATATATATATATATATAAAGAGGGTTACCCAGTTAGTGCTAGAAGCACTAATCTGCCCCAGGGCGCTCTAGTAAAATTCAGTACACAGAATGTTGATATGAAAAGATTAAAGCAATATTTATTATCTGCTCTTGGCAATCAACACATTTTGGGGCTGACCAGTCCAGATAATTTGTCAGTTGTAGCTGTTGTGCAGAGTTCAATCTTTTTTACACCCCCAAGATCTTATGGACTACATTGTATTTTCATGGATTCCATAGTGGGATTCTTGAGCTCTATGCATATGGGAAATTGGTCATGTGCTGGTACTAGAATTTCCATTATGGCAGAAAGCTTCCCTAGTCCTCTCAAGCCATTTTAAGACAGCAAACTGTAGAGTTTGGAAGGGACCCTCCTTGGCTGGGTCTGACCAACATGTGGGCTGCTAATCTGGAGTCAGGATGGTGGCAATTAATTTCATGTTCTGGGCTCAAGGTTCAGGGACTGGAGGGAGGTGGGGTGAGTGGACAGCACAGCAGCCTCAAAATGGGTGCATATACATGTAGGTGCATGGGTCTGTTCACCTGCCTGTCCCAGCAGTCCTTTAACTAACAAAGCTTTGATGGCAATATTATGACAACGAAGTCCAACAAATAGCACAGATGTGCCAGTTGTATGTGTAGAAAGGAGATTGAACCTTATTTCCCAACAAGGTTAGGTGCTGAATGTGGTCCTTTGCAGTTTTTCAGCATTAATTGGCTAGGCAGTTTCAAAGAATTTTTTTTACAAAATTTGGTTCTCCCCCCCCCCCCCCCAACATTCATGGTAAATTGCAAAATATGATTGATGCATGACCTAGTGGTAGGGGTCCATCTAAGGTGGATCCCCATTGAGCTTGCAGATAGATGGCTACTGATGTCTTTTCTCTATTCACTGCTTTCACATTTTCAATTAATTGCACACCATCTCCCCAGACGGCAGTGGTGGTCAGTGAAGGCATGCTTTAAGTAACACGATAAAACAATCTTTCCCCAGTGTTTGAGCACCTCTTTGCTTTACCAAAGGCCAGAGTTTCATTTAGATTTTTTCAATCTTTTGTTTTGAAAAAAAAATGCTTGAATACCTCTTTTGAGAGGATGTGGTGGCCTTGAAAGGGCTATGGGGGTATAAATATCACAACAGAAATGAGCTACTCAGAATTCATAAAATTCCTCTTCTGAAGTATCACCAAGATATTCATCAACAAAATCCCTGGCAGTACTTCATCTGGGCAAATTTCCTTTATTCATCCTCAAAGGAGGTCTCTGCCTCAGAGTCACTGTCACTTGACTCTCTGATGTCATCCTCTTGCCACAGTTCATCATCTTCAGTGCCGTGTAATCTGTCAGAAATGCCAGTCTTCTTTGAACAATTTGACCACTGTCACTGTCTTCACAGAGGTCCATGAGGTCCATGTAGACCTTGACATATGCTTATTGAACTAAAATAATCTTCCTTACCTAGGACAGTGACAGGCACTGCACCCAAAACTGATCCAGACTGGGACAGCAACAGCCTAAGCACAAAATGCGAGGTTTCATTGTTTAAACCTTCATTGCCTCAACAAATCTACATGTACCAGTATCACTTGAACAGTAACCATTCAGTTCTCTGTAGTTGACACAGATTCAGTATTTAAATTGTTCACAAACTTTTTCATGTGTATTGTGAAAGAAGACAAGCATTGACTTATCGAGTCACTCTCCATGGCACAGGTGCTGGCATATACTTCCTACCTTGTCTGTGGTGGCGGAAACTGAAGAACTCTGAGAAAACCACTGTGCACAGTTAAAGTGGTAGAAACTTTTCTCCACATGCTGCCCAGGATGAGAATCTAATCCGGGTCACAGAGGTGAAAGGCGAGCGTCTTACTGCTCAGCCAACCGTGCACCCTATAATGTATTGAACTCATTGTTCAAAAGAGAAACACAGTCATGAATTCATAAGTCCCTGAATGTTCAATGCACTTGCATCAGTGTTTTTGCCAGCCCTCCTGAATCTTTTGGGAGTCTCCTAAAAATTCAGGCATGTGTTGTATGTGCTCCCAACTCCCAAAGTAACCCAAGAATCATGAAAATTACCACAAATATCAGTCTAAATAAATAATGTGGTAAATTTTAACAAATCTTCTTTTCACAGTGATATTTTCAAGACAAATTAAGCTGCTGTGCCTCTTGTAGCTGCAGCGTGTTTAGCACTCATGCCACCACTCAAGCTTGAATCCAAGTACCCTCACATGCCATGAAAATGCATACTTTGGTGTCTATTTTTGAAAAAAATTTCCAGGGGAGCATGCTCCTGGACCCCCCCCCCCCCCCCACGAGGACCTCTCAGCTTACACCACTCTTTGTTTCATAATCTCCAAAAAACATACCTCCACCTGGGTGCCAGCACTGTTGCATTCAATAAAAACTCACACTAAATAAAAGAAAAAAGGGCCACATGCAGTCTTGTTGCAATAATAAAACAGTTGGGGACCACCAAAAATATACAATAACCTATGTAAAACACGGAAACAAAACTAAAGAGACAAATATTGAACAATCCAGTCTATTATTTCCTAAGCCAGTTACATATTATGTGTGTATACAGGTAGTGACAGGGACACGAAGTGGCCGATTTTGTGAAAATAAAATGGAGTTTTGAAGAATTGCTGCCAAAATTGTCAAGTGTAACCCACCAAAACAGAAACTACTTGTTGACCCACACCAGGAAATTCTTGGAATGAAGGTATGCTCTGATTGGTCAGTATCCACCAATCAGAAGGATGGTAACATCACTGTATGGGGTGCATGAACTTCTTCTATCCTTTGGCTTCATTTAGCCTGTCATTGGGGTCTCATCCATATTGCCAATCAGTGACAGTGCATAATTGTTTTCCTACCTCACCCTGATCACATACGAATGAAAATAAGGTATCATACTCATGTGGTGGGCTAGCATCTTCTGTGCAAAATGGGTTCTTGCTCTTAGGGAGGCTGTGGTACTTCACAAACCCAGAACACCAGTTATTGGTTACCTTGAAGTCTTTCATCTTTTCTTTCATTGCAATCTGCAGGTCTTGTTGTCTAATTGCAGATCTGCTGACAATGTGTCCACCTTGCCTCATTTTTGTGACCCATGTGTGCAGCTTAAGCATTCTCTAGGGCTGACCACATCCCTTGCTTGAGCCCATGTTTGGCATGCTTGCTACTTTGCATGGCTTCCATGGTGACCCATTTGCTTTCTCCAGTTCTTGACCAGCATATCATTTACTCCAAATAATCTCTCTGTGTGTCTGTTTCCGTGTTGCTCAGCGATAACTTTGGGCTTGAAGGCTGCATGGTACTTCTCGTTCTTTCGACAGTGCCTAGGACTGGGCATTTTGGTAAAATCTTTAGTCTTTCTCTTGTCTGGCATTAATTGTAATGGGTGTAGTTGAGTTGAGTCAAACTTGAACATGACAGCTTGTTGTGACAGCAGTCTTGACTTGTGATATACAACTGTACTGTATTTTACCTGACCTGATAACTAAAGCTTTTTTTTTTTTTTAATCATTCTGATAATTAAAGCCCCACATCAGATAAACCATTGGCATTGGCTAATTCAGTCAACTGGTGAAATTCCCCTGTTTATTTTACTTGAGCCCATCACAGGACTGTTATCACAGTAAAGATGAAAACATTAGAACCAAATCGGTCCTTGACGTCAAGCTGCTCCACCGTGTTTGCTTGACATGAGGCAGGGGCAGCAAGAGTGATCATGAAAATAAAGGGAAAAAAAGCTGTTAATTTTGAGTTGATTAAACATATTGGTCAGTTTAGCTGCTTCATCCCCCCCCACCCCCCACCCCTCTTTTTTAACAGCTAGGCTCATTTCCTAAGTATCAGCGTCTGAATGAAAACGTGTGACATATTTTTGCACAGCTGCATGTGCCTGGTGAGCATCTCTTTTTCTGAAAGAAGTGACTCTGAAGTTAGTCACTGTGTTACTTCAAACATTTGCAAACCAGTCCCTGTCACATCTGAAAGAGGCAAAACTGAAGTTACATGTCTGCAGTCACTATGTCACTTTGATGAACATTTGAAGCCATTCACTTTATCACTTGATGACAATTTGCATCCAGACATATTGTCTTATTAATGTCATTTCCATCTCATTCCATGGTGAGAAAGTTTTTTATTGGGGGCCTTGCATCATAGATCTTCAGTCTAAACATTTGTAGCTGCCTTTGGCATCGTTCCCTCAGTACATGTCTGCATTAAGGACAGGTGGGCTCTCACTTGTCTGTGTGTCGCCCAAGCTGTATTCTGCTGAGCCAGTCCCATGCTTCCAGGGTCAGGAATGATCAATGTCACGACGGCAGTGTCAGTCTGTTTGGACTAGCCCTTTGCTGGTTGGAGTAAGACCTGAGTCAACAGTTTTCCTTGTTAGGTTAGCCACAATGTGTTCAACATGTGCAAAGAAAGCTGTTGACCTGCAACTTGCTATCGTGTTGTAGGTCTTAGTTACATGTACTATTCTGACTGAAAATGTTTTTTGCTGTGTCACAGGAAATGAATATGAGTACAAGCATTGAGGCCATTGACAATTTCCATGCTCTTTTGGGTGATTTGAGCAGGAATTATGCAGATGTAAAAGACCAACCTGAAGAAATATTGATGTGTGGGGACTCAGATGCCCATCTCTATATAGTCTATTGGACATTGGAAAGAAGCCATATATGTTGTGTCATTGTAGATATTCAGGGATCAAGTCATCATTGGTTTAAACATATTTCATCATTCTTTTCATTATCAGCACATGTACTGTGAATATGTTTATTTTCATGTTTTGGGTTTTTTTTGTTTTGTTTTTTTGCATTTTGGACCTTTCACAGAGACTTCAAATTTGGAAGTTTAGTTTTACTTCCAATCAATGCCACTTAAAAAAGTTTTTTTCACTGTGTTCTTAATTTCACTCTTTGAAGCATCAGCGAAAATAAGGACACAGCAAAATTAAATGAATTCACAGTATATTGTGGCTTGATGTCATTAGTGTACATGCTTTAATACTCTTCATTTTCTTGAGTGTAAGAAGTGGCCATTGTGCTGGATACCTCTAACACACTCTCATTAATCATAATAGGCTTATGAAGCTAATTTTTTAAGTAAGAGTTGTTGGTGTGGTTGTTCGTCCTTTGAATTGGCAACTGATAGCAAAATGCTACCATCTCAAATGTTTATGTCAGCTAAGCCTCATATTGTATGGGTGCTTTTTGATAATTTTCTTTGACTAATGATGCTGCTTTATTAATTAATTAACATTCAGTAAGTGCCTTAGATTTTCTTCAGGCCATTTCTTAGTACCCACTTCAACAAGGCCATCCAAAGTACTTATATAGCCTACATGTTGCTCTTGCATGCTAGGTATACTGTTTCCAGTGAAGCCTGTGGTGAGTTAGCTTGAGGCTTGATGACACTTGCTGGACCATGTGCAGTGGAAGGACACCTGTACCTTTAAAGAGCATGCAGGTTTTTTGCTTTTGTTTGTTTGTTTTTTCTTTTGGCCTGATGCAGTCTTTGAAAATAGGCTCCAAAATCCTCAAGAATGCATGCAGTAACTGGATCAGCTCAATCTTCAGATCTTTGTGAGTCTGTAATTATTCCAGTAATCAAAAATGTGACAGTCTTGGCTGTGAAGTGACTGGCAGACCATGTATGCTCCACCTGTTGTGGGCCGCTCATCAGCAGCTTATTCCCAGACGTGCCCAACGTAGCCACGCAATTGTTACGCCTCACATAAATATGGAACCATTTTCAAATCCCTGCCAGTGCCTGATGAGACCTATCCAAGGTCACAACGTGTCGCACATTTACTGTTACTACCTTGGCTGCTTGCCTTGTCATATTTGCTTGTTCCCAGGAACATTTTTGTCCCGATACAGAGGGACATGTTTCATGATTATGGCAGAAGATCCACAGACACAAATTCTTGAACCAGGTCATCCATCAAAGTTCAGATTTTTCTACACTGTGCATACAAAGTGCTCACAGTCTGCATTGATCTCACTGGCCAATAAGTATGTTCTTGCATTATGTCCACATGTCAAGATCCACAATACTTAAAATTTACACCAATCTTTTATTCTGTTATGTAAAATCAGTCCTTTATAAAGAGCTTTCGATAAAACATGCACTCTTGACCCCATTTACCCTGGTAATCACATCTTGTCTCAACTGTACTGAATTCTAATGGGATGCTTGCCTGTGTTGCTGTCTTGTGATGCAAACTTGTGTAGTTGTCCTGTATAGCTGTACCTAGCTGTGATGCTTGCCTGTGTTGTCCTGTGATTGGCTGGAGGCTCTCCCCCAACAATCCTCTGACCCACACTGCCCCTCTACTGTGTGAACTACGAAGACAGATTTTTCTCCTTCACCCACACTAACCACTGCTACTAACAATGAGAATCAATTCATAATTCATGAAAATTCTCTCTTTCACAAGGCATATGAAGTTCTTGCAAGAAAGGGTGTATTTTGGTCACACTGATGTAAAGAAATATGATCATGATTGTTAGCTGTATTGTTTTGTTCAGATTTGTGGTCATGTCTTTTTTCCATTGACTGTTAACCTGATAAAAATGCTCTTCAGCCATCAACCAACACCTTGGCTTTTGTAAAATGCTCTTGCTTGTTGTACATGTACAATTATGTTCAATGGAACGAACAACACCTATCAATCTAAGCATGATAAATAATAACAACAAGTGAATGTATCTTTTTCATGAGAAAAGGGAGTGGCCTCCCCTGACACGTTTCACGCCCTGGGTGGCACTTCATCAAGGGACTGGAGGCTCACTCCAGTTTATTCTGGTCTGACATACAACTTAAGTGCTGATTAGAGGCTCGGTTTTCTGGAGAATCATACATGTGAACTTTCCAAATATAGTCTGCTTATGGTGATGTCAATGTTCATTTCTGGCCAGCTGGGGCGTTACAGTTCCTATAATCTTGACTGATTTTGTATAAACTTATTTATGAGCGCTTAAAGAAATATGTATCAAATGAAGTTATTTCAGCCATGTTTAATCTTGTGCTAATAAAAGTTCTTTTGAAATATATATATATATATATATATATATATATATATATTTATTTATTTATTTATTTATATATTATATGTGTGTGTAAATGTATGTCCATCTGGTCTTGTTTCCTCTTCTGTTTCTTGGTCCCCCTTGATGTATCAATGTTGTAATCCATCCTGTTGTATTGTCCTGTGACCTGTAAAGTACAGAACAAGGATCAGCCAAAAGTGGGGGGAGTTGGTGACCCATCATCTACATCATCGCATAGATATAAATCGTTTCTTAGTACAGGTATTTCCTGTAATATTTTGTTTTGCCAAATGAGTGTGTTTGGAAATGAGTGAGGCAGTCTTTGTCCCACATATTAATTAAAATATCTTGGCCTAAATGTTATCGGGATTTCTCTTTCCTAGTGTTCTCTTGTGGCAGCTTTAATTTGTTTAGCGATTATTTTAAATTTGACTGTTGTCAGTTCAGCCTCAAAAAGTCTGTGGTATTTGGTCATTTTCATTGCTGCAGTCCCTGGTTGATATCATATAGGCTGTTGGAAATCTACATCATGGGTCCTGAAGTGATGTCTGTAGCTGTCTATCCTTTCATGTTTTATGGCACACACTGCATGTACGAACATAATCATCTCTGTGTTTCTTAGTGACATGTCTGTTTAAAAGCGACTGCTTGTGTCAATATTGTTTCTCACAAAAATAGCACGTTAATATCTTTCTGCCCAGGAGGTTAGGCCTGATGGAGTTACCATGTTGAGCTCGTGAATTCAGGAGGCTTTGTGCGTTGTGCGTATTATGTTGTCATGGCATGAGAATTTTTGCATGCCACATATTATGACGTATAAAACAGGGCAAGTGGCCTCGATGGAAGAGGTAAAAGTTTGACTGGTTTCATTTAAACGTACTCACTAGGAACTAACGGAAAACCGCTGGGGGCCCATATATATATGCACAGGTAACTTTCCGTCGTCACGCAAAACATGTGCATCATGATGACATGAGGACAGGGTGTGCATTGGCTGTGATTGGTTATCACAGTCAGTCCATTTCAAATTGCCTGCTTGAAATGGAAGTTCCTTCCAAATAAAGGAAGGTAAACAAGTGGATCCACCGGATCACTTGGTTCACATGTGTATTAGGCTATATGATCCAGTAGAATTCCTGTTCTATGGATGCCCTAAATAGGGGCAATCAGAAAAGAGCTGATGCCTTTTCTGAGAGGGTATATGTGTGGTTTTCCTCCTATATACATGTATACACAGTGTGATATAAACCCTATGAGGTACTGTTATCATGGGTGAATGAGGTATGACAATATTTTTTTTTTTTTTTTTCATATATTATGATGTTTGAATCTGGGCATTGTTGTAGGTTCAACGAAATAGATTTCGACTTTTTGTCTTTGATGTCTTGTCGGTGTCCATAAAAACATTTTACAAATGATTGTGACGTTTGACCTACGTATTGCTTACGGTGTTTGGAACATTCTATGATATATATTAAATTTGTAGAGCGACGTGATTTCTTGTTTGATGATGTATTTGATTTTGGAAGCTGTGCTTATAAATGAGTAATTTTTTATCTTGTACATGTATGGACAGGCCACGCACTGATGTCCACCTGGTCTGTTACCTGGTCTTGGTTTGAGTTTATCAAAATCAGAGTGGACTAGTTTATCGCGAAGGGAGAGTAGTCTTTTGTAGGAGATCATATGCGTTTTGTTATAAATGTGGACCGTATCCATATGTTGCCTTAATATTGGCCAATATTTTTTAATCAGAGCATTAGTGATGGGGTTTTCCGAGTTGTGTGTTACTACAAAGTTGATTATGTCTGTGTTTGTGGCTGTGTGTCATTTCAATGCAAGGAGCGTAGCACGTGGCTGTGCGAAAGTGCAGGAAATTGCTTCCTGTATTATCTTGGGTGGATAGCCACGTATCTCTAGATTGGTGGTCAGTTGTCTGGCTTGTGTGTGGAATTCATCGTTGGTTGAGTGTATGCCCCTTATGCGTAGTGCCTGGCTGTACGGGATGGAACGTTTTTGGTGGGGTGGGTGGCACGAGTTATAAACTGGACAGAAATGAACATTGATGTCACAATAAGCAAACTACATTTGGAAAGTTCTCATGTATGATTCTTCAGAAAACTGAGCCTCTAATCAGCACTTAAGTTGTATATCAGACCAGAATAAATTGGAGTGAGCCTCCAGTCCCCTGATGAAGTGCCACCCAGGGCCCGAAACGCGTTGGGGGAGGCCACTCCCTTTTCTCATTAAAAAGGTTTATTCACTTGTTATTTATTATTTATCATGTTTAGATTGCTGGCTGTTGTTTGTTCCATTGAACATAATTGATATTAGGCCAGTCCCATTGGTGCGAACCATGCATCTTTGACTGATCCACCTGGCCATCTATTTAACCTTTTATGTTTCAGGCTAGTGTGTTTTCGACTATTTCAACATGTATTTGTACATGTACAAGATAGGTCCTACCTTTAAGCTGTTATAGATATTGACCTACAGTTAGGTGACATGCTAGGCAGGCTGTCGTTGAAGTGCACTCATTAGGGATCCTTGTGCATGTAAATCAGCAGCCAGCTCTCCTTGTGCTGTCTGCAGCTCTTGCAGCACCTGAGCTACAAACAGGTCTGCTTCCAGTTGCTGCATTTTAACCTCCATGTTATCCAATGCTGTCATTCTGGTGACAATCACCTGAAAGCAGTTGTGCATGGGCACTGCCATCTTATGCAGGCCGTGCATGTGTCATACTCATTCTCAGCCATCCTTATTAACATTCAGAGCCATCACTTGCACTGACGGGGCTGCCCGTGAGTCTTGCCGTTCTCTCAACTTGTGCAGAGCCTGCGTCAGTAGGATCTGCCAAACCTGAGCTTTAGCCTTGAATTCAAGCCTTCAAATCCTGAACAATCCTATCAGGGGGAGAGGGGTTAGGGTACCACAATTGCAGAGCTGAAGGAAAGAAAAAACTTTGGTGAGGCCATTTAGTTCATTTAGTGACACTGTTGGCAGGGCAAGTGCTGAAGGCACGCAGCCATTCTAGGGGGGCCCGGGGGCATGCCTCCCCCCTCCCCTCGGGAAAATTTTTCAATTCCTGCATTCTGGGCACCAAGTTCAGTGCATTTTATTTCTCTTTTTGTGTGCAAGTTGTATGACGATGCAAGTTAAATATTAAGCAGAATTCACATCTTTTCTGGATTTTCTATTTTTTGCACACAAGATTTTCTGTGTCAACTGATCCATGTATGATGGGATAACATTTCAGATTATATTTACTTCTCACATAAGTGCTTTTTATTTAATTGGTACTTACATCTTTCCTAGCGCTTTACGCACAAAGAAAACCTCACCACTAAAACATCAGTTTCCCTAGACATAGATTTTCACTATGTATATGATTTTCAGCAATAATTTACCCTTAAAACAACTTTTACAACTTTTTTCAGTACGAAAAAGAAGGACCCATTATAAATCATACCATTTCATACGGCCCTGAATTGTCCAGATCCTGCTGCCTCAAAAGTTCCATTGTCTTGAAATTCAGCCCCATGAGTTAAAATGCTGACTGGCACCAGCAACAGTTCCTCGAATTCCTGTAACAGGACCACTGCTGGCACTTAGCTTGACAATAGCTGCACTGTTATTTGCATGGCTCATGTCCAGCTTAATGGTCTTAGGGCTCAACAAACTACCAACCTCTCTAGAGACTTTGCAGTTTGTAACTAATTAGAGTTAGAAGTAATGGTCCATTCTGTACATTAATGCTAATGATATAGTTTATCCTAGAAAAATATCCTGACCCGAACGAACTCCATTCTCAATGGGGGGTGGGGGGTGGGGGTGGTTAAGGTTGGTAGGGTGGTCTTTCTTAGCAGTACCTGGGGTGTTACCATGAACAATCTTTGGTTCACACTAGACTAGACTATTCTTGTCCCTGGGTTCATCTCAGTCTGAAACACAGATGTGCACCTGATCTGCAATGTGGGCCATCTGTGCATGCGAACCTGCCCGGCATGGTGATCTTTAGGTTGTTTTCTGTGTCTGATTTAACACTGCAAGCAGTTCACACCATTGGCCGACTGGATCATTAGATCCAGTGAAGACAAGAGGATCAACAGTCCAGATTGAATCAAACAGGCTGCACTTGTCTGTTACTGTTAAATGAAAGCACCAGACCTAAGTAATGAGAATTATGAACTGCAGTATTCCTTGTAATCTGCTACCACACACAACACACTTAACCCTTTGCCCACAAATTCAAAAATAACAAAGTGTGGGAGAATTTCAGGGACTTTGTGTGGGCATGTGAGCAGGTCACATGACCCCCATATTGGCACCCACCCACCCTCCTGGCAAGTGCCTGGGCCCATTGACCCTATATTAAAAACTTCCATATACGGCACATTGTCACATTACTCTGTTTGTATACTTTTCTTTTTGTCTCGCCAGCACAAGCTCTTGGCAAGACTAAGCAGTCACTTTCCGTCTGTCCATCCATCCGTCCATCAACAAAAAACTTCGGAGTGGCTTGAATTATACTGGCAAGACATTCATGCCCCCGGGCATGACTCTGGTTTAACAGCTAAAGCTTGTTCATTTAGTTGTTATAATTGTTTTGGTGTGGTATCTTACTCTAACCTTTCAATAGAGCAGCATGTCGATTGTGTTCTGAGTCCCAAAAAGTGATGCAAATTGTCACAAGATTCCACTGTAAAATATGTTCCAATGTTATAAAAAATTGCGGTGTTTATACCTGGGACATATGACATGATGTGCATCAATGGAATCTCAACCCTTTTGTGGAAGAACCATGAACTCAAGTTGATCATGGATGTATGGTTTATTTCTTAATTTGTTTAGCTACATTTAAATCTGTTTACCTGGTAAATTTAGCAGTTTAGTTTTGTTGTCCTTCCATATCCTGTGACCTTGGTACATCTCTATGCTGTGCCCCTCTGTGCTGTACATAACACAGATACAACTGATGCTCTGTCTTGACATTTAAGGACAAAACAAAGTAGTGGAAGTACCTGGAAGTCTTCAGCCATCTCATTACTGTCTTTCTCTGGTGTGGGGTATAGCCAAAGGAATTATTAACTTACCGTGGAACATTTTGCTCAAGACGCTTGTCTTGCATCTGGGTGTTTTTGTCATCAGCTGATTTTTTTTGTATGTATCTTAATTGAAACAATTAGGTCTCATTGAATCAGATATTTTTATGATGGTTTCAGTCCCTGATAAATAGTAGTTACTCTTACCTGGAGCTTCAAGGCAAACCCAGGGCAGAGATGCAGACTTTGATGTGCTGCCCACTGTCTACATCTGTTAATTAATCACATCAAGCTGGGTACTCCCTGTAGGATGCTGGCTGGAGGCTTTGTCTTGGTCCTGAAAAGAAAGTTCTCCATTTTTGTCAGGGGTTTGGGAGGCATCTCAACATATTGTGCATGTCCCAAAATCCCAAAACTTGTTTGTGGCAAGTAGAATAAGATGAAAACATTAAAAAATAAAGATAAGGGCAGAGCAGCCTTGGTTATTTTCACACACTTAAACATATTTATTTGGAAAGTGCCATGGATAGGTGTGAGGCCAGGGGACTGCTACTGGAAGTAGGACATTTAGGTGTAGATGGGCTTGAAAGGCAGGGTGTTCATGGTGTCCCTGAACAGTGCAGAGCACACAAATACTGTGCAAATACACCAGGTCAAAATATTATGAGGTTTATTATTATCATGAATAATGAATCATTGCCCCTTTAACAGGATTCAGCAATTTTGTTTTCAGTGACATTTAACCTGGATTTCTGGCTTAAGATAACATAAATAAAAACCACAAGTCACATTGTTGCAAATATTTACAGGGCATGTTCTTGGGCCATGTCAATTTGGTCACCACTCTGAGTCAAGTAGTGGCTGTTAACATACACAGTGGTACCTATCAACTTGAGTTGAGTATTGGCTGTTAGCATACATTGGTACTTACCACCTTGAGTAGGGGCTGTTAACATACATTGGTACTTACCATTTTGAGTTGAGTGGTAGTTGTTAATATATAGAGTGCCACCTGTTATTTAAGATCACCCTAGTGGCATCAAAATAGTATCATATGACAGATGCATAGTCTTAAAATAAAGCTGAACTTATTAGAAAAAGTGACACCTTGTATCATGGTCGGGCAATGTTCAAAAGACATGGTCTGTCACAAGAAATGATCTTTGAGAGGGTACTAGTGTATTGTATTCTATTGCTTCAATGCCATATATTATATTAAATTATGATTAGATGTTTTGTTAGACAGTAGCCAACACTCTCTTGGGGGCTATGCTATTGTGTTGCCGCCCCACTAGAGACTATACCCAGAAGAGGGCCCTGGCTCATGCAAAGTGGATGCAGTGATAGCTATGCACGAGTCACTCACGGTCATGGTTGCAGGGGAAAATACATACAAGTTTCAGGAGTTTCCATGTGTGGCACATGGAGTACCTGTCAAGCTCATTTCTGGTCTAAATCGAGTTGTCTTGATCGCAAAATACACATGTAAGACCACATGGGCTTTGTGTCAAAATGTGCTCCGTGATGGCCAGGGGAAGCGGCCGGCGCTGTTGGCGGGGCCTGCAAGTCATTCTCATTTTTTTCTGAGAAACTATAATAAATTTTGTGCACTTGTGGGAAATTTTTTTTTTCTCATGATGGAAAACAGCAAACTTCGTTGTTCAACTGACTCTTTATTTTACATCTATATGATCATCTCCCAATCGAACATTGTGGGCGATAATACCAGTCCCGGAGCTGCAATGCTCACTTTCAATTGCACACTCTGCCAAAATTTGTGGGCCATCAGCAAGAAAACAATCAGGTTATCACTTGCCAGATAGAAACACAATGTGCTTCGTCAGTTCAGGACTTTCCCCCACAAGTGGAGCCACTGTGCACAACTGCTTTCTTGCCTCCATTCACAAGAGAATCCCCTTTGGGGGGCAAGCCTGCTTGCTTGTATACTTTTAATATGGGTACCTACAGTATGCAGGAACAAATCTCGGGTAATGGGAAAATATGAATACATGTTTAGATAGTTGTGCATATGAAAAAAGTGTGGTAACTCAGCTGCAACAGTGTTTACTCAACAGTGAGAAAAGAGAAATTTATTACAGAAAATGAGGGCAATTTTGGGAAAACAAACCGCATTTCCTCTGTGAAATGTTAGCAAGAACCTTGTTCTGAGTTGATCTTTTCAGAGTGTGCACATGCATAAATGACTGGTGAGTGGCCACTGTTGACTATGCTGCTGCATGATAGTGAGGAGACATTCCTCAATGTCAAAATGTACTCAGTGCACAGAGGCGTCAAAAACTATGCAGGTAATTGACTCATAGGTGTCAGAATCACCTCTCCCCACGCATGAAATAAGGGCAGCCACACTTTGAAGATGTCAGTTTTATCTCTCCCCCCCCCGCTCTTTACAGTAGAGCACTCAGCACATAATGTCACAGGATACTGCTTATAATTCAGGACTTTCCCCCACAGACTACTTGATTGTATCGTTTTAACATAGGCACTTGCCACAGAGCAAGGTTTACATGGTAAAATAACATGAATATCTCAGCCAAACAAGTTTAAGCATGGCAAGAAAATGGCCTCTAACCTATTAATGAAACCTTTCATAAAATGCTGAACTTATAATACTAGGTTAAGACTACTTTAGGGCAGTAAAGCTTGCCAAATCAGTGACGTGTCTGCCATAACTGAAACAATGGCGTTTTGCCCTTTAAACACCACACTTGTATGAATGGTAATATCGTTCAGAGCCATATGCTGTGGCATCATGAGCACAGACTGCCAAAATGTACTCAGTTTAAAGGTTTCACAAACTACTCTGCTGATTAACTCCACAGGTGTCAGAAACAAATGGGACACCTATGCATGTGTGGGTGGTCAGTACACAGATACGGACTACCGTATGAGGGTCTCAATAATTTTGCCTGTAAACAGTTTCTAACATCTTCAAATTAAAAGTGCATGGTACATTACCGATATTGACAGGCATACTAATAACAAAGTTTCACAATTTATGTTGATGTTTGTATAATTGACCTCAAATTTACTTTAAAGATTGGTACATTTAACATGCATTACCCTATGCCCACAATTGTCCACCCCCGCAATGCCCTCTCCAGTCAGCTGGAGGTGAGAAAAGTCTATGCTTTGCTGGTTCTGTGAAAGGAGTCAATTACAAGGCATTGTAAGCATTGACAATAAAAATTCGAGGATAAAATCATCCATACAGTCCCAGATACCTTGGCCCCTCGGTGAAGCAAACACAATTTGGAACTTGCCATTTCTGATCCCATCGTGGCAATCAACATCTCCAGCATAGGCAGCATTGGTTCCACAAGTTTTAAGTCTCTTTACTTGGTCCTTCATCAGGGCAATAAGTGGTGAAATCACAATGATGGTACTGTTTTTCTCAAACATTTTGGGAAGGTAAGAATAACCCAGTGTTTTGTGACGTCCAGTTGGTACACAAACAAATGTGTCCTGGCTCTGCCCTGTGGCTGTCCTCATTGCTTCCCTTTGAAAATCTTTAAATTTAATGCCACTCCTCTTTTCAGTTGCACTCACTTTTTTCTTAATAATTCTTCATCCATCTTGTAATACTTGCTGAAGTTACAACTTGAGAAAGCTAATGTTACAATACACAAATGGCATCCGGATGAACAAGCTGATGACACAATTACGATTTGCTTTATGCTTACGAGGTAATGAGATCACACCCCAGATTGTACCTGCAGGCGATTTAGTAGCCCAGCTGTAATGGGGTAAACACACTGTGAATATCATAAATGAGCTGATTGGGCAACGCGTTTTTGTTTTGTTTTTTTGTCAGTCAGGGAAAATGACTCTCTTTTGTTTGCCTTCTGTCTCCAGCGGGGCCCTCAGTCTATTTTGCCCACCAGGAGACAGAGTGATACTGTCTAATGTTCTGTCAGGTTATGGAATTGTAAATGTCATATAGTATTACGTAATTGGATTCTGACCATTACTTAATTGCAAGGGAAATTGATGTTTCCTTGATTGTTATCATGTAAGCAACCAAACCCATGATCTTACTGTTTGACTTCTTGACCATAAAATTTTCATAATTTGGCTTTTCTGCAGTTGATGTTTCAAACATCAGGTGTATGTTGATCTTATACTCTAGTATTGCTAAAAATTTGGGTACATCAGTCTGGTTCTTGCTATTTGAAGTTAGTGTATTAATTGAACACAGCAAGTATGAATGGAATTTGTGGAAGACAAAGTCATGAAATTAAACCAGATTAGTCACTAACATTTTTCCTGATAAAGCAGATGGGAAAATGAATGAATTTGAAAAATTTAAATGTCTATAAATTGGCTAGATGATCAAAGACTGTATGCCTAGATGAAAGACTGTATAAACACTGCATACCACAGGTAAGTGACAATCTTGTGTATTTTTAATTTTCAAGATTTTATGCTTGGAGGTCAAATGCAGGATCCCTGACTGTGGCACAGTTCATTTCTGATTTGTACATTTCATTTAATATTATTTCCATTGCCTGGCGATTCAGATGCCAGATAATTTCCCTGAATATGGAAAAAAAAAAAAAAAAAAATAGAAAAGAAAAGAAAGGTTAATTTGATTGAATGTATCCAGCTTGTTAGAAGATCATGACAGGTATAAGTCTCTGGTCGGGGGAAGGGGTATTAATAAAAAGAAAGTTTGTTTATCTAGGGAAACCCTTGACTTTTTTGGGGGGTTTTTTATTTTTTGTTTTTGTTTTTAAGGTCTGGATTTGTTTTGAAGGTCTGGGGCTGCCTTTTACAGGTTGGGTTTTTTCAGGGTCAAGGGCTGGATTTTACACATATAAGTGACCAATAGGTCAAGTTAAAGCATTGGCTTAAATCATGGTAATGGTGGTTCTGTGGCCCACGATTACTTTTAAAAACTAATCAAAAGTACCATATAAGTATGGGGTTTCTTTTGGTCCTGTTAATTTGGACCTTGAATGACCTTGAACGGTCAAACTGACATTTGCTTATATCTTCGTATCAGTGGGTCCTGTTATTTTTTCATTTAAAAATTGATGACTCAAGAAGTGTGTGAGTGAAGACTTTGTTGAGTCACTGCCAAGATTCTTCAAATGGTTATGCTCCAGGGATTTTTAGCTTTTTATAAATTTTTGCTTTCTGTTTTTTTTTTTTGGGGGGGGGGGTGGCAAAATCTTAAAAAATCTCAATCTCAAAAGGTAAGTATGGGATACTAGACTAAGTGTAGATGCCTGTATATGACATTTTCTTCTAAACTGTGAACTCGATCCACTTGAACATGTTGAAACTTGGTGGAGATGTACCTTGGGTGAAGATGACTGTGTAACAGCTCAGCATATATATGGGCTGCTAATGCCCTGGAGCACTGGCACACTATAGTGTCTGTTATGGTAGACATTTTGACCACTCAAAGACAGAAATAAGATTTTGGATGATGGCCATGGTTTATTTTGGAGTTCATTTACCATACTAACTACTTAAGAACACCTCCACTTGAGACCAGTGACAACTCAACACTGTGTATTGCCACTGTACACGGGTGACAACTCAGTATCATATATTGCCACTGTACACCAGTGACAACTCAGTATCATATATTGCCACTGTACACCGGTGACAACTCAGTATCATATATTGCCACTGTACACCAGTGACAACTCAGTATCATATATTGCCACTGTACACCGGTGACAACTCAGTATCATATATTGCCACTGTACACCGGTGACAACTCAGTATCATATATTGCCACTGTACACCAGTGACAACTCAGTATCATATATTGCCACTGTACACCGGTGACAACTCAATATGATATATTGCCACTGTACACGGGTGACAACTCAGTATCATATATTGCCACTATACACCAGTGACAACTCAGTATCATATATTGCCACTGTACACCGGTGACAACTCAATATGATATATTGCCACTGTACACGGGTGACAACTCAGTATCATATATTGCCACTGTACACCAGTGACAACTCAGTATCATATATTGCCACTGTACACCAGTGACAACTCAATATGATATATTGCCACTGTACACCAGCTGTGACAACTCTATACGATATATTGCCACTGTACACCAGTGACAAACACAAAGATAATATATATGGCCACTGACTCCCCAGTGACAACTACTAGCTACTCTATACATGTATGTATGTACATGTCAGGACTGATATCTTGAGCCAGACTATGCCAAACTCATAACCAAAGGCAGTCAGCAGATGCAAAACCAGCCAAAAACAGCAAAAAAAGAAAAAAGAAAACAGGCAGCTAGCTCTTGTAATGCAGTGCAGCTCTATTAGAATTTTGAAGATAGCTTATTTACAGAACTACTAGATAATACACCTGGCTCAAGGTCTCCAAAACATGTAAATATTCACCACATCCCACGCGAGATGTGACGGGTAAACCTGGAACATCTGGAACCTCCCAGTGCAAGCTGGGAACCCCCCAACAAGGGCGATCAAGCTTAATAATATTTAGCAATGAGAAGACTAGGCAAGTGTTGATAAGAACAGATACACAGTGTGCCAAATAAGCCTGACACGTTTCATCCTTCACTGGACTCATCAGAGGCTAATGGGTAATGATTGACCACAGGTTGAGCATAACTCTAGTCTTATGCCCAGCAGTACAGAGAGTTGAAATCTTTCAGCTCCACAGTCAAGTGGTTCAATCAAAACTGAATGCTGCTTTGTGTGCATGGCCTTTGTATGGGGCCACGTAACGTTGGTAGGGGAAATCTAGACGTTACGTTGTATTGTGACATCATCAGTTATGGGTCAGCAGGTTCAGCCTTACTGGACAGTATAGGACTGGGTTGTGCCAGTCATCACAGGTGACTGTGTTGGCATGTGGTTTGATGACAGGTCATGTTCACTGGTTAATAAGTGGGGTTACACAGGGGTTTTCTTCTCTGTGAGGACCCATGGGAGAAGACCATCTCCAACCGGGAGATTCCCAACTTCCTGTTCCCTGATCAGATAATGTGTCTGGATCATAAACTTCTTTTTATATCCTTTAAAATTATGTTGCTATCCAAATTGGAAGCTAAAATAAATTTGCAGCATTTCCAGAGCACATAAAATATGTTTATGTGCGCATGGCACAGTTGTTAGAGGATTTAGACAGCCGAGAACAATTAAATTTAGCACATGACTGGGCAAGTGGCCATCTTCATCCAATAACATGCATATGAGGTGAAATGGTTACAGTGCAAATGACACCACTTGTGTCATGATCCAGACTCGTTTTTTTGGTCTGACCGTCTCTGACTCAGGTGGGAGCTGTCCACTTGACAGCTCTGCCTATTCTTTTTCTATGGATTCCCACCAAATGATTTAATCATATCATCTTCTAAGCCTATTGAGGTTCATACTACCTGCAAGCTGCAGTAAAAGTGGTTTACAACTGTGTTGTTGTGAAAATTGCATACAAAATGCCAGACGTAAACAAAATAGTGAGTGATTAGTTCTGCCTGACTGCTCACTCTACATGTGTGTGCCCAGTGCTGGGACAGGCTGACCAGCTGCAACCCAGATGTGTCAAAGCATGCAGCTGCCTTGCGTAATGTGAGATGGTCTGCTGATGTTGAATAAAATAATTCAACAATAAATTAGGTGTCAAAGTCATGTTTGGAACCTAACACTAAGAGGACAAAAAAGTACTAAATTTTACCTTTTTGTGCTGACTTGTCCATATTTCCTCTTAATTCTACTGATTTGTACTGAACCAACAATGGTCAGTAAAAGTAAGTACTTTCACTTGTACTGAAATGTACTGGAATGTACTGAATCAGTACAAGTAAGAACTTTTCAGACATAATGAGAGCTTGCATGGGCTCATTGCTTCTGTCAGTACAAATCTAGAACAAGTAAGAACTTGGAGGAATCATCATTGATGATTCCTCCAAGGTAAGAACAAGCAGAGATACTTCAAAGGCTTGGCTCACAGCAGGGCCCTAAAATACCCTGTCCTGCAGTAAGAACATATTCAGCAGTTGTTGGAGTGAAATCAGCACAAAGCAAGAACATTCTTTCTTTCTTGCTTGCTTGCTTTCTTTCTTTGTTTCTTTCTTTCTTTCTTTCTTTCTTTCTTTCTTTCTTTCTTTCTTTCTTTCTTTCTTTCTTTCTTTCTTTCTTTCTTTCTTCCTCTCTCTCTCGTGAAATCAGCACAAAGGAAGCTCTCTCTCTCTCTCTCTCTCTCTCTCTCTCTCTCTCTCTCTCTCTCTCTCTCTCTCTCTCTCTCTCTCTCTCTCTCTCTCTCTCTCTCTCTCTCTCTCTCTCTCTCTCTCTCTCTCTCTCTCTCTCTCTCTCTCTCTCTCTCTCTCTCTCTCTCTCTCTCTCTCTCTCTCTCTCTCTCTCTCTCTCTCTCTCTCTCTCTCTCTCTCTGAGAAAGTGCTCCACCACCAGGTAAAATTATGAGGTTTCCAGCACAGATACACACAGGCACATATATATGAGGGTGGGAAAGGGGTTTCCCGTACTGGAGCTTTTTATTTACCGTACTGGCGTACTAGAAGCCCTTTTATTTTAAGTACTTCATATTATCCAAAATTTTGAAAGATTTTTATTTTCCGTACTACGTACTCTAGCAAAATATTACCTGTACCAGCGTGCTGAAACCCCCCTTCATATATATATATATATATATATATATCCTACATAAATACAAGCTAAATGATGAAATCATACATGTACTTGTAAATGTGTTTAACTTGCAATTCTTAAATACATGTATACTGTTTGTCTATTTAGGAGCAATGCATGCATGAGCAGCATGTACATCAAACCAGAAAAATGTGTGGTCTTAGATTTTTATGTCAATAAAATGTTGAAAATCTTGAAATCTTGGTCTCTGACCAGGATGTATTTGATGTATGCATTGCAGTCAGTTGCAACATAAGTGCTGATAATTGAGACCGTGATTTGCGCAAGGTTGATTTCATGACTCCATCCAGACCTCATACCACATGGTTTTCATTTAATTGACCATGCACAGTGTACTACCCCCTAACAGGGCAGCGCTACAGCACTTCCCTGCCCCCACTAACTGAATTGGCCCCATCACCAGATTGAGGCAGCTTTTTACTAGCTGTATCAACACCAACAATACAACAACACAACCAATGACCCAGTTTACCATTTACACCTCCATGCAATTAACAATGGTTGACTTGTTTACACAGTGGCCCAACTTGTAGTAAAAAATCACAATTGGGACTGAGATACATTCTGGATAGACTGTATAGCGAAGGGCAGGTGGGCTGGGGGTTGGGTGGGTGTCCCAGTACACCAGTACACCAGTACAGGAAATATCAGCTAAGCAGGCAACCATATAAAAAGTTACCTGCTGAATAATGTAACAGTACATAGTACCTGCCATTGAAGACCACCCTTCAGCCAGCCAAAAGTGGTCACATATAACAGGTGGTCTTAAATTGCAGGTAAATTTAGAAAAAGAATTTAGACTGTTGTGCTATCAGAAATGTCACGTCACGTGGTCTCTCACAACAGTGGTCTTAAGTTGAAAATCTTCTGTATCTCTTAGATCAGGACTTGCACAGTCTTGGTCTCAATTTAATTTGAGAGAGAGGGTTCACAGGGTGTTCTAAATGTTTTAAAGTGCATGGCACTAGCTACAAAGTTGACAGTTGTGGGCACCCAAAATTTAACCCAGGTGAGCAATATAAATCATCGCATTGCACCTTGTATTGAGTACAAGGCTGAGTAGCCAGCACTGCCCTGGAAGCAGAGAGTAAAGTGTGCCCAGTGCCGGTTTATTTTGAACTCCATGGGATACCACAGTCTTAATAAGAGTCCGTTTAAAAGCAATACATTCAAGTGCACCAAACCAGAAAAATATGTGGTCTTGGATTTTGTGTCAATAAAATGTTGAAAATCTTGAAATCTTGGGTCTCTGACCAGGATGTATTTGATGTATGCATTGCAGTCAGTTACAACATAAGTGCTGATAATTGAGACAGTGATTTACATAAGGTTGGTTTCATGACTCCATCCACACCTAGCTCATACCACATGGTTTTCATTTTAGTTGACCATGCACAATATACCACCCCCTACCATGGAGGTATCATACAACATCCATGCCCCTACTATAGCTGTATTAATTGGCCCACCATCACCTGAAGTTGAGCTTGGAGAAATCATCAACGTTGATGATTCCTCCAAGAGTTGAAGCAGTTTTTGACAAGCCCAATCAACACCACAATAGCCTCTGACCCAATTTACCATTTACACCTCCATGCAAGTAACAGTGGTTGGTCTGTTTACACAGTGGCGGAACTTTCAGTAAAAGATCACAAGTGGGACTCAGATATATACTGGATAGCCTGCGTGGGACGGGGTGGGGGGATGTCCCAGTACACCAGTGCAGGAAATAATTTTGCTATAACAGAGTATACAAAAAATAAGAATATTCCAAAATAATGCCCAGTATGAACATTTATGATCAGAAATACAGAAAGGAGAGGGCCTCCAGTTCCCTACTATGGGAAAAACATTACCCCAGTGTCCTAGTAAGGAAATACCCTTACCACCACCACCCCAAAGTGGTATGCAACTCTGCCTCTGAAAAGCTGCCTGCATATGCACGACTACCTCTATGCATGCACTAAGAAACCTTACAATGTGTCCATTCAAACTCCCTCTCAGAGTTCTTAGACGTACTTAATGAGTGAGGATATCTGTCGATCATCACTCTTTCAGTACATCTATTACATTTTTTTTTTCAATCATGATTTACATAATTTTCTAGAGCTTCAATATGACTAAATCATAGAATTACTGCTTGTTTGAATGTGGTTTTTATAAAGGTTAATTACACTATAATAATAAGAAGACTAGGAAAGTGTTTGATTAGAACAGATACACATGCAGTTTGCCAAATAAACCCGATGTTTTTGGTCCTTCACTGCACTCATCAGAGACTACAGTAATGATTGACCACAGGTTGGGCATAACCAGGATACGTATAATCTTATGCCCAGAAGTGCATGGAGTTGGTATCTTTCAACTGCACAGTTATGTGGTGCAATATAAACTGAATGCTGCCTTGTGTGCATGCATGCCTTTATATAGGGCCATGTAACCTTGCTAGCCAGGGAATATTTAGACATTATGTAGTATTGTGACATTGTTTATAAACTTGAGGGGGTGGTATACTGTGCATGGTCAACTAAAATGAAAACTATGTGATATGAGGTGTGGATGGAATCATGAAAACAACCTTATGTAAATTACTGTCTCAATTCCAGGTGCTATTGTACATATTTACTGTTTTATGTATTGTATCTTATGTATTGTGACAGATAGGTCAGTCATGATCTTTACAGTCAATATAAGAAGTACTTACTTACTGAATTATCATGCAGCACTGAGTTGTAACTGACTGCAATGCATACATCAAATACTTCCTGGTCAGAGACCAAGATTTCCACTGTGTGTATATAAAAGGCTCCAAAACATGTTGAGTAGTTACCCGCTGAAGACCCTTTAATTTATTTGGGCTGATACAGCCTATGTCAAAATTTTACAGAGGAACGTGTGCAATATGGACAATAGTAATTCCATATGTATATAGGTTAGACAGGGACAGGTTAGCTTATGGAGAGTAAAGAGTTCCGACTGCGGAATAGGGTATTGACTACTAGGAAGTGGTTCTGGGAAAAAGACACAAATACGATATATATATATATATATATATATATATATATGTGTATCTATGCTGGAGACCTCATAACTTTAACTGGCAGTGGAGCACTTCCACAACATTCTAGTACATTTGGGCTTGCTGGGATGATACGTATATATATATATATATATATATATATATATATATATATATATATATATATATATATATATATATATATATGCGTGTATGTTTGGAGGGTGGGGGTGGGGGTGGGGGTGGATGTAGAGAATGTAGGGGCCTAGGTGGTTATGTCATAATGACTTTTTATGTGCGGTCCTGAGTGTTTGGTAGTCAATCAATCAATCAAGCAAGCAAGAAAGAAAGAAAGAGAGAGAGAGAAAGAGAGAGGGAGAGAGAGAGAAAGAGAAAGAAAGAGAGAAAGAAAGAGAGAGAGAAAGAAAGAGAGAGAAAGAAGAAAGAGAGAAAGAAAGAAAGAGAAAGAGAGAAAAAAGAGAAAGAGAGAAAGAGAAAGAAAGAAAGAGAGAGAAAGAAGAAAGAGAGAGAAAGAAAGAAAGAAAGAGAGAGAGAGAAAAAAAAGAGAGAAAGAGAGAGAGAAAAAGAGAGAGAGAGAGAAAGAAAGAGAGAAAGAAAAAAAGAGAGAGAGAGAGAGAGAGAGAGAGAGAGAGAGAGAGAGAAAGAAAGAAAGAAGTACGCTAGTTGTTCTTGCTTTGTGCTGATTTCACTCCAACAGCTGCTGAATATGTTCTTACTGCAGGACAGGGTATTTTAGGGCTCCCTGTCAATTAAAAGAGCCCTGTTGTGAGCCAAGCCTTTGAAGTATCTCTGCTTGTTCTTACTTGTTCTAGATTTGTACTGACAGAAGCAATGAGCCCATGCAAGCTCTCATTATGTCTGAAAAGTTCTTACTTGTACTGATTCAGTACATTCCAGTTCATTTCAGTACAAGTGAAAGTACTTACTTCTACTGACCATTGTTGGTTCAGTACAAGTCAGTACAATTAAGAGGAAAAAAGGACAAGTCAGTACAGAAAGGTAAAATTCAGTACTTTTTTGTCCTCTTAGTGTAATGTGTCTCCAGCTTAGGATTTTCAACTGATAAAGAGTTTTCCTGAAAAAGGAAGTGATTGATTAGCATAGCCTTGATTGCTATGACGTTACATACGGGTCCTGGAAGGGATACAATTATGAATATTTAATGCTCAATTCCAATATAAATGATTATTCAAAGCCAAGCACTTTCAGTCCGCTACCAGCAAGATACTAAGATTAAGACTAGAATAATTTGATTTGCTTGTTGGCAAATCAGTCTGTGTGCCCAGAAAAATTTTAAAGATTGCCTATTCAGTATTTCTTTAATTCCTGCAACTATGGTTTTTTTTAACGCAGCTATGTCAAAAAGTTCAAGTTGGAAGAGCACCTCAATCTGTAAGTGTTTTGAAGCTATTCAAAGATTTAAATTTTGTATATTTGCGTAATTTGTATAAATCAAACTGCTACAACTTTGATTCATGGTTCATTGGATGCAACTATCTATCAACTGAAGTTTTAATGACACCTCAGTTCATAATAGTTTTGAAGTTATTCAAGATTTAAATTTGATCATTCACCTAATTTTGCATAAATTGGAGTGCTACAACTTTGGTTCATGTTTCATTGGATGCAGCAATGTCACAAACCCATAAATTGAAGTTGGATTGGCATCTCTATTTGCAATAGTATTTGAGATATTCAACGTTTAAATGTTTCAAGTGCTGCTAATTAGCATAATTGCAGATTGACTGCATGTACGTGGACAACCATTGTTCTGCCTCTACTGCCTGCCTGTTGTGTGGCAGTAAGTGATCAGTGAATTCCACAAATTCACCCTTGTGTATACGCTCTTTGACTGACTGAGGGAGATATAAACCCACTGGGACGAGAAGCTATGGATCGTACTCATGGAGTTGACCAAACCTGGCTGAAAATCCATGTAATCCCGTCTTTGACTGTCTTGCAGATGAGCTGGTCTGTGTGATGGTGACTGCTCAGAGGACCCCCCTCCCCCATCTACCCTGCAATATGCTCCCCTACCGCATACAAACAGTTACCCTTTGAAGCTGAGGTATCAGCACCACAAAATCCCAGCTGGCTAAGATAAGCAGGAGTGGTAGGCAACGAGATGTTTCCTTCATTTCCAACCAACGCTATATTAAAAAATTCCACCGCATCTGTACTGATGCTGGCATGGCCAAAAGAGGGTGAAGACACTGGATTAAGTCTTTATTCGACGCCAATTACTTTATGCAAACCCTTACAGGGAATAAATACCATCTCATCACTGTTGTGCGAAAAGGGCCTTTCTATAGAGCCCTGCGATAGTGCCTGTGGTATTATAAACTCCCCCTGGGTAGCAAAATCCACATGACCAGGTTCCTGATGATCAACATGCCTGATCAACTCGACATTCTGCAGACCAAGCTGAGAATAAAAAGTACCTGCTGATACAGAAACTGACAGTCTAGTAACATTTAAAAACTGACCTAAGTTCCCCTCTCTACCTGCAGATCCTGGGCCTAGGAGGGTTGCTCCAAAGCTTCTGCCAGCTGACAGTATGAAACCACGGGCTGCATCGTGGTTGACAGTCAAGGTATTGCTCCTAGCATCTTGTACCTCTGTGTTGCTGGCGCTAGTCACTGTCACATTTTTCGGGCGTCCGTGTTTAGCCTTGGGCTTTGCTGCTTCCGCTGCCACCAGAGTAGCGGCTTTGTCTATTGCTTTTCTCTTTCCTTGCCGCACACAGCGTGGCTCCTGTATCAACCTTTTATGGGCTTGATGGCCCTTGCATTTAAGTACTACTCACAATCCAATTGTACATCACAGCATTGAAAAATTGTCCCAAAGTCACCAACGTCGATAATCTGTTGTGAAAAAAAATTACATAGCAAATAAATTACTTTCACGCTGAGTTAAGCTTAAAGAATTCAAAAGTAAACCAAGCAAAGTGAGATCTCCTACAGATCAATGCATCTCAGTTGATAGTAGCCAAGAGCAAAGATGCACATGCCCTAGCTGTACATGTGGATGCGACTATCATTGGTTACTTCAGAATGCTGTTGATTAACCATGCAAATGAGACACAGACTTATTTAATTATGCAATAGAGCCTGCCTTGTGCAAATAAGCCCGGTGTAACATGCCGGTACACCAAGTGACATTCTGGACTCCTGTGCTCTTGCAAATCAGTTAGATCCAGCTTTGGGAGTCCAAAGTGACTTTGAAATTGCTGTTTCTTCTTCCTATGTTTTCTCAGTGGAGGTTGGACTCTGCCAATTACCAGTGGTGGCCAGCCAGGCTAGCCATGCAGGCAGGCTATGGCTGCAACCCAGCCTGTTGTTCAACAACCTGCAACACAAGATATAGAAAATATATTGAAAATACCATTTATTTAATAAAGTTAATTAACTGAAAAGAAAAAAATCCAAACTGTAGTCAAACTTTCATCTTTTTCCCAAAACTAAGTGTAAGAAATCATACACGTAATTTCAGTTTTCTGTTTTTTGGACTTTTGGTCTTGGCTAAGGTTTTTACAACTTCACAGTTTTATAACATTAAAATTTTCAAGTATTGGGAGTTTCAGATATTTTACAGAAATTCAAAATTGTCAATAAATTGGCGAGAGGGCTTGATATACTTGCTAAAATTGTGCATGTCATGATTTCACTTTAAGAGGCTGAAAGATACATCAATCTGATTTGTTTTGAATTATTTTCTCAGTGACTTGCAGTAATGGCAACTTCTCAAGTTAACACCACCACTGTTCATCAACAGTATGCACAACAGCTGAAAACATATCTCATAATCTTATCAAAACAGCAGTTATTAATTTATTATTAATACTTTACATATTCATATACATATTATATACTTTAAAGTTAACAGTGCCTGGTTCTACCTTAATGTTTGGTCTGTCGATCACTATGCTCTTGACACTTTAACACAAGTGAGTTGTAGACAGCAAATTTCTTGTCATCTGTCAACATTAGAAGACAGTGGAAGCGTTGATCTAGGGCTGCAGACTGACACAAGTAAAACTCAATATCTCCATCAGTGTATCTTTTCTTAAGATCAGATTACAGTGGTCCCCCACTTATAAGGCCCCCCTGAACAGAGACCACCCCCTCTAGAAAGGCCACTTTTCCAAGGCAGCAAGTATGGGATTTCCATAATATATATATATATATATATATATATATATATATATATTAACGTTTTCCGTCACTGGCCTTGCAAAGTTTTCATACTTCCATAATATACTCCCCTTCAAGAGAGGCCACCCCTCTTATAAGGCCACATTTCTGGTACATTTGGGGTGGCCTTATAAGAGGGGGACCACTGTAGATTTTGTTGACAACTCCATGGAAGGAAGCAGACAAATTTTCACCATTCAACTGTCCTTCCGGGTGGGACAGCAAGCGCTCCTTCAATGGAAGAATAAGGCTCACTGTTGGCGTGTGTGTATCACATAGAAGTGGAGTGAAAGCGCTCAATGGCTCTGGTATGTGTATGTATTCTAGTAGCATAATGTCCTGCTCAGACAGTGTTGGCACATCACTCAAGTTTTCACGAATGTCTTTATCTATGAGGACAGCCATTACTGCTGCTTGCTGTTCTATATAACATTCTAACATGTCAAATGCTGAATTCTAGCGTGTGGAAACATCAGTTATCAGTTTATGAGAGAATCAAAAGTGCAAATTATTAATGGGTCAATTGGACATGACTGCAGTATTAAACAGCCAATGAAATGTTGGCAAACCAGGCAAAAAATCAAATTCTAAACTTGATAGTTTTTTTTTCTTTAAATACTGGTTCTACATCATTCCTTCATCAGATAGTTTTGGACAGGGAGCTACATGTTTGCATCACAGATGTTAAGTCTCTGTACTCACCCTTGGCCTCGCCTGCCTCAGCATACCTCCAGAGGAGGCCCTCACACCGTTGGTACGCCGCCGTAACTGCACCCTGCTGAGCAAGACTCACCCTGCCAGGGTCCGGGATTGATACCACTGGCTGCATTTTGAATTGCTGTAGGGTTGCAACACGATTCTGCAAAGGACAAAACTGAAGTTAGGCACTGCGCCATGCTGATCAAGATTTCACAAATACAAGTCATAAGAACCAAGATGGTTCTGGCCTGCACCTATCCCTCCCACATCAACCACCAATAAAAACAGTTAAAAAACCCTGTTTAGGGGTCGGCATTAAAGGTTTTTTGTCTGGTTGTTCCCCAGAAAAATTTTCCACATTTTTAGGTAACCAGTGGGTTAAAGTTCCACAGGGTTCAAAATTGTTGGTTGCCTGGCACAACCGAGCAGTCCTTAATGTCAAGCCCTGCTGCTGAAAAAAGGGGGAAAAAGTGGTACAACCCCCAATGTCTGTCATGAAATCAGTCTGATTCTTTAAAGAACGTCATTTTGCACATTTTAGGAATAGAGGTTCCAGAGGAGAAACACTTGAAAGCTTATGGAAGTTTGTGAATAGGATGTATTCATATTTAAATGCGGTCCTACTCTTGCACCTATTGGGCAAAAGAGGGAGCCAGATCATCTGGGCAGATCCATGTATTTAGCATGGTCAAAAGTACTTTCAATAACATAAACAACACGAACACAGAATAATCTTAAGAAAATGTATTAATATATTATTCGAAACATAAAGGATGCCTAAATTGATTAGAAATTGGCTCTCTTTTGTCTGAAAATGTGCTATTTATAAATGTTTATGTACTATATAGTACAAATCTGCCATGATCATAGTGGAAGCATCAGTCTGTTGCCCCGGCAACACAGGAAGTGAGCAGGATCGCAGTTGATTATTAATGTCTCCTATTGAGTCAGCAATGCTTTAATTGGCATGAATCCAGGAACTATTAATGGGAGGGGATTGCGTTTCCAATCAGTAGATTTTACCTGATGACATGGGTGGCACGAGGGCTACATGTGTGAAGTCCTTGTGGAGAAACATGGGACATGTTCCCCATGAGGGCAAATTTTGTAAAAATAATTCACTGCATGCATTTCAAGAACAAAATAATATCAACTAGTCACTCGTGCTGCCATACACAACAGTGAGGTAGACAAACCAAGGGCTGCCTGGCTCAGCTGCCATAAAGAGGCTGTCAGTTTGGGTAACAGGCTGCTCAGCACTCACTACAGGCAGATTACTCTTTCAGTCCTTTTTGTCTCGCCAGCGTTAGCTGTTTGCGAGACTAAGCTGTCACTTTCCGGACGTCCGTCCGTCCGTCCGTCAGTCCGTCCGTCAACCAAAAACTTCGGAGTGGCATTATTTCACTAACTAGATCAGATAGGGCTATCATACTTGGGTGGATGATTGATTGTAATCATCACTAGAGATGTGGGCCATCAATGTTACACTTCATTGATTACTTTATGCTTCATTGAGCATTGGAGAAAAACTTCGGAGTGGCATTATTTCAGTAACTAGACTACATAGGCCTTTCATATTTGGGTACATGATTTAATGTAATCATCCCTAGAGACGAGGGTCATCACTGTCACACTTCACTGATTACTTCATGCTTGATTGAGCATTGGAGAAAAACTTCGGAGTGGCATTATTTCAGTAACTACAGTACATAGGCCTTTCATATGTGGGTGGATGATTTATTGTAATCATCCCCAGAGACGAGGGTCATAACTGTCACACTTCATTGATTACTTCATGCTTGATTGAGCATTGGAGAAAAACTTCGGAGTGGCATTATTTCAGTAAGTAGACTACACAGGCCTTTCATATTTGGGTACATGATTTAATGTAATCATCCCTAGAGATGAGGGTCATCACTGTCACACTTCATTGATTACTTCATGCTTGATTGAGCATTGGAGAAAAACTTCGGAGTGGCATTATTTCACTAACTAGACTACATAGGCCTTTCATATTTGGGTGGATGACTTATTGTAATCATCCCTAGAGATGAGGGTCATCACTGTCACACTTCATTGATTACTTTATGCTTGATTGAGCATTGGAGAAAAACTTCTGAGTGGCATTATTTCACTAACTAGACTAGGAAAGGCTTTCATGCTTGGGTGGATGATTCATTGTAATCATCCCTAGAGATGAGGGTCATCACTGTCACACTTAGAAGCTTCAGAAGCCTGTTGAAATTGGATGACCTCAACTGATTTCAACGACCTAAATGTATTTTCATGGGTGAAATGCAAAACGTGGCGTTACCACTGCAACTTTTGACGAATTCAAGCCAAGTTTACCAAACTTACACCACCTTTGCTTCTTAGGAAAGCTTTAGAAGTCTATTGAAAGTGGGTGGCCTTGATGTATTTTTGACCTACTTTGGAGGTCAGATGCATTGCATCCTCGAATGTACAATGCTATTCATGGCCAAGAGTCAAACCAAGTTCACCAAATTTATACTAGCTTTACATCTTACAAAACGTCAGAAATCTCTTGAAAGTGGATGACTTTGACCTACTTTTGACTCGACAAATCTTATTTTCCTTGTGTGTCTTGGGTATAGTTGATTGTAGGTCCCTAGTTACTATTTAACATGAATAGCAAAGTACCTATGCTTTATTTTTGGTGTTCTTAAATTTATCTTGAAGTGTCCTTTGAAGGTCAAACTTAGGTAACTGAACATATGAAGTCATGTTGGCCAAGGGGTATTAAGTGCTTTACATGACATCTTTCACTACGAAGCTTGAAACTGGCATGTCAAGCTCTGATTTGTATTAAGATGTTATATACTTTATTGGCCATTTTGTTTAAAAAAAAAGAAAAAAGTGGTATATTCTGAGTAAATATATTGAGATTTACTTGATACATTCAACATCTACTAAATACCATTATAATGTTTGGTCTTACAATTACATTGCTACTGAATGCTGGCGAGACATTCATGCCCCCTGGGCATGGCTCTGGTTTGTACATGTTGTCAAGGTTTTCCCCTGCTAAACATTCAGGCTTTATTTCATTAACTCAGCTTTGAATCTTTAGTGCCTTGTAAGCAAAATGAGTCAAAGTGATTTTACAAGAGAAAATATCTTATATACATGTATATTCAAAGGTATAGCATCATCTTTTGCCAACATTTTCATGGCAGATTTCGAAGAACTTCTAAACAACTCCTTCATCCCCTATACCCACCCCGCCAGTCTGACATCATTTTACTGATGATGTCTTCTGTATGTGGACATAAACATAGGAAGAACAGAAAGACATTTGAACTCCTGTCATCCCACCATCAACTTTTCACACCAGTACTCCAGGAGTGCAATCAATTATCTTGACACCATGGTCATACAGTATGCACCACACTCCATGTAAAACAGACAACAATACACACATATTTAAATACCTGCAATGCAGGTCAGCCCACCCAAAACATTCTAAAACCTTACTACTTCTTTATGAGAATCTGTACCAATCGGCGATTTTGAACAGAGTGCTGCCAAATTCCTTAACTATTATGAAAAGAGAGGATACCACATCACACTTTGGCACAAGCAAAAGAGAGAGTTGACCAAAGTGATCGAGCCTGACTTTTCGCACCACGCCAAGACAATGTGAGCAACTATCATGCCACATATTTTACTTCATAACCACTTTCAGTCTGCCACTTTTACATTTTAGAGAAATAGTCCAAACACACTGGAGTATTCTGGAAGCCTCTTGCCACACTGAAGCAATAGTAAAAATGAAAAAAAAATATAGGGTTCAACTGACCGCAAAACCTCTGTGATCTTTTGGTTCAATCAAGAATCAAAGAAACACCCATTGACCACAATCCAGCCATTTCAGGCAAGAAACTTGCCAGTGAATGATGCAATAAACAAAATGACAAGTACTGTACTTGCCTCAGCACCTCCATGCTGGTGACATTCCTTTTAAAATAGGGACAAGAATAGTTCATACATGTGCATGAATTCTCATTCATGCATTCTCTATTCATTTTCCTGTGGGGCCCAAATATTACTGATGTACATTTAAAATGAAGATGAATATAAGTACTTCATCAATGCAAAAAGTACGTGTTAATGGTGCACCGGACGGGCTACAATCCCCACAATGCTAACATGCCCCGAACAGGGAAAATGACCATGCTTATCAGGTCAATTAGTACAGTGAAACCTCAGGAAATACACTAGTGATGTTATCTATACCCAAGTTGGCCTTTGAAGCACTCATAGGAAGACCTGTAGAATTGTTATTAAAAGAAGTGTCACCAACAAGTGAGGGTATAAGCAATGAGCACACAAACCTACAGGGTCAAAATCGAGTCCCTAAAGGTGGATGTTGTGAAAGCTTTAACCCCTTCTACCTCTTCACATGCAAAACATATCAAAAACAGTATGTAGGACAAACTCAATGTCCACTTAAGGATACGTTGCGTGGACATGTTTGTTGTATCAGTGACAAAGTAACAAAGTAACAACTCAACCATAGGGGAGACATTTTGCTCAAGCTAATCAGAGTGGACTTGCTCTAGAATTTCACATCTTTGAGTACATCCAAACACCACTCAGATTAGTGCATTATAACTCCACCCCATGGATCAATTTGCCCACAATATCATTGGAAACTGACTAAGATTTCTTGTTCAGTCTTCCATGTGTGCTGAAGTTGTAATTCCCAATGTTAAAGCCACACTTTGTCAACACATTGGTGTTCGAAAAGAATTTCATAATGCCACTAAATAAATGATCTCAATAGGGATCTGAACAGTAGCCCCCCTCCCCCAACTGTTCCTCACCAAGTAGAGCAATATGCAGCAGCTGACACATCACCACCAGTTACTTATCTTCCATTTATAATAAAAACCACAGCCATTCCTTATGACAGTACATGTGTACATGTATTGGATGAGAATCTACTGGAATTTTCAGATGTAATTGACAATAGGGCCATGCGCTGACTTAAGAGTATGTGTGCATATCAGCTGATTCAGTCATAGCTATACCAAAGTACATGTATATATACTGGGTGCCATATAGCACTTGTTAACAGTTGTTCCCCACAAACCTTGGTTCCTGAAGAGGGTGAGGATATCTGAAACTGGTCAAGCCAATAAAGGAATTTGTGCCTATCAACACACTTGTCCTTTTGTTTTAGCTTACTGTGAATGTGTAAGGACTTCTAATTGGAAAAGAGAACTGGCACAAAAAGGATCTCATGGAGATGCTACCTGGTGAACACCTTTGTTGGACCTTTTCACAAGGAACATTTCTGCCAACAGTCAGCATAATCTGAGACATGGTTTGAGACCAGTTGAAAACAGCAAAAACACACAAAAATTATGGAAAAAAGAAGACATTGTAGTGCAACCTGTTGACCAAATTAAGATCTAGGGGTCTATAGAGGTGTTCCTAGGCAATTTCAAATCAATCTGCCAGGTGGTTCCAGAAAGATTTTCAAAATATTTTGCAAAAATATATACAGTGGTCCCTGTCTTGAGAGGCCACTCCAATGAGAGACCACCTGGCTTGAAAGGCCACTTTTGGCAGGTTCCTCCTGCTATCTGTTCCGTGATATTGTACCTCTAATGTGAGGCTACGTGTCGTGACAGGCCACTTTAAGAACTATCCTTCGTGTGGTCTTTTAAAACAGGGACCATGCACTGCATATGACTTTATTTTGAGAGGGTGACTCAGTTAGTGTGTGAGAGTCCCTAATCTTCCCTGAGGCCCTCTAAATTTTTCAGTACTTTCAGTTAAGGATCAGATGTAAGCAAATATCTCACATATACATAAGACGAGTACTGTGTCAAATACACTGATAATAGCATTCAGGGTTTTTTTTATGCAGTTCAAGCAAATGTTTTGTGCAGTGTCTCTTGAACATACATAAGGAATGTGAACATCAGATTTCCTTTGGGAAACTATTCAGTAAATGGCTGCATCACTGTAACTTAATTATTGTTCTTTTCATAAAGTTTGTCCTAGGTTGGTTAATAGCTGGTCATCAGTGGCATGGAAATCCTTCACATGTACAAATACATGATATCCTTCATATATGGTGAAGCCTCATCATTCAATGATTTATATGCAAGCACCGCCTTTTTAAATCTGTTCTTCCAATGTCATCCAGTTCAGCTGTGAATCAAGTGTTGTAACTAACAAAGCAGTTCGTGCCTGTCACCAGATATGCAACTACTTTATGCAGCTATTGCACTTTCTTTAACAAAGCCCTATTACAGTTTCCCTATATACGGTGTAATAATAATCAAAGTGTGGGAATATGTACGCATTTACATACAGTTTCCTCACATGAAAAGGCAAATAGTAGCATATTTTTCTCAAAATATTAAGATTTAAAGTTATTTCTTACATACATGTACATGTATATAAAAAAAAGTATATATGTAGATGCATTTGTTTTACATGGATTGTGAAGGAAGTCAAGCATTGACTTATCAAGTCACTCCCCATGGCACAGATGTTGGCGTATACCTCCTGCCTTGTCTGTGGTGGAAGAAACGAAAGTTCCGAGAAAACCACTGTGCAGGGTTAAAGTGGTAGGAACTTTCTCCACATGCTTCCCAGGACGAGAATCAAACCCGGTTCTCAGAGGTGAAAAGCGAGCATCTAACCACTCAGCCAACCATGCACCCAATGTAGGTTGGCAACCTGTGCATCCCAAGTCAAAAACCAGTCAACACAGCTCTAGCCCTAAAACTTGTTGTTCATTTACAGTCTCTAGTAAATGTCCATCCAAGTAAATACTGAAAAGCTTCTCACGTAACTTTCTCGCCTTCCTTTTTGAAGACAATAGCACTGTTTTTTATTTCTTTTGGTAGGCTAGAAGCCTATTGTCCTTGCACCATTGATCTGCCAAGTTTCTTCAGCAGCAGTGAATTCATGGTCAACTAAGTCGAACGCTTTCTGTAAATCCAACATGACTGATCCTCCAAGCTGACCATCATCAAGTGCCTCAAGTTATATGTCCAGTAATCTATGGAGACCTGTTTCATAGGAATGACATTTCCTGGATCCTGACTGACATGAACAAAGAAGGTTGTGCTTGGTAAGAAAAAGGTAAAAACATGAGTGAATGCATCTTTCCAGTACTTTTGACAGTGCACACAGAACAGGCATAGGCCTGTAATTGTTAACATCCATACTTGTTCCATCTTTGTGAATTGGAGTAACTTTGGTCATCTTCCATGAACTTGGAAATGTATTACTATCCATACTCACGTTGAAGAGGGAAGAGCGCATGCGCGGGTAGTGGACGTTTTCTACAATTTCGGCGGAAAATATATATGTAATATCTATGAAGTGAGTAACAGGAACTCAACGACATAACACCAAAGTGACTTTAAAGGTATAGTGACTCGCCTGGGATCGTAGAACTGTGTATTTGTGATCAATTTTGACAACTGTCAATTTGTGGGTTTCACACGTAACTCCCAGCCACTGGTCATTTTCCCGGCCATTGTCCTCGTCGCACGCTCAGGTCACAACGGACTTTGTGTCCTTCTACTTTGGTGGAAGTCCTACCTTGTGTACTTAAACGCCATTCAGCCAATTCGAGTAACCTGCAGCTATGGGTCCCAGAAAAGATCCTCATAAAGAAACTTTGAAAGATGCGCCACTCACCGTAGCCGGCACCGAACAATTTATCGGCTTTCTACAAGCTGCGCTAGAAAACAAGGCAATTCAGGATCGGATAACTTCTTTTCTTGGAGATTCAGTTTTGACAAAACTACAAGTGTCACAAACTAATATGGACAAACTCCAACAAAGAATACATGAACTGGAATGGGCAAATGATGACCTGGAGCAATACTCTCGACGAAATTCCCTGCGCATATCCAATAAATGGCCTGAAAATTCCGTAGAGAGTACCGACGATATGGTTTTGAAACTTTTCAATGAGACCCTCAAAGCCAACGTGACGCTTGCTGACATCGATCGCTCCCATCGAGTTGGCAAACCGACCAAAGAAGGTGCAAGACCGATTATTGTTAAGTTCACGAACTATCGTGCTCGCCAACGTGTCTACAAAGCTCGATTCAGCCTCAAAGGTGCTCAAATCTACATAAATGAGGACTTAACGAAGAGGCGAGATAACCTTGCGTACCAGGCCCGTGTACTCAAACGTGAAGGTGTACTCCAAGATACATGGACCGTGGATGGGAAGATCTTCGCGAAAGATCACGGCGGTCGTAAATTCGTAATTTCCCGCCCATCAGACCTGCCTACAAGCGACGACACACCTGGAGATGTTCCCCAAGGCCAAGCTGCAGCCGACACAGCGCCTACCGGCAGGAGGAGGGCTAGCTCCGCAGTCCCAACCGAATAAAAGACAAACCCTATTCAAACTTAATTTGTAGACAGTATCATATCCCTACAACTCTTTACAATACACAATGGATATACGAGGGTGGTCTCATCGCCAGGCCAAGGACTACGACTGAACAGAGAAACTATAGGGTCAGTTTTGCTGCTGTTTACATTATTACAGTTACAAGACGGACTTATTCACATGACTGATGTATGTATGGTTTCATTACATACTCCCATCAGTCCCATTTGTGGCCCGCTCTCAAATTGTCAAAGAGTTACGAGCTCAGCGCATGTTTATTTACGTTTCTTTATTTGGTCATTATTATAATCAAATGTTCTGTTCATGTTCAGTGCAATGGTGAATATTAATCTACTACAGTCTCGCCTTTACATATGTGCCTCAAATCGTTATGTGGCCTTTACATACATAGATTTGAGTACCCTTGTAATAGCTGCTCATTGCAGCCACCGCTAGCATGGACGCATTTTCGGCACGCCAGTGACGCGTTTTGATATCAGTTTTCTTCAGGTAACATACCGCTACTCTAGTAGCTATTATGTGACTTGTCTCATGTGTCCTAAGACTAGTGTTAGTGTGCCAATCGATACGCACGACCGGCATCATGATAAACATTGAGATTCAACACATTGCTGTCACAATCAGCTGATTTCATTCACCTTAAAATTGTTTTAATAAAGTACGAGGTTCCAAGTCTGTAACCGGCATGTACGTCTATTTATAATATGTGCTACGCACCCAATGACTATAGTATTGAGAGTGCATTTAATATAATTTTCTTTTTCATAAGCTCTAATTCATCCAACTATATCCTTTTGCGATCAATTATTTGTTGACAACTATGTCCTTTCGAGATTAATTATTTGGTGACAAGTGTGTGTAAATTCCTTTTACTTACACGTATCATGTACCGCCTATTGTGCGCTCTCCATTATTTCATATGGTATGCTTAACGCATCCAAGTGCTTTGTCAATAGCAAGACTATATATTGTGTGTTTAATGTATTTCCATGTTCTTTTGCTTGTCGGGGCCCAATTTCTAGATTTCATCTCGTTAACCTTCTTATGCTATTTAACTATACTAGTGAGATCCATTACTAGGGACATACACAGTATTACCAATACTGTGTTTCGTATAACAGTTCAATTTTGGTCGATATGTTTTCTATATTTCCCATGTTTCAATCTTGGGGCATTTACTATTTATAATCCTGTGCTAACTTACCTTGCACGGTGTATTTTTTGGCTACATGATGGGAACTATAATTTTGCGTACCTATCATTCCTATTTTTGAGAGCTTTGTGCTCAGACATTATAAAAATATTGTCAACAGCTGCTTACTGCATAACTGATTTATGTTGTAAATGGTATACCTACTTTACATGTCTGTGTATTGGGGCTTTTCATATCTACATTCCGGTTACTTCCTGCGTAGTATACAGTGCTCAGAGGTTCAACTTTGGAAAGTTTATAACAATACAAAATGTTTCCTTGTCAATACCTATGATCTTTATTTATGACAGATTGTTACTTATTGCTAGGATTGTACTTTTGCACTTTATATGTTTCGATTTAATATGGGTACTGAACTTGAATATTATACTATATACTTGTAGTAAGTTGACAGTTAAGGCATGTAATGGAGTTGTTCATGGTATATGCGATCCTACATGCTTTCCACAACTGTTTAGTGTCTTGCTTGAGACAGAAATGTCTCCTCATAGAGTCCATGCTGTATCATATTTCTATGGATATATATTCTTTTATCTTACTTTAGCCGTTCTCATTCAGAATACTATTTCAACTGCAAGGAAAAAGCTTTATCTCTCGCATTATGTCATTCGCACTGTTTTCCATAGATATCAACTGAAAATTGAATATATATTAGCTATTAATTTAATATATAATGCTACCAGGCGATGTTCACATGAACCCGGGCCCTAGCAATGATCTGTGTGATATTTCATTTTGCCACACAAATGTTCGTAGTCTCTCTGATGATAAACTGCGGTCTATTCGCTCGGATCTTGTGCCTAATTTTGATATAATTTCCTTGTCCGAAACATTTCTTTCTCCAAATTCTAATGCCGAAAATCTACGTTTGTCTGGCTATCACGATATCATTAGACGTGACTGTGTTGGAGCACTCGGCGGTGGGGTCGCACTGTACTTGTCTACAGCCCTGCATGTGTCGCGGCGTGCAGACTTGGAGGTAGCCGACCTCGAACTCTTATGGTGTGAAATTAGACTTAATAATAACAAATTCCTTTTTGGCATTGTGTATCGGCCACCTAACTCTACTGTTTCTTTTTGGGATAAACTCCAAGATAGTCTTGATGCGGCACGTGGCACAGGAATCCATAATGTAATCTTATCTGGTGATTTGAATTCTGACTTTAGCACACAATCGGGTCATAAGCTTGCTCACTTCGCTCAAACTAATTTTCTTAATCTTCATGTCAATGAACCCACTCGCGTCACTGCACATTCTGCCACTTGCCTTGATCAGATAATTTCAAATATTCCGAATTATCTTTATGATGTTTGTGTGCTTCCTCTGATATCTAACTGTGACCACTCTGTTGTGGGGGCAAAGCTATTGTTTCGAAGGAGAAAGGAGGCATCATACAAACGCCATATATGGGAATATGAGAAAGCGGATTTTGATAGTTTTAGAAATTGCCTTCACGCGGTTGATTGGGACTCATGCTTTGTTTCTGACGACATTAATACATGCTGTAATTCTTGGTCTAGCCTATTTTTGGAAACTGCTACCCGTTGTATTCCAAATAAAATTGTAGTTATTAGACCTTCAGACTTACCTTGGTACACTTCTAGACTTCGGTTACTTAAACGGCAGGTCAAAAGAAAATACGATAAGGCTAAAAACTATAATTTTGAAACTGGAGCATGGATCTCTTTTTGCCAAGTCAGGAACTATTATCAAGAACAATTAAAGCTAGCCGAGGAAGAATATAATGCTAAGCTTCGGACAAACTTAAATAATTCTGTTCAAAAAAATAAATGTTGGTGGCGTACCGTAAAGTATTATCTGAACCGAAATCATTCAAGTACTGTACCGTCACTGTTACACGATGGTAAACATATATCGGACAACGCGTCCAAAGCTGAAATTTTTAACTCATTTTTTCTTCAACAGTGCGATATTGATTCTACTGCAGCCCCTTTACCTGCAGGCAGTAATCCTCCAATCTCTAACCTCGATTCACTAATTATAGAGGAATCGGAGGTTCTTGAAATCCTGTTAAGTCTTGATACAACAAAAGCTTCAGGTCCGGATAGCATAAGTGCGAAACTTTTGAAAGAAGCGGCGCCTGCTATCTAAGTTCCACTAACAAAATTGTTCAATCATTCTCTAACAATGAAACAGTTCCCTTCTACTTGGAAAAAAGCGAACGTCTCTCCGCTTCATAAAAAAGGGCCTGAACATTTATGTAATAATTACAGACCTGTGTCGCTACTCAGTTGCACAGGAAAAGTATTCGAAAAGATCGTTTTCAAACATGTTTTTAATTTTTTCCGGGATAATTTAGTTATTTCCAGTCATCAGTCTGGTTTCATTCCGGAAGACTCAACTATCAACCAACTGCTTCTTCTTTATCATGAACTTTGTCTTGCCATCGACCAGCAAAAAGAAGTCGGCATTATATTTTTGGATATCAGCAAAGCCTTTGATAAAGTTTGGCATGCTGGTCTATTATTTAAGTTAAGGGAAGCCGGTGTCTCCGGCAATCTTCTCGATTGGTTCTCAGATTACCTGTCCAATCGTTACCAACGTGTTGTAATTCATGGTCAGTCGTCCAGATGGGGCAAGGTCAATGCTGGAGTGCCTCAAGGTTCAGTGTTAGGACCACTTATGTTTTTAATCTATATAAATGACATTGCAGACCTTGTCCGATCCAACATCAAAATGTTTGCGGATGATACCTCCCTTTATCTGACAGTTGACAATCCAATCACTGCAGCCACTACTTTAAATTCGGATCTTGGTGATATTGAACAGTGGTCTAAGGACTGGCTCGTGACTTTCAATGCTTTAAAAACTGACTCCATGCTAATTTCTCGGAAAACCAGTCCACCCAATCACCCTCCTCTTATTTTTCAAGGTCACACCTTAGAAGATGTTGCCCATCATAAACATCTTGGTCTCACAATTCGCTCAGATTTACGTTGGACTGACCACATCACTGAAATTATTGGCAAAGCTGATAAATTAGTCAACATCATGAAGAGTTTGAAATTTACTCTTGATAGAAATACCCTTGAAACTATCTACACCTCATTTATCAGACCGATTTTGGAATATGGTAGCCCGGTGTGGAGTGGCTGTTCAGCAGCAGATGAAGAAAGACTTGAGCGTATTCAATTAAATGCTGCTCGCATTGTAACTGGTGCAATGCCAGGTACCAGTAACGCTAAACTTTACGAAGAGATCGGGTGGTTAACTTTGGCAGATCGTAGGATAGCGTCTAAATTGACCCTAATGTATAAACTGGTGAACAAACTTGTGCCTGAATCCATATGTTCTATTATTACAACTGCTACTACAGTTGCTCACACTTACCCCACTCGGCAACAATTTGACCTCCCTCATTTCAGGGCACGTACAGATCTTTTTGATAAATCATTTTTTCCTTCTACTGTTAGACTATGGAATCAGCTGCCTCTTGATACTCGAAATTCGGCCTCTATTCAGATATTTAAATCGAAAATAGCCAAACAAATAATAAGAACCCCAAAATTTCCCGAATTATATAATCTTGGGAATAGATTCTTAGCTGTTCAGCACACTCGCCTCCGTCTAGATGCTAGTCTTTTAAACTCTCATCTTTTTAAAATTGGTGTAATGGATTCACCTGGATGTTCTTGTGGTGCACCCAATGAGGATACATGGCACTTTTTCTTTTTATGTCCAAATTACACTGTGCCACGATTGCATCTGCATGCCAAAATTGTCTGTCTGGCTCCTTTTACTCTTCAAACTCTCTTATATGGCTCACCGGACTGCTCCCTATTACAAAATACTGAAATCTTCCTAGCTGCACATCATTTCATATCTGAAACGTGTCGCTTCAAACCAGTAGGTGTTGGTTAATTTCCCTCAATTACATATCCCCTCACGTGTATGGCTTGCCGCGGTGCTAGGCGTGTCCTCGCTGGGACCTTAAAATTAAAAGTTTCTTTTTAGTATACACTTACGTTTGGTCAGGTTAGGTGCTTTCATTCCAAAATATTGCCCCTCTATCTGTCTTGTTCATGTCCAAGTCTGCTGCTCTATGTTTTGTCTGTGTCTAGTTTTGTCCTGTGTAATCGTCTCTTCCGGCAAAAGGGATTCAATAGGGCACTGCCCTCTTCCCAATTGCAGAATATATTGGTGCAATTATATTGTGTACTTTGATCAATAAAATATGTTTAAACCAAGAGGTAAGTTAGTGGTTTGTATAAACAGACAGATACCATTTGCAGAAATTTTAAATCAAGCTCATCAGTACCTCTTCAACTTCTTTGGATTAAGGTTACAAGTAGTTTCACCACATCATCATCCTTCATTCTTGGAATGCTGAAATACTCATCTTGCTGGATGTTGTCCTTGATATACATGTATTCCTTCACTTTCTGCAGTCTAGAGTTAGATTTTTTACTAGCACCTTTTGGCAGCATATTTGTGACATGAAGTGTTCATTGAATTAATCAACAGTAACTTTCTTATCTGTGATAGTGTCATTTCCAATGTTTAGAGTGGATGGAACAGTGTTAATATTTTTCCCAACAAGACTTTTCAGACATGCCCATTCAAGCCACTCCGAAGTTTTTTGTTGACGGACGGACAGATGGGCGTCCGGAAAGTGACTGCTTTGTCTCGCCAACAGCTTATGCTGGCGAGACAAAAATCACTGGAGCATTATCATTTGAACCAAATCGGTAGAAACCCACCCGAGGTACAACAGCTTATGCTGCCGAGACAAAAATCACTGGAGCATTATCATTTGAACCAAATCAGTAGAAACCCACCCGAGGTACATCTCCACCGAGTTTGAAGTGAATCTGGGTGAGGCTTGACAGCAAATCTGCCTGGGTGCCTTCAAAATGAGAACAGTTTGAAATGCTACACTTTGCCATTGTTCAACATAAACTATATTTTGTGTATTACGCTAATTTCCATAAATTACAATGCTACAACTTTGGTCCTTGGTTATTGGATGTGGCCATGTCACAAACTTATAAAATGAAGTTTGAATGACGCTACTATCTGTAATAGTTTTGAAGTAATTCAAGACTTTAATTTTGTGCATTTGCCTAATTTGCATAAGTTAAAAGCCTGCAACTTTGGTTTATAGTTCATTGGATGTGGTTATGTCACATACCTACAAATATGAGTTGGAATGGCACCTCTATGTACAATAGTTTTGAAGTTATTCAAAGATTTAAATTTCTTGTATTCATCTTATTTGCATAAATTAAAATTGTACAATTTTGGATCATGGTTCATTAGATGCAGCTATGTCACAAACCCATAAATTGCAGTTGGAATGGCACCTCTATCTATAATAGTTTTGAAGCTATTCAAGATTTAAATTTTGCAAATTCGCCTAATTTTTGCTTAAATTTAAATCCTATAGCTTTGGTTCATAGTTCATTGGATGCATCTTTGCCACAAACCTACAAATTGAAGTTGAAATGGCATCTCTATCTATAATAGTTTTGGAGATATACAACTTTTAAATTTTTTAATGCCTCTTATTAGCATAATGTGAAATTCTACAACTTTCATACACTGTCCATTATGTTGGCGGGTTTCACAAACCTACATGTGCCCATTAAAATTTTGTGTCTAAAGTCAGATAGTCAACTTCCCAACTAGCTCTGTTACCATGCCAAGTTTAAACATTGTAGCTTGCATGGTGTCTGAGAAAAGCTCCAGACAAATTATGTAGGGAGAGAGAGAGAGAGAGAGAGAGAGAGAGAGAGAGAGAGAGAGAGAGAGAGAGAGAGAGAGAGAGAGAGAGAACGAACGAAGTCTGGGTTGGCACCCAGACATAAAGAGGAAGGAGGGATAGGGAAGAGGGAGAGAGAGAGCCCAGTCATCACCTTTTTCAAATTTTTATAGCAGAATAATTTTTCACATGCAGGTCCCTGTTCAAGGTGATGTCTGTTTAGCAGACCCAGGGTCCTTGACAACTGGACAGGCACCCTGAGCCACCAGCCACATACAAAAATGGCCTGACAGTTATCCAAGCAAGAAAATGTTGTGACCAACCTGCCTCCCATCTTCCTACACACACAAAGCTGCCCAAACATGCATGTCCAGTGATAAAGGCAGACCCCATGGGGCCCAGTTAAGAGCACTGTAGGCAGGCTTGCATATTCAGTGGACCCTGTCTAAAGCATGACCTTCAGCCAAACAGCAGTGAGCACAACTGTTTTGTAGCCACACTGGACCCAAACATGGGGTTCTCTTAACAGGGTTTGCATGGTGATTATGAGCTTTTTTACACAAAAAGGTTTGAGAGATGGTTGTTCCATTAAATACTTCAACATGTGAATCTGACTTGATATCATATATAATTCATGATTACAGTGTAAATTATTTTGTGTCAATGTAACAAATCATTTTATATTCTACACAATTTGCCCCCTTTCCCCCCCTCCACAAGCGTATATTCAGACAATTAACATGACAAAAAAAGCTTCAAACTTGCCACAATTAGTTGCACTTCACTACCCATTGATAGATGTCTCAAACCTACAAGTAGAAGTTAGAACTTTATGTCTACTAGTATCTCCAATAGTTTGGAAAATATGGAGCTTTTAAAATTTTAACTAACCATAATTTGCATAATTTGAAACATCATGACTATTCCAAGTCAGGTGCCTTATTTCACTGGTGGGTCAGTCATAATGGCAAGTTTGGTGGTTTTCGGAATAATAGTGTTTGAGAAAAACTCCGGACAAATTTGGTCGTAAGTAAGTAAGTAAGTAAGTAAGTAAGGAAGGGAGGGAGGGAGGGAGGGAGGGAGGAAGGAAGGAAGGAAGAAAGAATTCTTGGAAAAACAAAATGTCTGGGATGGCACCCAGACATAATGAGAAAAAGTCACAGGGCCAACTGGCAAACAAATTCAGATCTAATGGTTCCCAGAGGTGTTCCCATGAAATGTGTATGGACATTGTGTGACATACTATGTAGAAATTACAAACTGGCTGAATGAAATATAATCAAGGTTGTTAAACTCTAATAAACTGAAACTCATTGTAAATCTAAAGCACAGTGGAACTTCATTATAATGACACTCACATATCTGACATATTCAATATAACGACACAACTTTTCATGGGGAAATTTTTATTTTGTTTTTTTACTCATTTATCCGACATATTCAGTTATTCGACACATTTCTTAGGGAACAAATGGTTTCATTATAAAGAATTTTCACTGTACTTTTGTTTGAGAAGCTTACATAAATCTAATATTGCATTTTGAGCCCCCCCCCCCAAAAAAAAGTGAAATTATGAGTCAGTGCCCATTATTTGAAAATTAAAACTGGTCATTATAATGGCATTCAGCTAAAGAGCAGAAACTGTAGCTATTTTGAAGTCTCGTAGTTGTAGAAGAGAAATGCACATCATGTTGGACCATATAACAGATTGGCCAAAATCAGATGTTCACTAGCTTTTCAGCTGAGATTTTCACTGCAACATATATGTACACACTCCATTTCAGTCTCACACACTTTTACATGTAGAACATGGAAATGACAGTTTTGAAAACAATACTGGGAGGCTATAACACCATAATTGGAAAAACTGTATGGAATGCATGAAAAAGGCAAAGGGGAGATATTTTCTTGTCTTGATGAATTTACTCCTTTCACAGAACCAGCACAGCATAGAATTTTCTTACCTCCAGCTGACTGGAGAGGGCATCACGGGGGTGCAGACTTGTGGACATAGGGTAATGCATGTTAAAAGTACCAATTTTCACAGTAAATTTGAGGTAAATTATAGGAACATTAGCATAAATTGTAGGGAAAATGTTGTCACTTTCTTTGTTCAAACTGTATATTTTCTTGAGCCTTCTGATGGCAGCCATTCCTGAAACAAGCATGTATGTACAGTACTCAAGATTGTCCTAACCCTTTTTCTGTGCCTACACGTGAATCCATGTCGGTAATTGTTGAGTCACAAATATTCACAAGCTTCAAACGACAAGCTACTTTGTTTACTTACATTTCTAATTTACAATGCTAAATAAACTTACAGATTAAAATCACAAGGAAATACTCTCTGGTTGTGAGGAGGGAATATATCACCTACATACACCCTCATACAGTATATCTGTGTACTGCACATGACATAATGATGTGTCACGCATGCTTAGGTGTCAATTTTTTTCCCGATATCTGTGGGGTTAAGCACCAGAGTTGATTGTGAAACCTTTAAACTGAGCACATTTTGCCAGCCTACATGTGCTCATGAATGATGCCACACATGCATACGACTCTGTGGGATATAGAACTATTCATACAAGTATGGTATAAAGGGCAGAACACCATTGTTTCAGACAAATTCAGTTATGGCAGACACTTCACTGATTAGGCAAGCTTTACTGCCCTAAAATACTCTTAATATTGTTATCAGTTCAAAATTGTGTGATTGAAAGGTTCCATTAATATACTGAACCAAACAAATAACGCAACTTTTTCATTTGGGTTTATTTTCACATTGGAACTGTATTTAAAGTTCAGAAATATACGAACCGTTGTTAAATCAGTCTAAAATAATGCACCAAGTAGTGTGACCTCAAGGTCGAGTACCGTGACCTTGCCATGGGGTCATTGTCATGAATCAAGAGTGACTACAGCAGGCTATTTTACGCAAGTCTCTGATACCTGAAATTAAGGTTGCCAAGTCTTTAATTCTGGGACAGGAAAAGGCCACATTGAAATCAGCCCAAGTGTAACTGTGTGCGAGGATATGAGGCTTTCAAAGTTTGGTGGTTGTGCTGAATCAAGGACAACTGCAGGATTCAGTGTTACCCACATGACTAAAACATTCGCACCTTTACTGGTTGGGTGTAGCCCCTCACGGACAATAAAAGGGCAGCATGGGATTCATTTGGCACAGTGTTCCAAGAACTATGGGTCCATTATCAACAGCAGATCGGGAGAGAGGAATTGGCATGCTACAGGCTGGTTTATCTGCAGCAGAGGTGGCAAGAAGACTGCAAGTCCACAAATCCACTATATCCAGACTTGCTACAAGATTCCAGGAGACTGGGGCCACAGCTGATAGACAGCGTCCTGGGAGACCAAGAGAAACCACACCTGCACAAGACAGACACATCAGGGTGTCACATCTGCGGAACAGAACTCGACCAGCCACTAGAACTGCACAACAGACACCTGGCAGAACCAATAACAGAATATCTGCCCAGACAGTCCTTGATAGACTACAAGAACACCATCTACACGCCAGGCGTCCTTATAGGGGTCAAATTCTGACACAGGCAAGAAGGGAAGCCCGACGACAATGGGCTACTGCCCATACTCGCTGGACCCATCAACAGTGGAGGGATGTGCTATTCACCGATGAATTCCACTTCACCCTGTATCATGCAGATGGTAGGACACGTGTTTGGCGACGAAGGGGAGAACGCTACTCCCTGTGTGCTGGAAACAGATCGATTTGGAGGTGCATCAGTGATGGTGTGGGGTGGAATTTCATTCACAGCCAAAACCCAGCTAATCTTCATTGAAGGCAATCTTAATGCTGCCTGTTACAGGGATGAGATCCTTCAGCCTGTTGTTGTCCCTTTCATTAGACACCACCAACTCCATTTGCTTCAACAGGACAATGCTCGGCCCCATGCCGCTAGACTGACGATGGATTTTCTGCAAGGAGAAGGAATTAACGTTTTGCCATGGCCAGCCTTCTCACCTGATATCAATCCCATTGAGCATCTTTGGGACTACCTTGACCAGCGTGTTTGGAGACGGGATCCAGCGCCTGCCAACCGCCAGCAGCTTTGCCAGGCTCTTCAAGAAGAGTGGGATCGTGTGCCCCGGCAGATGGTGCAGCGGCTAGTGTCATCCATGCGCTGACGTTGCATAGCAGCTACAGATGCTGATGGTGGTCACACACAGTATTAGTGGACATGCCAATTTGTGAACTTTACAAATCAATGTTGCCTTGTTTATTGCCAGCTGGTCGCGCCCTCGTTGACAGTTTCAAGTTTTTGTTTTTCACATGTTATGCCAAAAAGACTGCAGAACAAGGATCTAATTTTTTTCTGTGATATGAAAGTAACAATTAATATTTAAGTTAAAAAGTTTAAGGGTAGCGTTATTTGTTTGGTTCAGTATAGTTAGGAGACCATTTTCCTTCCATACTTAAACTTGTTCAGCTGAGAAATTCGTGTTAGTTTACCATGTAAACCTTGCTCTGTGGCAAGTGCCTATGTTAAAACTATATATTAATACCAAGTAGTCTAATCCCAGCAAAGGGGCTTTCTTTAGGCATTGGAGGCGAGAAAATCACTGGGCACAGCATCCTAGTGGCCCACCGGTGGGGGAAAATTCCTGAATTAGGCCTATACTTGAAACAAGTTGCATTAGCGGCAGCTTGCCTGCAAGGCTGTAGTTGGGTGGAATCAAAACCCGCTTTCCAGCAAACCCATGTGAAAACATGCTGGCTAAAGCATCTTTGAACCCATGTTGTTGACTTGACAAGTTGACACAAACTGCATTAGCGACAGCTTGCCTGCAAGTGCAAGGCTACATTTGGGGTTGAATCAAAATCCGCTCTCCTGGAATCCTGCAAACCCATGTGAAAACATGCTGGGTTAAGTATCTTAGAACCGAAATCCAGTTGTATGTTCTTTGAGTAAATTTGCACATATACATATCAGAGAACAGATAATCCATCTGAATCTACACCACAAGTTTCAAAATTGTGTTCCATCTCAGCTGTGAGTCCATATGACCTGTGTCACAACTAAATTCTGCCGGTTTATTCTGTTACCGTAATACGGACCCCGCTAGATGGGGCTATGGTGCGTGCCATCGCATCGCGTGGCTCTGGCAGGTTTGCTGGTCTTTATTTGCATTGCGGTAATATTGGCGTAACAATACGTTAAAACCCCAAACCAAACTCAAAATTAAGATTAGATATGCCATCTATCTCAAGCGATACCTGAGAAACCTCACCCTCACCGCTCTTCCAGTTTTATGACTCTTATGGGTGACTGAAGGAGCGAAATGTAAAATTTTCTTCACAATCACATTGGGATTGGAAGATGAAATCATGAATGTTAATGTTTTGGTAATTCTTGAATCCTGATGTTTTTGCTGTATTCAACTTTGCTGTCATTGTTAGGTTGATATTATATGGGGAATGTTTTCTGAATTATTTGGTGTTCCTACCTTGTCACAGCACACGCTAATTACCGGTAGTACGTACCTGAACTTGACAAAACTTAAACCAAGGTGCCTTACAAAATTGTACATTGAAAGAAGAAGGACAAGGAGAAATAATATCTCCAACTACATGAGACTGAAAAGAAACCTAAATGTGGAAAGACATTATCTGGTACATATATACTTTTGAATGTACATAAACAGAGTCATCTCAAATTACATGAATTTGAGAAGAAACCTAAATGGCAAAATCACGTAAACAGTAATAAACTTAATATTTATATTAATAGAAAGAACTAAAGATGAGACACCAGACAATGGGGAAAACATTAAAAGAAATGCCGTATATAAACAGAAACAACTCAAATTACATGAATTTGTGAACAAACCTAAAAAACCTAAATGGCAAAACCTCATTTTGAAATAACATTATGAGGTGCTTATTAACAGCTTGGGCTCATCACCCTGTGTAAAGTTGCAATATTTTATCTGATTTTTACGTATGTGAAGGCAATCTCGCTGGCTTCTAACTCTTAGTACCTGATACTTGGTGCCCAGGGTTGGTACCTGCGACTTACGTTATTGTGGTGGGCTACTATGTATACAATTTATTTGGTTCTCATGTGACGAGTTACATTCGTCAGCTTATTTCATTTGATTGGTGTCGTGTTGTTCAACTTTGTACATTTTTGTGAAAATTTAGATTCAGCCAATCTGAAGCCTTCAAGAGGGAGCAGATATTTTAAAAAGTGAAAAAGCAAAAATTAAAAGAATGCGATGCTTTACGTGCGTGAAGCTTTTTCTGGTAAATTAAGATGGTATTGCTTCCCCACTATTTGCACGGAGAATTAAAGGCAAGACACGGCAGAAGACACGGCCACAAAAATATGAAAATAATATAGAGAAACAGGGCCAGAGATACATGTATATTATTATCATGAAGTATAGTATCATCCAGTGACCACTTAACTGTTCAAAGGCTTAGTGGGAGGACATGTTTGGGTTACCTTTGCCTGATTATGTCAGCGGCGATGACGGAAGCTGCAAGTTTCCTGACTCAGAAGTGGCCGATATGAGAAATTCACTCATGACAGGTCCCCGCATACACTGGGGGAGATTTAGCCCGCTAAAAATAAGGTTTACTACTACTTCTATAGAGAAGTATCTCAAACAAAATGTGAGAAGAAACCTAAACGGATTTTTTTCCAAATGAGGTCATCTGAAGCACAGCGCTATTATACAGATGATACCTCTATGTCTGAAGTGTTTGACAAATGGATGTTGATAAAGTATGCAAGCTGTAAACATTGATGCGAACAGCAAGAATTTAAAGTGAGACAGCAGACGATAAATTGGGGTTTCTTAATGATTGTTAAGTTTGCACACTGCCATTGCCCTCAGCCAGATGTCTTTGAATGACTCCTGTACCAGTGGTAAAGTCTGTTCTAATACGCTCCAAAGTACTTGCTTACAGTTTTACTTAGGGATGGCTCAACATTATCATCATTTTTGAATTAGTACTTAGGGTACTAAATTTCATGACCCCCACCCTCCCCCCAAATTAGTACTTTCAAAATGATGATTTTCTCCCAAAGTCATAGCAAATTTGCACAAAACAGCCCAAAAATCTTACCATCATTTTCCATATTCTGTGAAAGTGTACAGACCCATTTAACCCCCTCCCCCCTTGCGTACTGTAAGTACTAATTCAAAAATGATGAAAATGTTGAACCATCCCTTATTCTGCTAATTTTGTCAGTGTTTCATCACCCGTGAAGGCCACAACCAGGCATACAGTGTTCAACCTGGTCGTTGATGAAATTCCTGGTCGTGGACGTCTGACAACTACCCGAAATCCTCATATCTGATTGGCTTCAGGCCCTTGACAACCAAATGTTCATAATAGATCAAGTATTTCAAACATGTGACGACTCCTCAATCTCCTCCTTAATATCAAACTCAGCGTGTCCTTGGAAAACATGACTATGCCTTTTTTATTCTGTCCAAGTTACTACTTTAGTATGAGCAACATATTTTATTGTGTTTGATATATGAATCTACATACGGGCACTGACAGCTAATTTGAATGTCCGGTATGAAAAATGCTGTGGTTGCACTGGAATATCCAAGTTGTTTGGGGGAAGGGATGAATAAAAAACTTTGGTAACTTCGATAAATGTCTTTCATATAATGAATGCAACTTTACGCAAAAATGACACAGATCATATGGATATTACCCGGATAATTATATTGTTTGTACATTCTTCCATTCTATATAATTTGTTTCTAAAGAAATGACAATAATGAGTAAGATTCCATTTTTTCCAAAATAATTTCATTGAAGCAAATCATAAATACGTCGTGAAACTTGTAAGTATGATTGTGCACATCTGAAAAAGGGGTGTTTCTATAGCCAAGTATTGAGTACAAGATACAAAATACTGTGCAGTCATACATGTATTTTTTCTTCTGCACATTCACGTCATTCTTACTACAGGCAACAGGTGGGCAAGGGATCTTTTTTCAAACATTTCTTTTAAATTTAGATAGATACTTAAGTACATTGTTTTGGAATTCCTCTTTGTCATGTGCAATGCTGGTTAGGTTTCTTGATTTAATATGTTAAGATGATATCCGTGAAGTGTAAAGTGGTTTGTAAGAGTTTATTTGACTCTACGTCACTCTGACTGGTACTTTACTTGTTCATGTGTGTTCTTCTTGGTGTTTGAGTAAGAGGGGCATTTGGGATTGCCACCGCAGACAACAGCTTTAGTGGATAGTAACGTTAAAATTTTTACAATAATACTGGAGATCATTTATTTAATTTTGCACCGATTAAAATTTGCGGGAAATACCTGCAATTCTGGATACATTTTATGCCTGTGCTCAATTTCAGAGTAGATTGTTTCAAAATACGGATTCAATTTGCAATTACATGTTCTTTATTTACACCTATCAATCTTGTAACAAATCCTTTCTGGTCTTCAATTTTGGACATTTATCAGTAATATCATTTTGAGTGCAGTTCCTGTCGGGACTTTTTACGATTGAAATGCACGATAATGAACAGACTGACATTCATATTCTCTCTCTCTCTCTCTCTCTCTCTCTCTCTCTCTCTCTCTCTCTCTCTCTCTCTCTCTCTCTCTCTCTCTCTCTCTCTCTCTCTCTCTCTCTCTCTCTCTCTCTCTCTCTCTCTCTCTCTCTCTCTCTCTCTCTCTCTCTCTCTCTCTCTCTCTCTCTCTCTCTCTCTCTCTCTATATATATAATAATAATAATAATGATAATATTAATAACAACAACAACAACAACAACAATAATAATAATAATAATAATAATTATAACAATAATAATAATAATAAAAGTAGCAGCAACAGCAGTACAAGTTAGTAGTTTAAATGTATCATTAATTTTTTGAATATTAAACAAATTGTTTGAAATAGGTTCATTTGTTTATAATGATTATAATTATAGTAATTTATTGCTGATATTACCCTTTTATATCGGGTATGCCACCGGCAGGGTAAGACCCGCGATGCGTCAAAAGTTATACATGGTTGTTATTCCTAATTCCAATTCCCTCGAACGCCATACTTTTTTCACTTTTCTGACGACTATGATCAGGCAGGTTTACCAGACACCATATAATAGCTGATAAAATCTATCTATCTATCTATCTATCTATCTATCTATCTATCTATCTATCTATCTATCTATCTATCTATCTATCTATCTATCTATCTATCTATGCCTCACGGAATAAGGCGCTACCGTAGAAAAATCACTGAAATGTCATGGTAAGTAGTGGATTCCGAAGAACAGCCGACCCCGCAGACTAATTCTATAGGATAGCCATGACGTGCACCGAATAAAAAATCAATCAATCAATCAATGCCGTTGTCTTCTCTCTGTGTGTCCTGTTTCGTGGGCATAAAACCTTTAAAACACAAAAATATACAATGGCAATGCACGTATTTTGAACATGTTAATCCCCGGCCACAAATCCTACATGTAACTCTCGGGAGGACTTCAGCAATTCAGCACTTCAAGTGGACGGTAACATGGACATTCTGTGGCGCCAAAGTTGGAAGTCACGTGATGGGGGTCACAAAGGTTTTTGTGAAAATTTATAAGTTTTCCTGCTTAATTTTGACGGTGTACCATAATTAATGTTAGCATACAAAACACTGACCATCTTGGATTATGTTTTGCAGCTACTACCCAAGACAAAGCCTGTTGCCACCAATGGCACAGGTTAGAAAAAAAAACATAGATATAAACGAACGTCTGTACTCACTGGTCGGATGAAGTGGAACTGAGGTTTCAACAATTTTGGTCACGGAAAAGATGCCTGTTTGGTTTCTATTGGTTTATCCGTGTCATGTGGCCATCTCACACACAGGTGGACAAAATATGTTGTGGTTTGTTGCACAATGCACGTGACAAACACTTTATTGTATTTGGCGACAATAATGTAATTTGTATTACCTGCCAATCTTACTTGATAAGGTATTTTTGTTTCTATGAAACCATTGAATCAGATGTTTATATTCAACAAGGTGTTGGTAACACGAAAACCAGTTTTCTATTAGATTTAGAACAGGGAAACCACTGCACGAACAATCGGACCCATAAAAGGCCCAGTTACACCTTGCACTTTTTGGCATGCAAAGCTGCGCTCGCAACGTTTTGCATCATGTGACCACTGTGTTGCATGCATATGGCCGCTCCTGCACAGCTATGCAAGCCAAGTACTCCCCTGTCAACACATTATTGCATTGTGTAGGCACTGCCTTGCTCAAGCAGTATTTGATATGCACAGCTTTCCACCCCCAACTGAACATCGTGCAACTCGGCCTTCAGTTTTCGTAGAAATATGGTGGCACAAAAGTGCCAACTAAAATATTTTTCTCTCTCCATAAAAATACGAAGGCGAAAACAAGAAAATAAGAAAACAGAACAGCGAAAACAAGAAAACACGAAGGCGAAAATGCGTAAACACGACTATGGTGGCACAAAAGTGCCAACTAAAATATTTTTCTCTCTCCTTAAAAATGCGAAGGCGAAAACAAAACACGAAAGCGAAAATGCGAAAACAAGAAAACACGAAGGTGAAAATGCGAAAACAAGAAAACACGAAGGCGAAAATGCGAAAACACAACACGACAGAAAATATGTCGTGTTTTCGCACTCGCATTTTCGTGTTTTCGTGTTAGCGTTTTCTCATTTTCTTGTTTTCGCATTTTCTGCCTTGGGCGAAAACAAGAAAACACGAAGGCGAAAACACTAAAATATAAAATGCGAAGGGGAAAATGCGAAAACACAACCGCGAAAATAGGACTATGGTGGCACAAAAGTGCCTACTAAAATATTTTTCTCTCTCCATAAAAATGCGAAGGCGAAAACAAGAAAATAAGAAAACAAAACAGTGAAAACAAGAAAACACGAAGGCGAAAATGCGAAAACAAGAAAACACGAAGGCGAAAATGAGAAAACACAACCACGACAACACGACAGAAAATATGTCGTGTTTTCGCACTCGCATTTTCGTGTTTTTATGGTGGCACAAAAGTGCCAAATAAAATATTTTTCTCTCTCCATAAAAATGCGACGGCGAAAACAAGAAAACACAAAGGCAAAAATGCGAAAACAAGAAAACACGATGGGGAAAATGCGAAAACAAGAAAACACGAAGAAGAAAATGCGAAAACACAACCGCGACAACACGACAGAAAATGTCGTGTTTTCGCACTCGCATTTTCGTGTTTTCGTGTTAGCGTTTTCTCGTTTTCTTGTTTTCGCATTTTCTGCCTTGGGCGAAAACAAGAAAACACGACAGCAAAAACACTAAAATTCAAAACGCGAAGGCGAAAATGCGAAAACACAACCGCGAAAATACGACAGAAATTATGTCGTGTTTTCGCACTCGCATTATCGTATTTTCGCATTAGGGTTTTCTTGTTTTCTTATTTTAGCAATATCGTGCTTTTGCTTGTTTCACTTCCATTTAACACCTTCCCATGATGCCGTATACTTACACCTGCAAAGCAGCCATATTGCGGAGGGAACCTGAAAACGGTGAGTAAAATGGACTTTTGTGTCTCCATAATACCTGTACTACAATATATTTTTGTCTGGATATAATATGGGATATTATGATATCCCTTTAGCCACATCAGGAGCACCTACCAATGGGTACAGCGCGTAGATGCGCCCACTATAATACACATAGTAATGACTATACAGGACACATAAACTGTCACCAGATATAGTTTGCATGGCGATACTTACAGGTTATCACATGGTTGTAGCTGTTTCACCCCCCCCCCCCCCCCGTATCAGCCCCCGAGCAACCGTATCATCACGAGACCGAAGGTCAAGTGACGATACGGGTACGAGCGAATAAAAGAAATAATTGACTGATTTCCCAGTTCTGAAGTTTTGTTCATTTCCCATTTACCACAAAATAAAATTAAGCTTTTATATCCCAATTCCCATGAAATAAAATGCAATTTCCCAGTTTCCAGAAAAAAGGATACGCCCCGTTATTTAAGGCAATAAAAATTAATATCCCTCATTTTGTCCAACGAAAGATCCAGGGAAACCATCCCATATCACCCAGTAACTATAGCTGCCATGGAGGATGTTAAGTACTTTATCTGTATTTTAAGTCTATTTGACTCTGTACTTTTGTTTTGCATGCAAACGTTACACTTAAGTGACGTTAAATGTGTATATATATATATATATATAGAGAGAGAGAGAGAGAGAGAGAGAGAGAGAGAGAGAGAGAGAGAGAGAGCTATGTTTTATGAAGAGGAATTATTGAAAAATAAAACTAGAGCCTGATGATTGATGTAGACTTAGATTATTTTGATGATTTATCTGTCAGATTTCATTGAATGGTTGCTTGGTCATAATAATTAATCCTTTTAAGTCCTTTTCCGTCATTGTACAATGTTGTCATTATGTGGCATTATCACTATATCCAGTAGCAGCTGCAGCAGTAGCTTGTCTTTTTGTTTGTTTCAGTGCATATGGAAGCCACTGGGCCGGCCTCTGCTACCAGTATCTTTTTTCATCTTCTGTCTTTAATTCGTATCGGCCTTATGCATTAAAATGACCCGAAGCCAGACATTAAGTTTCAGAAACAGGAAGAAGCAAGTAGGCCTATGATTTATAGCAACAATCTTTTATTCATTGATTTACATTGGCTCTCTCTCTCTCTCGCTCTCTCTCTCTCTCTCTCTCTCTCTCTCTCTCTCTCTCTCTCTCTATATATATATATATATATATATATATATATATATATATATCCAGTTCCGTTTGCTTTCTAAATTATGAGTATATACTATTGTTTCTAATATACCTAAGTCACAATGGCGATGATTCTTTCTTCAATTGGTATAAAATCATCTGATGTATTTCTATCGAATGTAGCATTTATGTATATCCATACGACTACTGGATCACAATGGAAATCATACAAATCATAATACAAAATACAGTGTGATAACGTACTGTCACTGTTCTAAAGTACAGTGAAAACACGTTATAATGACAGCATCTGTTCCCTTAGATGTATGCCAGACCTCCGAATATGTCAGACAAAAGAACCAAATTACAAAAAAAATGTATTCCTCAAAGTGTTTAAAGTGGTAAGAGGGAAGGTACCTGGGTGAAGTATACTTAACCCACCTACAGAATTTCTCTAGTCAGTCTTAAGTCGGAAAACCATGTACATATTCACTTTTTGCAGGGTTTATTTCTTTTCAACCTTCATTCAGTATAGTGAAAGAGGTGGCTTCCAGCTAATACCTTAGTACACTTTACCTCATAACACCTCTAGTCAACCTTATGATGCTTAAAATTGTGTTACTATTTACCTGTTAATACCAGTGTGGGTACGGTGGACTAGTGTATGAAGCTCTTAATTTTCAAAGGAAACGTCCGTCTGTCCTTCCGTCCGTCCATCCGTGAACTTTTGGCTTGTGAACGCAATAACGTAAAAAGTTAAGATATCAGCCCAATGTAATTTGAGGACTTATATTGTGTATAAAAATCGAGGTTCTATTCGATATTGGTGGTGTCACTTACAGTATTATGTAATATAGGGGTCAAAATGTGAAAATCTTGTGAACACTCCAGCATCTTTAATTTTATGCGGATCTTCAACAAATTTGGTGGGGTTGTGGGGGAGGTCTAACTTTTGGGTCACTGTGACCCAGTAATTATAGAGTAAAGAATTGTCCAAATATATTGTTTTTCGTCAATAGCTTGAAAAGTTATGACCCGATTTGAACAAAGAAAGATTATATGGAAAGCTGTGGGGCGCATATTTTGAACTTTTTAAAATCGAGTTGAAGATCAAGGTCAAAAGCCAGATTGAATATAGTGGTCATCTCGTGAATGCCCTGCATCCCACAATTCTTATTATCTTATTATAGATATGCCCACGTAACGTTTAGGAGGTATAAACTGTATAAAAACCTTGTCGACATCAATGTTGATGACGCCACCTATAATATTATGTTATATACAGGTAAAAATGTGAAAATCTTGTGACTGCAATACTGTTCACAGTTTTCAAGTTAGCCCAATGTAACTTTGAGGAAGTTTTTGCAGGTATAAAAATCCAGGTTCTTTTCGATATTTGTGGCACCATCTACAAATCTATGCAATTTAGAGGTCAAAAGCATCTTTATTTTGTTGCTGAACTTCACCAAATCCGTTGGGATTGTTGGCGTAGTCAAAGTCTAAGTTGTTAATGATACTAGTGGCGTCACCTATAATTTGATGGAAATTAGGAGCCAAAATGTGTTTTAAGATATAAAATTTCATATCTTGAAAAATAATTGGATCAGACTTGCCAAATGTATAGAATATATAGATAATGTCCAAACCTAGCATTGTATATAATATCAGTGACCTTGATCCATTTTTGTGCAGTCACAGTGCCTGTAAATTTGAAAGAAGTGATTTTGTAATGGCAAGATGTACCTTAGACTTCAATGGCAATGTCAGCACAACACCAGGCAGGCCTATGGGCATCTTGTATTACATGATCTGGGTGTCCTTCATCTTCTGTCCCAAGGTCACTTAGGGCATAGAGTGAAGGACTCACTCATTGTTGTCTTGGCACATGCAACAATATTCATCACAGGAGTTGCACAAATAAACTATGATTACATGTTGCCATCTGGAGGACATTTACATTAAATGTACATAAGCTGTAATGTTCAGAAGCTGCTTCAGGACTCACAACTTTAAGATGAACAGGTGCAATATAGCCACGATGCAAGCAAAGCATTAGGCCCATGGGCCTGTTGTTTCTATTTTGCAGCATATCTGATTGTAGTAGTGCGAATTTCCAATTTTGCAATCTCCCACGTTGATATTGGATATCAGTATGGGTAGCATTACATTGAATATGGTATGATATACCTGGCATTTTGTCTTCTTGGAATGAAATTGGGGAACTATACTAGGGACAAGAATAGCAGTTCTATGGCCACACGTATTTTTTATTGTCGCAGGAAATAATATGGGTTGCAATGTTGTTTTTTTTTTAAATAATAATATTATCATTATTGCTTTCATATCATGGTTAGTGTTGACAGATTAAAACTTTTTTGTATATTTACTTTTTTAAATTGCAAATAGTTTCTTACATGGACAAATATCTTACGATCTTGCATAATGTGGTATGTTCATTTTTGCTTTCTGTTTGTATAATGGATAACATTTTCAAGCTTGAAAATATATTTTCATAATATTTTGAAAAAAAAGCAACCTGACAAGCTCCATGGAGTCATGTATGATGTGTAGCCATACGTTTATGTCCGCCTAACCTGGTTAAATAAATATCTGGCGATACCTCTGTATTTTAAATTTAATGTGTCTCAATGTAGTCCATTTTAACAATTGATCAGTTGATACATTGGTGGAGCGCTATGTCAGTTTGGGATACACAGGAAAGGAAGTACTGATTTTCCTAAGCATTCGCCATGGTATTTTTCTCACGTAAGTAACATAAAGCAATTATTTTGAAATTGGATGTCTGATAATTATATGCTATCGTTGTGTAGAAATTTTGCATATATTAATGTAATGTGAGTGGCGAGTCAACAAATCTTAAACGCCTTTTTTCGACTGAAAAGCATACTCGGATAACTGTTTTTAGATCGCTAATGCAGTCACCGTATTCTTGGAACTAAATAAATACCTATATGAAATTTAAAAGATAGTAATATTGAGATTTATTCAACAGTTGTTAAATATCGGTCTCGCGAAGTTTTATTGTAAGCGGCCTGAATGGTAAACTCATATTCAAGCTACATCCTCAAAACAGAAATGAAATAGACAATATGATTGTGCATATTACCTTTACACTTGCGATCATAGGGCTGTCCTCGCAGGCAACAACCTGTAATACTTCCAGGTCATATGCTTGATTCCAAAGTTTGTTAATACCCCCACCACACTAAGGAAGAACATGCGTATTGAGTACACATTGGACCTCTTTCCTTACGCAATTAGCTGCCACACTGTTAATCCCAAAAGATAGTATGTATTAATTACATCCGTATGTATACTTCAAGGTTCATCCTCAATAGAAAGGATTCTGTACACTTAACCTATGTATTTGCCTCCCCAGACAGAATATCATTGATTTTGGCTCTTTGATGAGAGTTGTGCTAGTGTGGAAACAGGAATACATATTGCTGTGTTCGCTTGAGATGTGGAATGTTTTTACTAGTGTGGCTGCTAATTACATATGGGCACAAGTGGCTATAATACGACTTCCCAAACACAGATAGAATACGTCTGTAGTGTGGCAGGAGTATTAGTTGTAATTTCAATTCCACAATATGTAATATATATAATCTGGATATCATCATGTTTTTTAATAGACTTCTATCGTATGTGACTTTAACCCATTAATATATTTTGATGCTGCATAGATATATGTGAAAAGTGTACTAATGCATTTATTAAATGTATTATACTGCACAGCATGCGTAACTTTAGGTGAATTGTAGCCCGCCTTGGCTTGAGAAAGACTGACAGGACGAACTGGGATCTTGTAATAGAAGCTCTCAAGGTAGTTACATAATGTAATTTTAAGTATAAACAGCACGAAAGTTTAAAAATCAGTACTTCCTAAAACTAGATGTAAAGTATTAAATTACGTGTTAAGTATTTGACTATGGTCTATTCGCACTGCAAAAGTTAGCTCTTCATGGAGGATGGGGGACTAACGGCATTTTTTCTTTAAGCGATTGGTCACGGGGTATTCAGTACCCTTCACACCTTCGGCAGAGCAAAAAAGTCGTTTAGCAGGCAAGGATTTTTTTTGTCCTCATAGGGTTTCTTGATATTACATAGCACTTTTGCGGTATGATTATACTGACCATAATTGATCATCCATCAAACTCTGATTAAATACATGACACTATTTTTCATATTTTATTTACCTTGACTGACTTGAATATAAGGATTTTTTTCGCTTGTCCCTAATAAGCCTTCTGAGTGTTGTCTCAACTGGGAAGAGAGGGGCTCAAAAACACTTAAAAAAAGGCTCAGATTGGGTGCTTTTTCTGGAGATGAATGGTCTTGATGCTACTCCTAAAGGGTACTACGTAACTCTACATTGTATGTCATGATTCTTGGATGTCTTGAATTATGTCTCTATATCTCTCTACTTTCCATTTGTGTGTTACCTCTATGTTTAATTCGAATGTTATTTTATCACTCTACATGGATAATAAGTTCAGATGGATTATCAATAAATACAAAATGTAGTCGTCGATAGGAAAATATAACGTCTGTAGGTATTGTTGCTATTCCAGCGTGGTTTCCACGGACGTGTGCAAATATCTCCAAGTTTGAAAAAAAATGCTCTTTGAAGTTTGAATTAAAATGGGAAAGGATAGAATTGTGGTGACAAGTATAACCATCTAACATTTCGGTACAGTTATTTAGGACATGGTGGAACGTTTCTGTTTTCTCTCAGAGGGGACATTTGGCATTGACACGCTTTTCGTAGCTGAAGATTTGCATAATGGCAAGCGTGTCAATGCATGTGTTGGTTGCCAATTGCATATTAGGATTACCCCCTGCCTGCCCCTTCAGTCAATTTTATATTGAAATGAGAAAATGTAACAACAGAGATATACATACAATATATCTGTCTGTTATGAGGAGACATGATATGTAGGTCAAAAATTAAACAAAGAACATTGTATATATATATATATATATATATATATATATATATATATATATATATATATATATATATATATATATATATATATATATATATATATGTGTGTGTGTGTGTGTGTGTGTGTGTGTGTGTGTGCGCGCGCGTGGGTGTTTGCGTGGGTGTGCTTGGGTGTAATACCAGAACAATTTGAATAGTATTTCAGATCCATATTCACTCAACAATAAAATCTAAAGCACCGAAAATGAAGTTTTATACAAAATATATGCGAAAAGTTGGAAACAATATTATCGTGGTTTTCAAAACATTTATCAAAATTATAGTTTTGCTTTGTTCCCGGCCCCCTGCCAAAAGATTTTTTTTTTTTAGTTTTTGAATGGGTTTCCAACATGATCCCTAATCGAATTCATAAAAGCGATTAACTTTGTGCCTCTACGCTCTAAGAACCAGTGGTTTTTGAAGTACCCAATAGGGTCCTTCAGGTTGTCAGAGAAGGTACGTTATGTGGGGTCTATTTTAGGGTTCTTCAGGTCTTCCCGGTATATGGTTGGACCTGGTACTCGTGCATAAGTATAGGTTACTTAAAACTGATTACAAGCTGGTCTTGCCTGATTGGTTGATCAATAGTGGAGGCTATGTTTACAAGTGAGATACATAACGAAAATTACTTGAAACTCTGCAGACTAAGAGGACACCAGGCAAATAGAAATTGGACTCAGGGTCAGCTAAGCAGGCAACTTAAAAATATATTTTGCAGGAAAAGGTGTCATTTTAGTGCATCATGAGATTTACCATCATGCTCAGGGGTTATTCTGTGCCTGGGCAATAAAAAAAAATGCTAAAGTCACAACTGTTTATATCATTTGAAGTCAAATCATATAATATTAAAACATTATATTACATTACATTATGTTATATTACAAAGGCGGAACTGGACGAGAGCGGCAGATGTCTTGGGTATAGGAGTATGAAAAGAAGACTGGAAATGAAGTATGGGCAGTATTTATCAAAGTGCGTGTTATTTTGATCATTGAGTGAAGATTTATCATGGGAAATTAATAATTTGGAAATACATAGCAAATCAAAATATATATCTAATGTGACACTCAACAAGAATGTTTGGTCACTTTCTTCTTTTATCGTGTTAGATGAATAAAAATAACCTAAAACATGATTTGCTAAATGAATAAATAAATGAAATAACATATTAATTTTATAAATACAGACAGTTAGACCGATGTTAATGTTTGTTTCGTTACAATTATAATAATTTAAAGTATTTCTCCCATGACATGTCATAATATACCTGCACGTTTGTATATTACATAGTATATTGATATATTTGTTTCTCTATTTTAAACAGCAGTACGGTAATGCATCTCCTGCGTATTTTGGATCCAGATGGTGTAGCACAAAGGAGACAAAGACGGCTGCACCGTCGGCAGTACAGCAATAGAGGGCCGAATTATGTGATACATATTGATGGATATGATAAGCTCAAACGCTACGGTTTCCCCGTCCATGCAGCTATATGTGGGTCTGTATATATCACAAGTGACACTGGCCCTTGCTACCTATCATGATAATTTTGTATGTATGTATGTATATATATATATGTGTGTGTGTGTGTGTGTGAGAGAGAGTGTGTGTGTGTGAGTGTGTGTGTGTGTGTGTGTGTGTGTGTGTCCACTACAGATTAATGTAAAACACTAAAACAACGTACATGTCTAGGGTTCATCGTCGGTACAATGACTCCACTGCTCACTGACCAACGTTATAATTTTCGTCAAACCTGTCGTCACAAGCAAATAGAGTCTCAAAAATACTTTTTTTTTTGGCTTTAGATCGCCTTTTTTGGAAAATAAAAACCGTTGAATTTTAATTTTTAATGAGTTGGAAAGAACTTATGCTCTAAAAAATTTGTACTTATACAGTTACAAAATACATACTTCTAGCTTGCGAACATTTGCAGTATTATAATACATGCATTTTGTGGTTTTCTGGAGGTTGTGTATATTATTCGTGTTTTTATTACAAGCTGAATATATTTATCAATAATCATCAACAATCAGCTGCGTTTTTAAATACTGTACAGTAAATGCATGTGCTACATTTAGGAATAAATGTTAGGTTTTTCTAGGAGAATGCTATGGCTTGATGTTGTAAGGACAAACAACAATTCTGAAGTCGTTGCCTACTACTTCATGCAATACTCGAGGAAAATAGAAGGTAATGTTTAAAACAATCCCAATAGTTTGCATGATAATGTTGGCTGCATGGACATATTCAAGTTGTTTATGTTAAATAACTAATGAACTGCAACAAAGTGTGTAGGAATCAATGAGCAACCTAGAACAAGTGCAAATAACATAAATGTTTTTATTGTAAAATTTTGATCATTTTTTACATTCTGCATTATCAGGGTCTGGATAGTATGCATGTAAATGTTTCATAATATTAACCGTGCTATCAGTTTATTTCTTATTCTTTAGACCATTGTATTATTTCTCAATTTATGGAGCAGCCCTCGATGATAAACACGATCAAATATTTCGCAATAAGGCAAAAAAACTATCTCTTGTCAGGACTATTAGCCTTGATACAGTCTTAACTCTTTAAGGTCCAGAAAATGCCAAAGCTGTCCTTTCGGGATAAAGTTGATATATTGGTGTCAACTGTTGCAAATGCGCAATTTCAGCTGTTCCCTGCAGAATGAGAATGGACGCTGGCACTGAAAACATGCTGATTGCTGCTATTCAAAAAGCATTCCGGTGGTATCATTCTGACGAATTTTCGGGCAGGAAAAGCGTTGTTATCGCTTCTTCGCAAAGTAACCAGGTATCGCATTTAAATCAAAGCATCAGTTTGTCAGCAAACGAAGATGAACCCAATTCTACTTAGAATGTGACAATTTTTATCCTTTGTGTAAAAGTATTTTTATTTCTGTCAATGTGGCTTTAATATCTGCATGTAAAGATATGTTACCAATTAACCAATAGATGAACATTTTCAAATTGGAAACGAAATCCATAACATGAACGTGCGGTTGTGCCTTGTGTTTCAAAACAGAAAGTCCATGTAATTGGTAATGAACATAATTTAATATGAAATAGTGGACGTACACTGATTTAAATCTAGAACTACAAAATATGAATCACTTTATTCTTTCAAAATACATATATATTTCTTTAAATTACTAGACCGAGCTTTGCCCTTAATTAATCCCTCTTGTGCAAAAGCACAAATATAATGCTGCAACCCAACGCCTGAATCACCTGTATGTAAAATATAGCAATGAAATGAATTCTAGCTACTTATGATCGTCTGTTTTGGGAAAACACATTTTTTTTTAATTGCATAACAATAAATGCGTCCCCCCCCCCCTTTTCCTTTTTCCATACTGACATTCGAGAACAACCTTTGTTGTGTTATCCTAGTACAGTGCCAATCCAAGCGTACATTTTGGTACTTTATTGCAATGGAACGAAACATTATCCCGGGTTGGCAATTATCGAGACAAATGTACACAAACGTTCATAAATCTTATTGCGCGGTGCGTTGCCATAGTAGTAAAAATCATCAATTGCTTTTTTTCGTTTTTATATATATATATATATATGCATAGCGAACATGTGATGTTATAAATTCGCCAATCCAATATCTTAAAAGTGTCAAGGTTACAGCAGTGTTATTGTCCAGGATATGTTATACAAACTATTTAAAGTTAGACTGATCCGCATAGAACACTTTGCGAATACTCATGGGGAATTTTGATAGATGAGCTGAACTTTATTTGCACACAGAAACAGAATGTATATTAAATCGGAAAAAACGTGCTGACAGAGGCAGCGGAATTTACAGATCTAATATAGTTGAGTTGTAAGCTTTCCGAACCACGTCTTAAAATGATAAAAAATTGATCTCACAGACAACACACTCATGATGTTTAAGATCATTTTATGCTGCATATTGTGGGGCATAGTAAATTCGAAATCATCTGCGTTTTTTTTTATCATTTTAGACTATCTTTTCTCTCCTTTTTTTTTTTAGAGAGAATTGAGCGTTGGTGGAGGAGCATGAGGGAGTTGGGCATGGGGTACTGGATTGATACATTCAGAGATATGGAGACCCTCGGCGTGCTCAAACCAGGAAATCTGGTTCACCTATGAGTGACTGGATTTGAAGGATAGAATACTTGAAAGTTTTGCACATTTTCTTTTTTAATTTGACAATGAATGAAGAGCTTGAATAATTTAATATGTTTATTTAACATTTGATATTAATGAAAACCAAGAAGTCAATTGCAGTTTGACAAAAAACAAAAAACAAAAACAAAAAACAAAAAACAAAAAAACGAAAACAAAAACAAAAGCAAAAATTAAAAAAAAAAAAAACAAAAAAAAAACAAAAAAAAACAAACAAACAAAACCGGCATTATTGCTCCTGTTACTTCCTCAAGTGCCAATTTTTACATCGGAACCACGTCTGTTGTACTTACTTATTTGTGGAGTGCGCATTGCATGTTATACCTATTTCCATTGATATATCTTGTTTTTACAAAATTTACCACGTGTACGCCGCAGTCAGGCTCTGATGTCAACACCTGTACCCAGGAACTTCTATCATGGATTTAATGATACAATATGACTACCTATAGTGGAACAAGTGGCCAGGGCCCAGGTTATTAAATAGCATTCTATATGTAAACTCCACATTACGACAAAAACATGCCTGGGGATTATCTGAAATAGGTACATACATTTGAATCTAAGATTATGTGCGTTTAGGTATAATGTTGCTGCTTCAATGGAAGAAAGTTTACGGCTGAATGTAAATTTTAAAGTGTCCAATTCTGGTTATGTTTGCCATAATAATTGCAATGCACGTTTACTACGAGACCCAAACAGGACAAGGTACTTGTAGGTCTGCCTAAAATTGGAATGAAATAGGTGAGAAGAAAGAAAGTAAATTCTGTAACCAAAATGCCTGTTAGTTTTTATGCCCAAAAGGCCATACTCGTTTGTGGACCGCGTGAATATATTCATCCCCTATATTTTTTTTTCAGAGAATGCGCACGATTTTGTTTTGGTACATTCATTCAGAGAGATCTCAAAAGCATAATGACAGAGTGGAATACACATACAATTCGTGGATCATCTGGTGGCCCAGCTGGAAAACCGGACATCATGTATTCATTCCCAGAATTATATGGTGAGCGTAAAACAGTATAACTTGGTGACGTATAATAAAGGAGGAGGCAATAACTATGCCAGAATAAAGTTCCTGAACTGGCGTTCCATTTTCTGGTTTGGTGAAATATCACATAGTGTGAGTCGATCGGGAATGCTTCTACTTGGATTGAATAAAATTTTTTTCCCACAATAGACATATCTTACCCTGGTAGAAATGGATTTACCCAGGTAACAAGTTCCTGCCCGTGGTGGAAATATTTTTACCCAGTGGAAATGTTTCTCCCAGAGTAAAAATTGTTTACCCGTGGTAAAAAGATTTTTTACACAGGTAGAAATGTTTTTTACCCAGTTAGATAGTTTTTACCCATGGTACAAATATCTTTATTCAGATTAAAATGTTTTCCCCTCGGTATAAATTTCGAGTTAAAAACAATACAAAAATTAAAAATATATGCCACTTATGGGCCACCGTACCATATAAATACTATCATTATGAAAAAAATCATAATGTTGAGAAAAAGATCCATTTGAAGTCAAGGCAGCATCATAAAGTTAGGGGAGAAGTTCGTCTGTGCCTCCAGGAGTCATGGAATAAAATTGGTGAAAAGATATACAATGGATTATACCGTTTAAAACTAGTTTTGACCATTGTTTCGCATTTTGTGAACAACACGTTAAAGTAAACATATATACATGATTCAAATTCTCTATATAAAGAGCCAAAATAGTAAGTGGTGGTAGAAAATGTTGACTCCACAGAAAGACTAACAACTTAATGCCCATGATTACACAACTGTTCTAAAAGTTCAGTACACACTGGACGCTGAGAAAGGAGCTATCACTTAAGATAATGACTTAGTTGACGGCATGAATCCAATTGGAATTTTCCTTCCTTTGCAGGATTACGACAATGCTTCAATTGTGTTATTAGTAAACTATCCCAGTTTCACTTAAAATAACACTAGGTTTGTGAGACATTTATTACAGAATTAGGTATGTGAGAAATGTATTACCAAAGGCAAGTTTCAACAAATTATGAATAAAAATGTTTGGACTTTTCATCTTGTTTCCAATCAAGAATTTAAATGTAAAAACATGCTTGATTAAATTCAGTGTCTTTTTTCCACTCAAAATGACTTGGACGTATTTTAATCAAAAGAGGATCTGTTTTCATTGGATTTTTAGTATGCTCATTGCTAACCCATTGTATATCCTTGAATCCCTGAACACATTCGTTGACATAGCGCAATATCTTACACGTTATGGGAATGGTTTAAGGTCATGATAGGTTGAAATTTTCTCCAATTGAAAAAAACAAGATTTTATTGTAGTTTGATCGAAGTATTAAACTTTTCATGGATTATGATTCAGGCAGCGTTCGTGTAATGTGAGTATTTATGTGGAAGTTTTTAAGACATTCTTGACTATAAAGTGATTATCTTCTTACATTACTGGTTCGAAAGTTTGCCTCACGAATTATTATTTTAATATCCAATCTAAATTCTAACCGGTCAAATGCATGTTAAGGAAATATATGAATTCGCAGTAATTGACACTTTAAATCCCACAGCTTAAAGATTTATTTGTCAGTTTCTCCTCTTGTTTTGGACTTTCAACTTATGTATTTGAAGATTATGAAATAGACAAGGTTTACTAAAAAACAATTTTAAAATCTATTCTAGTATGAACATTTGCTACTTAAACTTGAGATAACATTTACATTTTAAAAAGAACACAAGGTAATGTACATATTTTTCTTCTACATATTACAGGCACATTTGATCACAAAATACCGATTTCCTTGGACGACATCAACAAAGTTGATATGCAGTTTTGTCGCAAGCCAGCAGAATCTCTTTGTCTGGCCGACTTTGAGGAACATTTTGTAGCATATATGACAGAAAATCACTTGCGTCGCCCACAATCTGTTGCAGATGCAAAGATACTGTATGTTGCCCTCATTCATGAGATGGACGCCGACATGAACTGAACGTTTTTCACACTGAAATCGTGATGACACCGTGTAGTGACTAATTACTTGTAGGGAGGTGAACTTAGAGTCAAGTATTAGCCTGAGAAACAGGAACAAATAAACTGAAAAGCTATGCGGGTTTTAAATAAGCAGGGAGTGAGACAAATCGGAGAGAAAATCATCGGGAGCATGATACGACAGGATAGACATGGGCTATACAAACTTAATGAAAATTACTTCTGATCATAAATTAATGAATCGAACCTCTGAGAGCATAATCCAATTGAGGGAAGCGTTAGCAGTTACACTTTTTGAAAATATCTATAAGCACATGACGAAATTAACTGGTTTGCAGTAGATTACAGGTGAAAAGTCTCCAGTTTACCGCATCGACTTTTTCATAACCTATAAAAATATACGTTTCAGTTGTACAGAAAGACTGCTCAAATTATACTACAACAATTAAGTCACCATCTGGTCTGTGTTGGTGATGTTTTAACCGGGCGTATTGTGTTTCGGCACAATCATCCGGACACACTCGGGAAGCATTTTAAGCAGCCCACAAGTATTGGATGCAACTAGAAACACTTTTCTCTTCAAGCCTTCGGGTGGAGGTTATTAACTGACATTTACGTGTGTTTTCAGGCATTAGCAGTTAACTCATGTTCCATCATGTATTAGTCAGCCTGTAAAAGGAACACATTGTATTTGTGTCTTTTTGCCCAGAACCACTTCCTAGTAGTCAAGTCCTATTCCGCAGTTCGAACTGTTTACTCTCCATAAGCTAACCTGTCCCTGTCTAACCTGTATACATATGAAATTACTATTGTCTATATTGCACACGTTCCTCTGTACAATTTTGACATAGGCTGTATCAGCAACAATGGACATCCTGCACCAGAAATGTAAAACAAACTCTGTGATGACAACTACCCCCCAAACAATTAAGTTCTATTTAACTGCCAACTCTGAGTCAATGTATCAACTTAATGTGTCAGGTTTGTGACATTTGAGCAAATACTGTCAATTTTGAGTAAATGTGCATTTAGGCATGATTCATGATTTTTGTAGGTGGAAACATGTTATAGTTTGTGGCAAAACTACAAAATTTTATGTTTTCCTCAGGTACCAGAAAGATGCATGACCTCTTTCATCTCTGATTGTTTGTAATGCTGAACTAATATTTTTAATGTTAACTTTGGACCCTTTTATGATTATGGAAACCACCTTCATGTTCTAATCATTCAGAGTGCTTTTTATATTGGTCTGTTTGAAATGTATCCCACAATTGATCACGTAATGTTTAATATATTTGAAAAATAAAACGATATTGTGTTTAATAAATAAAGCAGGAACAAGGGAAGCGCAAAATGCTGACGTCTGTTAACCCTTTTGCATGCAAGTTATTTTTCATGTATTAATTGATGGCAAATTTAATGTTATGTGGATAGTGTATTTTTGAAAAATTTGTCAGTGGACATCAAGCACAATAAATGCCTCGAGATCATATATCCTCATTTCAGCTAGAAAGGGGCACCTGATGTGGAGTTCGAATCATGAATGTCAACTTTTAGTGCTGTGTTGTTTTACTTTATGTTTCACTGGTTAACCCGACGCAGTTCATTGCAACACAAGTTTAATTTGGGAAGATAAATGTCCACGTAATGTCTAATTCAAATTTTTCATTCTTGTGACTATTCATATTGAAACATACAGTAGTTAGTTGCTTACGTGTTGTTTTCACATCGTCACATATAATTAGCAATTACTGTTCAGTGGTGTTTGTAACTTAATATTACGAAATAAAATTATGTTAATAAGTTCTATTCTGTTTTGCAATTTTCTGTGCACACTTTTGAGAATAGGATTGTATGCGTAATGGCCAAAAGGTTAAAGAACTTGAAGTCTGTAATCGCGTAACGATTGCAACGGAAGCCTCTGCCCGCATGCAAGTGCTTTACGCAAATGTTCTGCAGTTCAATGAGTCTACAATACCTTGATTGTGAATGGCATCATGTAAGTTTTTAAATGTTTCTTAGGGGAACAAACTATCCATGGAAGGCATATCTATCAGCAAATAAAGAGTGATAGTGAAGTTACTAACTAGTACAGCCTAATCAGGTCACGACCTTACAAAATAAGTCCAGCTCAAAACAAATGTCAAGTGCAAATCTTTAACTTCAGACAATTACTGTGTCCAAAAATAATTTTTGAGAATTTTACCATATTGGACATCCAGCGCATACATTTTTAACTTCTAGAGACCATATGATTTTGAATTTTGATTTTGAATGCTATCTTGAGATGTAATAAAATGTTTGCAAAGGATATATCTATCCATGGAAGGCACCTGCATTGAAAAATATTGAGCGACAATAAAGTTATTAGCGAAAACAGCTACAATTAACCTAAGCAGGTCGTGACATTGAAAATTAGGTCAAGGCCAAAAATAGCCATTTATAAATTTTACAAATATGCCTTTTAACCTGACTAAAGGTCATCAGACGTCAGCCATATTTGAATAAATAGAAGAAATAAAGTCAATAAATGGAAAAATAAGGTCATTTTTTAAGAAAGGTCAAGGACATTAGTAAATTATTAGGTGCACATCTCTAGTGTGGGCCCAATCTTCATGCATAATAGCAACTCTTGAAAGCAAGCGGCCCTTGAGATATGTCGCAAATGATATCGACAAACAACAAATTTTCGCCTTATTGACCTTCCCATGCCATATGGCACTAGCATTTGCTTTTGAAAGGCAGTATGTGATTAGTAAAATGTTTTTAAGGTTACAATTTATCTACAGGAGCCATTTTTATTGAAAACTAATAAGCGATAGTGAAGTTATTGCGAAAATAACCCAAGTAGGTCGTGACCTTGAAAATTAGGTTAGGGTCAAAAATAAATATTAGGTTCAAATTTGTCACTGATGACTATTATTGTGATAGCAGAAAAAAACCTTAGAAGTCTGCAATCGCAAAGCGATTGCAAGTAAACCCTCCCTCCAATGCCCGCTAGTCATGGTTGCAAATGTTCTGCAGTTCAAAGAGGCTGTATGACCTTCACCTATTATTCTGAGTGGTATAATGTGAATTTACAAACGTTTTAGGGTGACAAGCTATCCATGGAAGGCATCCCCGTCAAAAAATACTGAACAGTAATGAAGTTATTAGCAAAAGTGCCTTACTAGATCACGACTTTGAAAATAGGCCTATGTCAAAACATATATCAGGTGAAAATCTTTACCTCAAGACTATTAAGGTGCCCAAAGGTCATTTTTGAGAACTAAACCATATTGGACATCTAGCACAGACACTTTTTTTAAATTCTAGAGTCAAAATGATCTTGCTGTTTGATTTGAGTGGTAGCTTGTGATTTAATATAATGTTTGAAAAGGGACAACCTATCCACAGGAGGCACCTGCATTGAAAAAAAATGTTGAGCGACAATGAATTTGTTGGCGAAAATAATTAAAATTAATCGAAGCGGCTCGTGACCTTGAAAATTAGTTTAAAACCAAAACGTTACGATATGTAAATTTTACAATAAATGGCTTTTAACTTGATTCATTTAGTTCATTTATCAGAAGTCAGCCTCACTTGAATAAATAGAGGGAACAAAGTGCATATATGGAAAAAAAGTAGGTCACGTTTTTGTCAAAATGAAAGTCAAGGACATTAATAAATTATCAGGTGCACATCTTCAGTATAGGCCCAATCTTCATACGTAGTATCAACTTTGAATGCAAGCGGTCTGAGATCACATTTTCACATTTCTGTACCTTCCGCAGGCCATATGACCTTGATTTTTTATTCTGAGTGGCATTATGTACAGTTACGCCCGGCTAAAAGTTAACTGCCAAACGCTTTTTTCGCGTTTTGCTGGTGTTTGGCTTGTGTTTGGAAACGTTTGAAAACGTTTGGAATGTGTTTGGAATGTGTTTCGAAAGTGTTTGGAATGCGTTTGGGAAAAAATCTCAAACACTTTTACAAAACGTTCGAACACTTTCACAAAGCTACTGAACACTTCTCCAAACGCATTCAAACACTTTCCAAACGCGTTGAACAATTACCCGAACGATTTCAAACACTTTCACAAAGGCATTCAAACACTATGCATTTCAAACACTTCCATTTAAATGATGAAGAACCCCAAACGTTTTTTAAACAGGTCCAGCAATATATGATGTACCTACATGTAAATGTGCACTTATCCAGCATTATAGGTTGTATATATTTATATAAAACACGATCCAAATACGTTTACCCAAGTGTCTAATTCAACTAAAATTCATTAAAGCGTTAATTCTTCATTTAAGATGTCATGAATACTTCATCTTTCAAAAACTGTTTCGGAGTAAATCCATAGGCAATATCATGATCAGATCATGATTCATGCTCTGATCATGATATTGCCTATAAATTTACTCCGAAATAGTTCCTAATTTTCAATTAAAATATATATATTTACTCCAAGGACCAATGAAGTATCGTCTGGCTTACTCCAATGGAGCTAATTCTATTGCTTGGCTTGGTAAGCCAAACAATACTTAAATTGAGCTGCTTCTGTATTTCCATGCGAAATTTTAAAAGTTAACTTTTTTTCAAGAACTTCACTTTCAGAAAAAGTATGATAAGGACTGGGTATACTTGCTACTGATAGATCTGTAACTGTATAATAAATGAAGTGTTAAACCTGTTAATGTAGGCATATTATTTGTTTTTTCTACCAATACTTATTTTCTGCCTTAATTAGGTATGACCATGTCATAATATTGTTGATTACCAGTAACAATATAAATATTAGCAGGTAAAGGTGACAAATACATATTTCCAGGAATTATTTGTCAATGACTCATTTTTTTCTTTTCTTCATTTCATGTTAATTGGAATCAAATTTCCAGGAATTATTTGTCAATGACTCATTTTTTTCTTTTCTTCATTTCATGTTAATTGGAATCAAATATAACGCGGAATTTGATTTGTGGAGCCCAGATTAGTGAAGTTTGCATCCCTGAAAATCCAAATAGTCCGTATTAAAATGCAGTGGCAAATGCCAGGAAAACGCATATGAGAGCATCTATTTTTTGATAATTTTCTGGAGGAGGCCCCCCCCCCAGACCCCCCCCCTCCCCCCCCAAAAAAAAAACTTCGTGCCGTCGGCACTCGCATTCGGTCTTCGCCCTCAAGTCGCTCACACTCCCCCCCCCCCCCCAAAAAAAAAAAATTCTGGATCTGCCCTTGAAGCCAGTATATCTGAGGCTTTAACACTTTCTAGACTGAGTCAACAGCTTTCCTCGGCCTGCTCTGGGCGCCGGCGCCCAGAGCGCGCCGATAAAAGCTGTTGACTAGTCGCTAATGGCAGATATGACATGTTGGTATTCGTTGGAAATGTCTTTTGATGAGGAATTCAAATATGAAATCTATTGATAGTATATCACCTGTGCGAGTCCGCATGTATGTGGACTCGCAAAGTGTTAATTTTATGTCCCCACCAAACAATCAAATAACTTATGGGCTGCTCATACCTAAATTCAAATCGAATTGACGGAAATTGTGACTTTTTAAAAGCAACACAATCGGGTTATCGAGCAACATTTTTAGGTGATACTGTATGTGGTATGTTCCAAAATATCACTTGCCGACCCATTTGCCACTTTCCCGTGACCTACGGGACATATTTTGTTCTTCCAATTCGAATTTTATAATTCAATTCGTATCGAGCACTCAGGTATGAACAGCCCATTAGTTGCTGTAGCTTACACTGATCCCAATTAGCTTAATTTGATTCACAGATCCTTCGCAGAGAAAAACCTATGAACTGTATAGGGAAAATCGAAGTCGACTCTGCAATTTATCTTTTCATTTGGCTATAAAACCATTACTTGTTCATATTTATCAAAACAGCTTGAAAGAGAGACGAGGAACTAATAATTCATGTTGGCGGCTATTTATCCCATCCTCGTCATATCCTATGAAAATTTACTACTACTAATATCCAATTGAAAGAAATAATGTAACCATGCTATGTTGGTCTATACGACACACAGTCCTTCAGTTCGCAACACATATCTGTTTGTATACGGAAAAAACGATATACATGTCAAGTCCTCACTAAGTTATGTCAAAAATTATGCCAGCTGCATAGCCTGTTGAGACGTCTAGCATCCAACATCAAGTACAGCATCAGTCATATAATGTAGGACTAGACTTGACCTGCATGTTTTTAAATGAAATTGGGAAAAAGGGCACCTGCAGCATAAGGTAGCCTTCCAATCCAAAATTCATAAATGCGCATGTTTGATCTCTTAATTTACCAGGCGTGGCATAGGAAACTAGTTTCATATTCAATTTTGAGAAAATTGTAGGTGGTTATTTTCAGATTACCATAATTTCGAAACGATACCAGTATTCGCCACACCTGAGCCAGGACTCCTCAGTTTCATGCTGTATCTCGATGCAACAAATGTGCAAATGAACGAGATAAACTTCAAAGCCTAAGATGGAGTTTGTAAATATGGACCAAGATTAAATATTACGATATTTCCAATTTCAACAATTAGTGTACTCTTTAAAAAGGTCAATACATTGGGTTTCATCATTACCAGTCAGTAATAAATTATCTTTAAACCAGAGATATTCATACATATTATACACATTAATGAATTAATATGCTCCGACACTGAGTTGTTGAAACACTCGCAAATAAATTATTTTTGGACAGAATAGGGACATTGCCGTATAGCAAATCATATGCGTTCACCCCGTACACATTGAGTGTTGATTTTTGAAAAACAAATATGGTGAGCACATAATAGATAATAAGTCTGTGATTTTGGTGCCATGTGTTCGTTGTCTTCATTGTAAATTTTCTAACAGAAACAGAGAGAAGAAAGCATCCATTGACGTTTTTGCCGGTCACTACACACATGTATGAACTAAGCGAAATTGGCGGTTCCAGAGAAAATTTAGTCAAATCCTAACGAATTTCCGTGAAATATATGATGCTTTATTAATCAGAAGTATCCATTTTAAATTTAGGCCCGTGTGAAGCAGACGTGAGAACTACCCGCACAAAAAATAAGGAGGCCTATATTGCGTATCTGATATGGCAAGCAAAGCCATGCACTTGCCACATGGATCTTCATTATAATCAGCTTCATCAGCAAAAAGTAGGCCTTCAAACCCTCAATGAGGTGTCGTGGTGTAGGCCTATAGGCCTATTTTTTGTCTTATCCCTTCCTTGTGCTGGATGAAATGATTAACATATAACCTGCAAACTGCATAGTCCATGTTAATATTTTTGCCGCCATTTTTCCGGTAAATACAGAAAAAATCGAAGCCAATTTGCCTAAATACAAAAAGCTATACATAGGTCTGTTTTTTTTTTTTTATGTACATTTATGAAGTTCACCTCGAGAGCATACAAAGGCTGTTAGCATTTCATTCATAGTTGTGTGGTTCTAAATATTTCGTTCCTGGTAAAATTATTATTGACCCAAATGGGTGAAGACGAGTTTGTGTCGACCCTAGAACAAGCATAACGTAATCCTTCCAGAGGCCATCCAATGGCAAACGTGGATATTGCCTGTGGATGTTTTGTCCTCGTTCCGGGTCAACATACCCCTGCAGTATCACCAATTTTCTGGACATGCAACTCGCTGACGTGGAATAGCTCTGGGGATTTCGTCGTACATTATCAAATTAATATTTATATAAATTAAAATGACTTGCAAACTGTTCAACGTCAATCTCCAAAATTGGAGAAATTGCGAAGAGCTCATTTGAAACGTCGGCTGAAGTTCTGAATCCACATGGCTCATTAATATTAAATGAGCAAAACGCGGGGGGCTTACAAATTTTAATTCAGGGTGGGTGATCAGTCCTGTGATGAAAGTCTCTCGAGAAAAGTAGTTGCTACATGCAGACTTCATATTTGACAATAAGTACTCAGACACCATGATAAGCACACGGGGGGGGGGGGGGGAGGAGGGGGAGGGGGGGGGGGGAGGAGGCAGCAATTAATCCATGCATGTGTATAACATGCGGTCAGGCCGCACTGATCTGCATGTATGGTTTGAGAGACCCAAACGAACGCTTCTTCTCTCATGAATATGGTTTCGTTTTTTAAATTACATTGGGCCTAAATCAATGAAAGATACTCTTTTTAGATTCATTTCTTCTTTCCCTGATAACTTTCTTATTATCTGGCTTCTATAAGGAAACAACAGAAAATAAACGATGTAAATAAAGTTGCGGTTTCAAATCGTGCATTTCCAGACAACGCCCATTAATAATTATGTACACGTTTTTAATAATAGTTGTAACCAGAATATTATCAAAAGAACATTAAGCGGCAACTGCCAGAGTGGATTTTGGCTGGGGCCCTTAATAAAGGAACACACACACACACACGAAACTCCGTTGGTAGTAAAATCGCAAATTTGTTAAAATATGCCGCACGTTTGTGAAAGCAGGCCCCGTGAAATACAAAAGGAAACCCCTATACAAGTACACGGCCAGCAGGTCACATGTCGTTCTGCACTTCTTTGTTGATAAAACGTAGCTTTTTCGCACACACCGTCTTGGCTGATCGATAGTTTTGAGTGAGGTGATCTTTAACAGGAACAGACTTAATACAAACTGAATGAATATGAATGGTAATTTTCTTTCCTTATAATTTGGCGGCTGGGCCTGTGCAGTTAGAGAAGAGATAGGAAGGCCGGGTAACAATTCATGCCATGCTTTTCTTGCCTGGCCTTCCATGTCTGCTGCCTGAAATTGAACATTCGCTGCTTTTACATCAGTGACAGTGCAGTAACCTCTTTCATTATCATAGTTTCGATTTCCTGCTGAAGATTATTTTCACAGTGCTACACACAGACCAGAGGACTAAATAAAATAAAACTTCCGATATTTTGTGTACATTTAAAAAACAGAAAACTCGAAGACTGCTGACAAATTAAATCTGTCTGTCTGTCTGTCTGTCTGTCTGTCTGTCTCTCTCTCTCTCTCTCTCTCTCTCTCTCTCTCTCTCTCTCTCTCTGTCTCTCTCTCTCTCTCTCTCTCTCTCTCTCTCTCTCTCTCTCTCTCTTTCTCTCTGTCGGGAAACCAACAAAGAACAGCTAGGCCTATAACAGGTTATGCGCTATACTATCTGTCCATCGTAGATTTATTCGACTTAAATTACTGTCGACAATCGGACATAAATGCAATGCTTTCGGTGCATAGGTCTAAAACAATAAATTATTGACTTTGTAGGCCTATCTATATGAATTCCTTTTAACTACTGGAAAATGTCAAGATGGAAATAACAATCTCAATTAGACAGCGCATATAAAATTTAGGTAAACATAAAACTGTCGTCATTTGTGCTCATTTGCTCTCAACATTAAATCATTATGACCTGCCAGAGAGAGGTATAGGATATCTGGCCGCAATTGAAATTATAATACAAAGATGTAGCTTCACTTCGGTTTCGTTTCCTGAGTTCTGCTAACGATCTACTGTGCGTACACACTACTTTGAACATGGATTTTTCCCATAAAACTTTTGGATTTGTTATGAATTCCTTTTGTATTTATTTTTGCATAGATTTTACAAACCCACGGCCGTATAGAAGGTGAGACAATAATTGGTTTCTTTCATCGATATCCATGTTGCTTGCTTCAAACGATACCATGCGCATGTATGTGTTTTTCCACCTGGTGAAAAAAATTCAGATTGACTGGCTGAAATTAGTTTACGTCCACTGAAGCAAATTCAGTAGGTAGTGTCATGTACATCTTAGAAGGTAGCTTTTGTTGCGTTTTCCACTGTATCACAGCCATAAACCAGTTGTAATTTGTCACGCAAACAAGAAAACAATGATATAGCCTACAATATATACACATGCATTGTAAGTGATACATGTACAAACTGTTAGATAGAACTGATTTTTTTGAAAAAGCATAATTTCAACTTTATTGTGAAATATACATAGTAGAGCTTTTTGGCTTATCCATAAATGAAGGCATGCACATGTTGTTGGGATTTTTAGTTGCTGATAAGCTTTTTAGACACTTGTTAAAATATTCCTGTCATTAGAATTAGATTACCAAGTGTACATGTACATGTATCACATACGTTTGGCGCAAAGTGTAAAGTGTTTGAAAGCGTTTGGAAAAGTGTTTGAAAACGTTCGGCTTTCACCAAACGCGTTCGGCAAAGTGTTTGAAAGCGTTTGGAAAATTGTTTGAAAGCGTTTGGCAAAGTGTTTGGAAAGCGTTTGGAAAGTGTTTGCAAAGTGTTTGCTACGCGTTTGCAAAACGTTTGACTTTCACTGAAAGTGTTTGGGAAACGTTTGGGAAACGTTGGTGCGTTTGGCGTTTGTTAACTTGAACGCAAGCGTAACTGTATTAGTAAAGTGTTTTTAAGGGACAAGCCAAGCTCCCTATGGAAGGCATTTCCGTTGAAAAATAATGAGCAATAATGCACTTATTTGCGAAAACAGCTAAGTAGTTCACGATATAAAAATAAAGCCACTGACAAAATAAAATATCAGGTGCGCATTGCTCACTCATAACTATTACTGTGCCCAAAGGTCATTTTTGAGAACTCAGTCGTATCGGAGATCAAGTGCAAACACGGACAGAAGAAAGAAACAGAAAAAAAAATGTCATTGATAGTAGTGCACTCGAGGGGAACCTAAGAAATTCCCCTAAACCAAATTTGGTCTCAACGATAAAGATAGAAAGAAATTGATTAACCCCTGTGAGCATACCCTCTTTTGAGGGGGTGGGGGGGGGGGGAGAAATACATTCCCGTATATGGTTTAAAGACCTGGGCAGAAAGTCCCCCTCCCTAAAAAAAATCAAATTTGGACCAGGCCAAACGATCAATGCAGAAATAAACCGAACAACCCCAATAAGCCTCCTCTCTCAGGGGGGCTTAAATATTGGCAACAATGAAGACAACCCGATACTCTGACACCAAATGATTTGTGAAGCAAATTTCAGTCGTCAACTCCACAATACCTGCACCAATCCAGTTGAATAAAGTACTCTTTTGTAATGACCCCTCCCTCTGTGTGAAAGAGAACCGTTCCACATTGAGAAAATGATTGTTTCTTTTTAATGGAACTTACTTGAAGAAGCAAGTAATTCAAGTTTTGGAGGTACTTAATTAGCGGTACTCAATCATTTTGCTTTGTAAAGATGAATTATAGTTCTATCACTCTTTGCCAGGAGGATTTTTTTAAACAAGTGCCTGGCATGTTTTCCACTTTCTTGAATATGATATGTGCCATTCGATCATATCTGGTAACTCTTTGGCCGTATTTGCATCGTGATAATACACAGAATTGTGTTTAAATGTGTATAACTATACAAAAATGCATAACATGCATAACAAATTTACATGAACATGCATTTTTTCTGAGAACTTATGTTTCCATTAAGAAAAAAGTTTGACCTTGATATGACCTACAGATAACTCTGAGTGACCTTGACATTCATTTCTTAATTAAAGAAGTCAGAATAGACGAATTTGGAAGCACATTTTGAAAAATTCACAATAATAAACCTTCACCAAAGTACCTTACCCAGCAATATCTCTCAATAGTTTTGTATTTTCGAAAAGTGTGAGTGCCGATTTGTGATCATCTGCAGGGAGGTACTTTCAACCATTGGCTTGTATATTTTTATTGGCCTGGAATATGGTATGTGTTTATAATCAATGGGCAACTTTCAAAACCTTATGCATGTATTGACAGCGCAATAGTACTCATTACGTTGTTCTAATGTGTATAACTTTACTGAAATTGCATATAACAGACCCTAGCTTTGTATAAATGTACAACTTATTAAAGTAATTTATGTTGCTACCATGAAAACCATGACCTTGATAAGACTTTCAAATGACCTTAAATTCATTCCTTTAATTACAATAGCAGGAAGAGACTGATATGTTCCAGCAAGTTTTCATAATATTAACGTGATATACATGCGTACAAAGTTCTAGTTCAGCATAATATAAAGATAACGGGTTTTTAATTGTTCCATCTGGTACATAGTTAAATCTTCTCAATAATTTTGAAATGACCTTCACAAGTGACATGAATAATGATTTGGTATACATATTCGCCCCATGACATGATCAGCTCATAGGAATAATAGTTTTGCATAAATCTTGTTCTTGTCATGGAATGTGACACTGAAATTCTTGTAAATAATCAAAAGAAACAAACAGTTTATCACTGGGTCTTTATCAATCTATACTGTATGTGCATTATATTAGAAAATATTACTTGAACCTCGACATAACCTTGAAAAAGAGTAAATGGCAAGATACAGAGATTCATATCGTATGTCATGAAAAGATATTATGGAAATGTAATTTGATAGCGTTTGACCTGGGAAGGGTGATTTTTTTTCTGTACTGGTATGCTATCAAGCGGTGTTTGATATTAAAATGTTCCTTAAAGTCCACGGAATTCCATTCATATCTTTATCCTTGCAGAGAGAATTGCTAAAAAAAGAGCATGACCTTGAAAGTTGGTCAAGGTCAAGTTTCAAAATCCAGAAAGTTTTTAAATTCATTGATCAATAGCAACAAACATATCAAAACGTATGACAATAATATCGAGGACACTTGCATATATTTAAAATTTCATCCAATACTTGTTACAAATACCGATCACTGATGTGGTTTGACTCAATGCTGAAGGAGAAAGGACCTTGAAATGTTGGTCAAAACTAAATTTTTATGAATGAATTATATAACAATGTTAAAAGCAACTCTTGAAATATACAAGTATATCGTTAATGGTGTTCACATAATTAAAAGCTCTATTTTTGATAGAAGAAAAGCAAAAACGAATTTAAAATTGTTGCCAGCCAGACTTGATCCTCAGGTTGGGTGACCGCATATTTAAGGTCACAATTTTTTAAAGCATTTATGTTGAAATACTTCAAAAATACTCATTAAGCACGTAAAACCAAAATACGCGTGCAGTCTAAACATCCATACAGGATTTAATCGATTGGTGTAAAGTTCGTATGATGCATATTTTGCTAAAGGTACTTTCGACTTAACAAACCTTAAGAATTAGGTCAAACATGCAGGTCAAGTTTCAATAAGACGGTACATATTGCAATAAAAGTGGTGAATTCGTAGGTGGTAAGTACTACCCAGGCAAATCTGTATACATTTTCATTGGAAGGAAACAGAATTAACTTTGATGAATATCGAAGTAAGATGTAGCCCTGAGATGATGAATTCTTATTTGTGCAAACTCGTTACCTATCAATGAATAAATTATTACTATAAAAGCGAAGTGCAGATTTGACTGTAAAAAGGGAATGACCACTTGATTACGTCAGAGTCAATAAATACACATATGTACATTTTGTATGGGTAGTTAAAATAGAAGATATATAGCGGAAGGGTCAACAAAAACAGTGGTCAAAAGTACAAAATATTACTTTTATCTGTTATTTTTAAAGTACAGATAAGGGAAAATGTGACCAATAGACCTCCCTTGGTGTAGCATCCATTAAACAGGCAGCCTAACCTAGATTTATTTTTCTGTTGGGTAGTTTGGCAAGCACGTACATATATGGTAATTATTATTTTCAATATTAATTGCTATATATACTTTTTGAGATCAAGAATGCTCATCAAAATTTCTACTACTGATGGCAGATAAAACATTTTGAAAAATGATTTTTTTTAACCATACTAAACTAAGTTTTGGGGACATATTGTTTTTAACTTGTGCGACTGTCTGTTCATCTGTCCATCAATCCATCAGACTGTTGATCCATCCGTCTTTCTGACCGTCTGACCATAGCAGAATTCTTGCTAACAGCATGATTCAAAACTCACATGTACCTCTTTTATACCATGCATCTTTCTTAATCTGATCATATTTTGACCCTGACCTAATTTTCAAGGCCACATGAAACTTACATTTACCTCATTAATACCAAGCATCTTTCTTGACCTGATTACATTTTGACATTGACCTTATTTTCAAGGCCACATCAAACTCACATTTACCTCATTTATACCACGGATCTTTCTTTATTTGATTACATTTTTACCTGGACCTCATGTTCAAGGACACAGAGCCCATTTCACAAGCAGAGTCGAACTAAAATTTACTTCAATTGTGTCGTGACAACATGTCTTGATCTGATTAGATTTTCGTGACATTAATCTCATTTTAAAGGTTACAAGATCCATCTATTAGCACATCCTTGCAAGCAAATTATCTCGGGACACATTTCTTCCTGAATGAACAGATCCTCTTAAAAATTTTGTTTGTTGCATATTACCATAAAATACGTCCAGGAGCAAAACTATTCAGTCATATTGGTTATATTCTTATATTAATATAGAACCTTGTCTAGGTATTATTCCTTCATGAATGAATAGATCTTCTTCAAACTTTGCATAATTGTTGCCTACACTGTAGGTGGTGCCATAAAGCAAAAAGTCACTGGTTACATATCTGAGTCACAGTGTCATGAATATAGAATTTTGTGCGGGCTGTCATTCAATCGTCCATAACAACACCTTGACTTTTGCATGCTTGTTGTCTATATCACTATAGTTAGTGTCCAAATGTAAAATTTGATTAGTATGTCACATGTCTGGATCAAAGGGATACAGTAATGTAAAATCTTGTCAAGGCTGTTACCCCCTTTTCAATGAACAGATCTTCAGAGTTTGCATGATTTTTGCGTATCAGTATAGATAGTGTTATGAAGCAAACCAAAGTCACTAGGTTACAGAGCTGGGTCACAGTGAATCATTATGTCTGTGCAAACACAAGCATTTTCATTTTAACCCAATATTTTTTATTCCCAATTCATTTATTCTGTTCCGCATAATTTTGTAACACAGTTTTGTCAGCAACTATATAACCTAACACATTGTAATTTAGTACGGTAATAGCCTCATAGGTGAAATTGTGTACTTGGTTTGCAACAATTGATATGTTTAAAATTATGCGAATTAGGACAATTAAAACTATAAGACTTTTGTATCTGGTGAACTATTACAGATAGACATAGAGTTCTAAGTTGAACACATAGGTTTTTGACACCTGCCAATTAAATGAACATACAGTGTAGAGAAAAATGTACCATTTTAAATTATGCTAAAAAAATGTTGAATATCTTCAAACCAATTATAGATAGACCAAGAGGATAGAGAGGTGCCTGCTCACAAAACAACCTCTTGTGAGCATCACACCCGTGGCATTGGTCACGATGATCTTGCTGTATACAAACCCAATAGGGTAAAGTGATATGACTGACAATGGGCATCCCATGTGGACATTAACTTTCTATTGGTTTTTATCTTCTGCTCTTGACCAAACAGGGATGATTGCAGAGACGCTACATTCCAACAGCACACTGATACCTGCCTAGCGCATTTTTGGTCATATTTTCGTTTGACTGGTAACCAGCCCAACAATCATAGGCAAGCAAAGAAATATACAAGAGTATTTAAATCCCGACTGAAGTCAAAGTCAGGTGCCTTTCTGAAATGTATATTGTTCAGGTCATCACCATCTGTTATATGGATACTGTTCATTATTAACTCCCCTATTGTTTTAATGGTTCAGTTAAAACTTTCAATCAAGTAATGCCACTATGTAATGCATTTTCTTCTGTGGACTCTTTGAAAATATCTTAGGAACAATGCAAAGTGTCAAATGTAGGCTGTGTTGACAACTAAAATTCACAATTTGCATTTTTCATATACTTAATTCTCTCAAGTTGGCTAATAAGGTTACAAAAAGGAAGGTCAGAGTCATTTTAAAATTCAAAGTACATATCAAAACTAGGTATAATTCCTAATTTTGATTGTCATTATTGAGATCAAATGTGAATTAACTATAAGATACAGGCCATGTTCAGGGTAGCCTTATACATTACCAATCAATTTTTAGAATTTCCTGTTGCCTGTCACTAATAAAAGTGGAATATCTTCTTTCCGAAAATGCCTGAGGTGCTGTCTAGATTTTTTGCCCACTCTATGCTCGCCATTTGACCACCAAAGCATCAAATGGTCAGGTAAAGGTCATTTAATCTCTCTCTCTCTCTCTCTCTCTCTCTCTCTCTCTCTATATATATATATATATATATATATATATATATATATATATATATATATATATATATATCATATCACATCATGTGTATTTAGGATTTTTATTAATGAATGTAGATAAATTGTGCATTTGTATAAATAAAACAAATATATGCAAATTTAGCACCAATATTCCTCTTTTGTGAGCATTTGTCTACCACCATAATATGTACTTAGGGCTAAAAATGTGAAACCTGGAAATTGACTTATGATTCATACCATATTTATGGTCCCCTTACCAGCCAAATATATAGAGTTCCAAAAATTTAGTTCTCCCCCCCCCCTTTCAAATTTTCGTGTTGGATCAGTGGAAACAAATTTGCTTGAAGTTTTTATAATAAGAAGATACCTACACGTGGTTTACTGTTTAACGGATAAAGTAGGCATCAACTTTGATATACGTTTAACTGGATTGGTGCAGGCATTGCGATGCTGCTGAACTCGACGACTATGAAAATTATTACATAAAGCATTCGGTATAAAAATGTGATGCTGCCTTGTCTTCACATAATTAATAATATTCTTTAAAGTTTTTACCATGACACATACAACCCTATTTTCAAAGGTATACACACTAAATGAAATATCAAATCAAAATAATACTTTTCAAAATAATTTTATTTGGTTACATTAAATTACGAACAATATCGAATATTAACTGGTAAGTGACAATGTGAACACAGCACGCAGGCAACGAACTACTGTACTTTTCAATATGAATGTTCACACGAATAAAATATGTGAATTACACATTAAGTAGAAATTGTTCTTCCCAAAATAAACTTATGTCACAATGACCTGCTTTTACTTAGGCAGTAAAACAAATAAAATTACACAGCAGTAAAAGTTGACATTAAGTGTGTATCTGTAACAATGTGAACACAACACGCAAGCACCTAAATACTGTATGTTTCAATATGAATATCCACACGAATAAATTATGTGAATTAATCATTACATGGAAATTGTTCTTCCGTAACTAAACTCGCGTTATAATGACCCGCTTCAGGTTAAGCATAAATCATGAAATACTAGAAGCCGATCAGTGACCGCAAAACCCCTCGGCCAGGACAGAGGGACAGACAGGCGGACGGACTCGTAGGTGATGACAATACACCTCCAGTAGCTCATGTCACTTCTGTTTAACCTAATGACAAAGCTTGGTTTATATTCAATGAGCAGAGATATCATGACAAGGCCATTTTTCTTAAATGCAGCACTGTCACCTAAATATATGACCCAGTGACCTAGTTTTCAATAGGCACCTGAGGCATTCTTAGGACCAGCTGCCATAAATAATTGGTGACGCTAAATTCAATATTTTTCAGACATTGTTTTAACGGCGTTTTTTCTCCAATGTAGTACTGTGACCTTAATATGTGACCTAGCAACCTATTTTTCGCGAGGCACCTGAAGCACCTCAATGGCCTTTTGTGATATAAAATTGATTGTAGGAAAGTGAGCATTTCTGGAGATATGGCGTGGAAAGGCCATTTTCAAACTGCCCTGAAAATTGATGAAGCTACATTCAATATTTTTTTAGATATCGTGTTAACGGCGTTTTTTTCATCAATGTAGTACTATGACCTTAATATGTGACCTAGTGACCTACTTTTCAATTGACACCCGAAGCACCTCAATGGGCTTCTGGGATAAAAATTGGGTCCCTATAAAGTGAGTATTTCTGGAGATATGGCGTGGCAAGGCCATTTTTCGTCAATGCAGCACTGTGACCTAAATATGTGACCCAGTGACCTAGTTTTTACTAGATGTCTGAGGCATCTCTGGACCAACTGTCATAAATAATTGGTGCAGCTACAATGAGTAATTTAATATTTGAAGATATCATGGTATGGCCATTTCTTCAATTCACTACTGTGACCTAAATATGTGACCAAGTGACCGAGTGACCTAGCTTTCAATAGGCATCTGGGGCATCCTTAGGTCCAACCGTCATAAATAATTGTTGAAGCTACGTTCAATATTTTTTAGAACTGTGACCTACAAATGAGACCTAGTGACCTACTTTTCAATTGCCACCTGAAGCACCTCAATAACCCCCTGTGATAAAAATTTGGTCTCTGTAAAGTGAGTTTTTTTTTAGATATGGCATTAACAAGGCATGGGCGTAGGGACGGATGGACAGACGGACGGACGGACGCATAGGTGACGACAATACCCCTCCGGCCTTATGGGCCCAGGGGTAAAAATCAGGCATGACAAAAAGTTGCTAAGTATATGGCAATGAGAACACAATATGTATGCAACTAACTACTGTCCTTTTCAAAATGAATACTCACACTAGTAAAATATGTGAATTACATATTCTTGGAAATTATTCTTCCCAAACCAAACTTGTGTTACACTGAGCGTCAGATTAAGCAGTAAAGCATAAAGTAAAAATTACACAGTAATAAAAGTTGACATCCATGATTCGAACTCCATATCATGTGGCCATCACCAGTTGAAATGAGTTTCCGTGATCTCTTTGCATTTATTCTGGTTGATGTCCACTCACTCATCGTTTGAATTACACTGTACATGTAACATAAATTTTGCGATCAATTAATATATAAAACACAATCTGCATGCAAAAGGTGTAAGGGTTAACAAACATAAGCTGGAAACACTTCTCTTGTGTCCAGCTTTATTTACTCAACAAAATATTGTTTCATTTTCCATGATATATTGAACAGTACATGATCAACTGTTGGATAAATTTCAAACAGACACAAATCAAAATAATGCCCAAAATTAACATTAAAAACATTAGCTCAGCATTCTTAACAATACGAGAGGAGAGAGGTCATGCATCTTTCTCGTATCTTAGGAATATACATGCAGTTTCACCACAAACTAACATTTTTTTCTGCTTACAAAAATCAGGAATCATATGTTGCTCTTTATGGAGAACTTAAACATTATAGAACATGAATTAACTGCCGATGCATGAAAATAGACGTTTATTTCAGAAGAAAACCTCCACCCAAAGCGTTGGAAAAAATAGAAAGGGGTTTATTCTTGTATCCAATACTTGTTCGATGCTTTTTCATATTAATACTTACAATGCTTCCAAAGTGGGTCCACAGGATTGTGCCGAAGAACAATAGGTCAGATTAAAACATCACCAATGATGACTTGTCGAGAAAGTGGATGCAGTAAATTGGAGACTTTTGACCTATTGTAAGCCTCTGCACGTCAGTAAGTTTCGTAATGTGTTGATATATTTTCAAAAAGTGTGACTGCTAACCTTTGTCTCAAAGGTTACACTAACATACATTTATGATAACGAGTAATATTTAATTTAGATTAAACAGCCAAACTGGATCAGGTATGTCCTGTTGTGTCATGCTCCCGATGATTTTCTCTCTGATCTGTCTCATTTTCTGCTAATTTAAACCAGGCTTTGTGTCTTAAGTAGCTGTTCAGTTCCTTTGTGCATGTACCCCTAGTTTACCTTCCTGTAAGTAATTAATCAGTACATGCAACGATGTCATTACGAATTCAGTATGAATAAATGTTCAGTTCAGGTCAGCGTCCATCTCATAAGCGAGGGTAACATAAAGTATTTTTGCAAATCCAACAGATTCGGGGCGATGCAGGTGATTTTCTGTCATATATGATACAAATTTTCTCCTCAAAGTCGGCCAGACAAAATGATTCTGATGGCTTGCGACCAAACTGCATATCAACTTTGTTGATGTCGTCCACGGAAAAAGCTATCTTGTGATCAAATGTGCCTATATTATGTAGAAGAAAAAATATGCATATTACATTATGTTCTTTTAAGATATAAATGGTATCTCGAGTTTAAGTTGCCAGTTCTCATACAAGAACAGTGTCTTTATATTAATAATTAAACCTCACCTCTTTCTTAATCTTTCAATACACAAGTTGAAAGTCCAAAATAAGAGGAAAAACTGACAAATAAATCTTTAAGTCGTTGGATGTAAAGTGTCAAATATTGCAAATTTTTATATTTTCAAATAAGCATTTGACAAGTTTGAATTTAAATTGGATATCAAAAAAATATTTCATGGGGCATACTTTTGCACCCGTATAGTATTACCACAATCACTTAAAAATATTAAAGATCTAAAAGACTGCCGCATAAATATTCAAACCACATTACGGTTGTCTGTACCACAATCCATGACAAGGTTTTGATACTTCGATCAAACTAGAACATAAGTTGTAAGATATTGCGCATGGTTATAGTGTTAAAGGATGTAGTTTAGACCCCCCCCCCCCATTTTTTACATGGATTTGGAAGAAGACCAATTCTATATTTATCCCTCTCCACATATACTATATTTCCTATACGTTTTCATGGTGGAGGAAACCGAAGGACTCGAGGAAAACCACCAAGCACGATTAGAGGGAGGTGAAAGTCGAGCGCTTTACCGCTGCACCAACCGTGCAATAAAAAAAGGATTCTAGGATAAACAATCGATTAACAATGAGTTTCACTACAATCCGATGAAAATAGATTTACTTATATTAAATGTGTCCCAGGCATTTTGCGTAGAAAATGGACCCTTAACTTTGACACGCATGTTTTCACATTTGAATTCATTAACCACATTATGAAAAGTCCAAACATTTGATTTATACGTTTTTAAACTTGCCTTTGGTGATACATTCGTCACATAACTTATGTAATTATAAGTAAAACTGGATAAGCTTATTGATCGAACAATTGAAGCACACTTTTGTACTGTTCTCTATTGTTAATCCCCAGTGTTTATCATGATTTCTAAAAAGACCAACATATTTGTACTTAACTTTCTCCTGACGTAATATTGAGTAATTCTTTGCTAAGCATGCTAATCTCGTATGATATGTGTAATCATGGACATTTTTACTTTTTGCAAAGATACTCTGCACTCAACTCATCTAACCAAATGATCTCACCATACATATAATTATATTTTGTCATGACTTTTCAACAGTGGTTGTGGATCTTTGCAATTTAACTCTTCCTTAAAGATATATATATATATATATACATATATATATATATATATATATATATATATATATATATATATATATATATATATATATATATATATATATATATATATATATTAGAGACTGACCGAACCCGAACAAACGATCCTGAGCTTACCGGGTTTCAGGATTGAAGTCCGGCTCGGGTTCGGCTTTTACAGCCGCTTAACGTTCGGGTTCGGTTGTCACTCTCAATGTTGGCAATAAAGTTACATAAAAAGGACACTGAGGTTATTTTTTGTACTTGTATACAATTTAAACAATGGAACAAACGATACTTTGCAATTAAGTGTAAGACATGGGTTGCATTAATCGCCTTTTTTACATCAACAATACTAATGCCCCAGTGCGAAAGGGTAACAGCTATAAACCCCTGTCAAACGTTTTCATGTTTGAATTGTATATACAAAGGTAAAACTGTAGACCAATGTCGCACGGCTATTGGCATTTTAAACTTGAGAAAAATATCAGTAAAAAAAAAATAGCGTTGGAAATTGTTTTCATTGACACTTTTAAATCGTCCTTGGCTTCTGACTATTTCTGAGTATCGTGTTCATTGCGTTTATTTAACAGAGTTACATGAATGCATGTGCTTAATGTCATTTGTCATATGTTAAAAATTGCCTGTAATCTGCATCGAAACCCAGGACCTCGACCTGATGTGACCTCTGTAAAAAAAACCACCTTCATTTAGCACATGCTTATTCCTGTGGCTTACAAAGTCAACATGAATTGGATAAACTTTATCACCTAGCCCAGTCAAATGAACTTCATGGAATCAATTTGACCGAAACGCGGCTGTATAGATCTTTATTGAAACAGGTGCTGCTCTCCAAAGCCTTTGACAAGGTGTGGTACGATGGTCTTTTATTTATCTCCTTCAACTTGGTTTCTCTTACACCAAAGTTACAATCTATGGTCAGCCTCATTCGTGGTTGCCTATTGAGGCTGGTGTATCTTTAGGATCTATTTTTGGCCCACTGTTATTTCAAGACTATGTAAATGACATCTGTGGATATTCATCTTTTCGCAGATGACACTAGCTTTCTAGAATTTGCTAGAAACCCGACTGCTTCCAGCATAAAATTAAATTCACATTTTGCTCAAATAGGTGTGGCTGAACGTTATGGAAAGTACCATTTAATGGTTAAAAACACTTTCAGTTAATTTTTCTGCAAAATGCAACAGGCCTGGTCATGATCCTGTGTTTTTAGATGACGACGAGGGTGCCAGTCATAAACATAAAAGTATTACATTGAGTTCAAATATGTCATGGAAAAAGCATGATTTTAGAGTTACTAATAAAGCAAGTAAAAGAGTTGCGTTGTTAAAAAGATTTAGATACAGACAGTCTCGAAATGCACTAGCTAAATTATAAAAGTCTATGACACGCCTAACTTTGGAATATGATTGTATTCTTTTTCAAGTTGACAATTATGGGCAAAATTTGTATAAATCGTTGGAATCCATTCGGTATGAAGCTGCTCGGATTTTCATCGGGGCATTACGTCACTTTGACCATTATAGGTTGTTTGCCGAGCAAAGTTGAGAAACCCTAGCTGTTCGGCGAAAATATTGTAAACTGCTCTTACTTGACAAAATAGTGGACGGTTTAGTACCACAATATGTTGTTATTTGATACCACGAGTGACGCTGACTGTGTCTGGCCGTCGGGTTATAAATTCACAAAGTCTTTGACAACTCAAACTTCGAAATGTAATATTTGCAACCTCTCTTGTTCCCTCATTTCAAAGTAAAACTTTGAAATGACCTGCATGAGGATATCAGACAGTCACCTACATTGTCTAGCTTTTGACAAAATATAAAGATCTTACTGCTTGTGGATAAATCCAAACCTAATTAAGCGTCCAAATATCTGCCACCACACAATGCGGTCTTGCTCATTTATGTCTACGTTCCAATTTGTTTAAGGTGAGAATTTTGCTTAGTTTAGTATGTACCCGCCGGAACGATATTGAATCTACCAAACATTATTTTTTTGGATTGCAACCAATATGTTGGCTCCCGTTCATTTTTTTTTTAAAGAAGTAACAGTAATTGTGGCACCAGGGGCTGGTCCATCTCTTCTACCACAATTTGAAAGGCCATATTTTGTTCAAATTTTGTTAGAAGAAAGTCCAGATCTTGACATCTGCCCAATTTAATAATGTATATATCTGAAGTAACCCAGTCTTTTGCACTTATGTATTTTATTATCGTTTTGGTCCTTATGATTTTACACAATTAATGATCCCGAAACAAGTCTTGCGCTGGTTCCCTGCTGATGACCCAATTTTATATAGGCTTATAATGCTAAAACTGTTTCCTAAATTTCAAATTTTATGAATATGATTTGTTCCTTTTATAAATGAATTTGCTATTATGATTTAGAACTATGCAGTTTTTCAGTGAATGGTACGGAATAGGACTTTGCTCTTAGAATATCGGACTTGATAGTGTTCAAACGCTACATGGGCTTACAGAATTAGGTTTGTTAAGTTTCTCTTTGTATTAAACGTACATTCTGTGCGTCCACTGCATGTCTGGAGGACCCCTCGATTAATTTGTTGTAACTATAGGGCAATTCATTTTAAATATGTTTACAATACAATACAACACAACACAATACAATACAATACAATACAATACAACAACTGTAGGAATCCTGCAATGGGAAGGTGAACTCCGAATTTATGTCGTCAACTAAGCCATCATTTACCGTGACACCTACCTCATTTCTCAGCATCCAGTGTGTACTGGATTTATAGATCAGCTGTGTCATCGTTGGCATTAAGTCACAAGTCTTTCTGTAGGATCAACATTTATTAATTTGGCTAATACTAAAGAGAATTTGAATCTTGTATGTTTTGATCTTAATGTGTTCTTTACAAAATGCATTTCAATGACCAAAATAGGTTTAAAAGGTATAATCCATTGTCGGTCAGGCCACAGACCACAGTTATAAATCCTTCTATTTTTCATATTAGCATTTTTCAGCCTAAAAAATCAGCATTTTGGTATTTTGAAATTCCGTGAACGGCATTTAACAGATAAAAATGTCAGAAAAATATGGACGGATTTTTGTCATACAATTCACAGCTCGTTAATTTGTGATAATTGCAATACGAAACAACACCTGGATGTCAGCTTTATACAGGTGTATGAACTGTGCTCTTGCCAGGGTCACATCGTTGTCCTTCCCCACCATAAAGTTCCCACCTGGCCTGGAACGCAGTGCACCTATATGACCACCAATGAAGCAACTCTGCGATGCAGCAAACCTGACTTAGCTAACTTTATTTTAACAGAAGCTTCAGCATGCTGAAAACACAGTATTTTCACAATTACGGACTATCTCCGTTGGGATGCGCAACCAGCCAATCACAACTGTAGTCTGTAACTTTCATTGATGCTTGTACACACACACACACACACACACACACACACACACACACACACACATACACACACACACACACACACACACACACACACACAAATACTCCCCTAATTTTATGAAGCTGTCTTGGCCTTAAAAGGATTTTTTTCCAACATGAATTTTTTTTTCCAAAATGACCTCATTAAAAAGATATGGTGGCCAATAAGCGTCATGCTTTTTAGTTTTATCATTTTTTGTTTAAAATTTACACCCGGGCGAAAATATTTCTACCGATGGTAAAGCTTTTTGCATGAATCAAAATATTTCTGTCATTGGTAAAAACTTTCTACCCTGATGAAAATATTTCTACCCGTGTATAAATCTTTCTATAATCTGTAAAAACTTTTTGCAAGGCTAGAAAAACTTCTACGCGGGTAAAAATATTTCATCCATGGGCAACATTTTACCCACATGGTTTCTTAGAGGACATGCACCTGATGGAAATTGTTCAGTCTTGAGATTTTCCGTGTAACTAAAGTTGCCGACGGGCCACCTACATTAAACATGCAAATAAGATTTGCTAGTTCTCAGAAAACACTCTAAATTCTTTCTCTGGTTTGAATTTAAAAGTGAAAGTCATTTTAATAAAATCGTGTTAAAGTGCCGAATTTAGTTTATAGTATGAATTGGATCAATTTTCAAAAAGAAAGCAGACGGACTTATTGTCAGGAAAAGGTTGGCTAATGAAATATATATTCGGTATAAATAAGGAGGCTCATGTATCCTTCCTTTCAAGGGCTCCGAAAATTCCTAAACCACCCACCTATGTGTGACACGGCTTCCTTAGCCCACCGAGTTGCTTTGTTTTCTTCTTATAGAAATGTATGTTTATGCCTCTGTCTGAATGTCTTATTAGTAATCGATTGCCAAAAGGGTCGCTGATTGACCGCACTTTTTTCAGTTTACCTAAAACGAGTTATGCTTGGCAACTTTAGAACTGCCTCCCATTCATGCACTGAAATGGATGAGATATTAGGATTTTTGTTGGCCTATTATCTCCGTGAAAACAGAATCTCGATTGAGATTCAGCTGCTTAAATTCAATAGGAGTGATTTTATTAATTTTGATTTTCCATCGTATATGATGTGCGTTTCTCTCGTATAGTTTGCTCTACTTTGCGTATGACATTAAGAACGATGTATGTGATGTTTTCGCTCTAATTGCGCCTTGGCTGCTCTTACGGTGTAATATTTACTGTAATATATTTTGATGTATAGTTTTTATGCTCCTGTTACGGCGGTTTAAGAAAAGTACTAATACTAATACTGATACTACTACTACTACTACTACTACTACTACTACTACTACTACTACTACTACTACTACTACTACTACAACTACTACTATTACAACTACTACTACTACTAATAATGATAATAACAATAATAATTTTAAAGAATATCATTGCAAGACAAGATAATTATTTATCGGCTTAATACAATATCTCAGTCACTATTACCGCTATTAGCACTATATATTCTTTTGTAGCTCTTTAAGAGACCTTCACCAGATGATCAAGCTTTACTACCTTCTACATATAACGAAATAGAACAGGACAGAGTGGGTAATGATATCATAGGTAAACCACTCACACAGAATTGCGTTGATCTAGTTATCGGTAAATGTTTTAACTTTCAAAGCAGCAAACATCATGCTTTTGAAGGTGTCATAGTCTTCCGAAATTGGCAGTCTGAGGGACAATGCACATATATTGGCAAGAGGAAATGCCTTCATATGCCAGTGATTTGGTGGCAAATTGTCTAAATGGCCAAATGTGACCATGGGGTCCAAAGAGTATCCCAACACAAGAACGGAGTCCATTGCCGTAAGGAAAATTAGGAAGTCCCCCAGCTTGTCTTGTTCTGAAAGAAACAATGAGATATGGTTGGTGATACTTCCATTATGCCATAACACACACAAAAGCGACCCTCGTTGCTTAGATTTACATTTCCCCCTTATTTTTTACTGCTCGATTGCACGCAATTTAGACACTGAATAAACAGAATGAAAAGAAACGACCAAAAACTGATTTGTCCAGCATGTTCAAATGTGAAGTTCCGGCAACCCAGGTGGGCGTGGCTTATTGGAATGTGGGCAGGACACATGTGTTATGGTCTGATAACACACAAGGCTTATGTGTTATGGTCTCATAACACAACATGCTCTCTCTTATACTTGTAATGTTAAAAGTTAGATTGGATGTAAATATATCTGCATGAGTGCTCACATGGAACAAGCTTTGTTACCTCCAATGCTCACTTCAGGTGAGCTTTTTTTCCAGAATGCACGAATGACATCCTGTAAGTAACCTCCCCATTAAAATTAGGAAATTAGTTTTCATTTCAGGTTAATAGACCCAATGCCTTCTATCTTCGGCCACTGGAGAAGCCGGCTTGTGACACTTGGTATTCCTGTCAAGCTGTCGGCATAAACAAACCAAGTTTTGTTGTGAAATCTCTCTGCTGGGCAGCGCGATTGGAAGGCCATCGCACAAACCACTCTCTTCGAGCCACAACAGCAAGCAGACTTTATTACGAAATGAGGGTCGATTTTGTGTGTGTTATAGCATAATGACGGGCGTGATTGAAGCTGACATCGTCGGCCTCCCCAGATGCCAGCTTCAATCACCCGCGTCATTATGCCATAACACACTCAAAAGCGACCCTCATTGCTAATATTTACATTTTCCTCTTAATTTTTCTGCTCAATTACACGAAATTTAGAAACTTAAAAGAAAGAATTAAAAGAAACGATTAAAACTGATTTGCCGAGCATATTCAAGTGTTAAGTTCTGGAAACCAAGGTAGGCGTGGCTTATTGGAATGTGGGCGGGACACATGTGTTATGGTCTGATAACACACAAGGCTTATGTGTTATGGTCTCATAACACAACATGCTCTCTCTTATACTTGTAATGTTAAAAGTTAGATTGGGTGTAAATATATCTGCATGAGTGCTCACATGGAACAAGCTTTGTTACCTCCAATGCTCACTTCAGGTGAGCTTTTTTTCCAGAATGCACGAATGACATCCTGTAAGTAACCTCCCCATTAAAATTAGGAAATTAGTTTTCATTTCAGGTTAATAGACCCAATGCCTTCTATCTTCGGCCACTGGAGAAGCCGGCTTGTGACACTTGGTATTCCTGTCAAGCTGTCGGCATAAACAAACCAAGTTTTGTTGTGAAATCTCTCTGCTGGGCAGCGCGATTGGAAGGCCATCGCACAAACCACTCTCTTCGAGCCACAACAGCAAGCAGACTTTATTACGAAATGAGGGTCGATTTTGTGTGTGTTATAGCATAATGACGGGCGTGATTGAAGCTGACATCGTCGGCCTCCCCAGATGCCAGCTTCAATCACCCGCGTCATTATGCCATAACACACTCAAAAGCGACCCTCATTGCTTATATTTACATTTTCCTCTTAATTTTTCTGCTCAATTACACGAAATTTAGAAACTTAAAAGAAAGAATTAAAAGAAACGATTAAAACTGATTTGCCGAGCATGTTCAAGTGTTAAGTTCTGGAAACCAAGGTAGGCGTGGCTTATTGGAATGTGGGCGGGACACATGTGTTATGGTTCCATAACCAACAAGGCTAATGTGTTATGGTCTCAAAACACACCAGGCTCTCTCCTATACTTGCAATGTTAAAAGTTAGATTGAATGTAAATAGCAATGGTTGTTTTCCTAATAACTTGTTTGTGAAACAACTGGTCATAGATTGCGACCATTCAGACTTATTCTAAAGAGAGTATTTTACAGAAATGTGGCCACAAAACTGATTTTCCAAATTAATAATAATGATAATGATAATGATAATGATGATGATGATAATAATAATAATAATAATAATAATAATAATAATAATAATAATAATAATAATAATAATAATAATAATAATAATAATAATAATAATAATAATAATAATAATTGAACACCTTTATACTGGAGAAAACCCACGCGGCTCAGCAGGTGTTCTCGAACCTTGAAACAATAGGGCTGCACGGACACAACGTCACATGTATGCTCATTAATATTAATTTCTGGGGACAAACATTAAGTGATTAACACGTGGGTTGAAAGTCCCCCCCCCCCTTGTACCCTTTGCACGTAGCGGTAAAGTGCAAGGCGACAAAAGCTCCATGCCATGGCAGGCTAATTTAAATCGGTTGCTCTCTCTAAAATCGATGTTCCCGCCGCTAAGTTAGGCTACCTGGCCAATATTTTGAAGAGCATAGGGGAGAGGGGGCAAAGAGCACCGGGTGAGCAAAGAGCGCCATTGTAATATTTTCTTTCTTTCATTATTTTAAAACTTTTACAAAGCTTTGGTGGGTTAAAGGAGATACGTGAAATATCCCTTTTATCCAAACTTAAAAAATGGGTAATTAAAGCACACGAAAATTTCAAAACGTCTGTACAATATCCAATCTTGAGTTAATCATTTCCCTTTTAATTCGAAGTGATATAGTGGTTTAACTACTTCTGGGGAGGACTGGACGTTCAACTAAGCCCGCACCATGAAGGGTTGGCAGGTTTAGTCCATTTTTCTGGATGAAATAACGGTAATCAGACATTCAAAATAATTTCAAATTTGGAGAAATAGCTGCAATAAGCGAGAAAGGAAAATACACATGCAATTTTGAACCTGCAACAAGCGATTATTGATCGTGCAACAAGCGACGTCGTACAGAAATTCTGACATGCAAGAATTCGCACAACATGATGCAATTTCGTTGCAAGCGATAATGTTGCAAGCGACCACCTAAATACACATGCAATTTTATCGCTTGCAACGTGCAACTTGAACCTGCGACATGCAACGAGCGATAAAAGTTGCGCGTGTATTTCCGCTTTTAGAAGTCCCACGCTTTGGTTCAAGCAACATCTTTTTTAATGGGAGATAGGCTGTTCGCATGAAGCATTTTTGACTAATTAATTAATATATATATATTAACTGACATTTTTTACTCTAAAAAAAAAAAACAAAAAAACAAAAAAACGTTGATGGATACTGGGATAGAAATAGAATGGGGTTTAACTACTTCCGTAAATGGCGTCCAGGCCCTCCGTCGTCAGGCAGGGACAATTCCGCCGACCCTTCATGGCTCGGTCTCAGTTTCACGACTCACATTTACGAAAATTGTAAAACCCCGAAATCCTAATTAAAACAACAATCAATGATAACTGTTGCTTGTATAATCCGCTTGGATTTTTGTTTATGATTCTCATAACTTTATGCTTTGGGGTCCAATGTATGTACAGTTCGCTCTTAAATCATTTGGAGGTTTTTGATCTGATCAACTATTGTCTTTTCTCGGACATTATATCAAGATAATACCAGCCGATAAATTAAAACCTATAATGAAACAATTAATCAGGATCTTGAAAATTGCTTAGAAGCAAATAAGAATAGGAATACGTTTCATATTTTGAAATGTGACATGAAAAGATAAAAGACTTGTGGGTGATGCCCTTTCCCACAACGGTGGGGCGAAGGGCGCCAGAAAGGCACAATTTCCATGGTCCGATATATTGAAAAATACACAAGATAAGCTTTTCAAATTGACATGTAGGCCTACTGCATGTAAAATATTTTTTTGTCCTTTTGTGTGTAACTGACGAGTCAAGAGTGACTTTTGTACTGTCAATAAAATTATTATTATTATCATCATCATCATCATCATCATCATCATCATCATCATCATCATCCTGATACCACGTGATCAACTAGTCTACTTGCACCTTACTGTCTGCTGCATATTTTTATCAAGAAAAGGAGGTTTTTATCCAATCTGTGAGTGAATTTCCAGTTCATCATTTCAATGAACTACCAGAGACCTCCAGGAATGAAAAATGGGAAACAATATATGTGAGTACAGAGAGAAAATTGGAATTTTTAATTTGTGCATCAGGGCCATGAAAGTAAGACAGGCCAAAAAGAGACATATATGTTCTCAGCAAGGCGACTTCAGCTTGTCCTTAGTGCCATTGTTCATAATTACTGCACTGTGTTCCTGTCTGGCACCCTCCTACCAGGACAATATGCGGTATGAAGAACACTTACAAGGTTTACACCTACAGGTATACAACTTTTCAACAGAAACAATGACCCTTAATCTCTCATTGATTGGGGTACAATCAATTCCAGTGCATTATCTACCCCATCGAATGGACTTCACATATTATTTAAGCAACAAGGCCACCCACAGCTACTACGGTAATATAGTACCCAACTGTACAGTTTGTGGCAACAGGGTGCAGAAGAATTACAGACACGTAACTTGTGAACAGTGCCAAGGTGTATTTCACATTAAGTGTGTTAACATGAGTGTTTTAATCTACAGACGCACAAAGGCAAATCCCAGTACGACTTTTAGTTGCAATACATGTGCTTTGCCTAATTTGAATGACTCTTTATTTACTGGAAGTAACGACGAAACCGCCCCCAACGATATATCTGTCAGTGATAACTTATCTGAGAGTGCTTCTACACTTAATCTCTCCTCAGTCCACGACTCACAAGGGTATAGTCAAAGTTCTTTAAAGTGTTTTCTTTTGAACGCCAGGAGTCTAAAGAGTGTGTCCAGAGACAGGAATAAACTAATTCAATTTCAGACTTTGGTCTACTCCAGCAAACCGCAGATTGTTGCAGTGACAGAAACCTGGCTGACATCTGATATTGCTGACAGTGAGATTCTATCTGACGATTATATACTGTTCAGAAGAGACAGACCCAATCGGAGAGGGGGTGGCATACTTCTAGCTATTCACAATTCCATTCCATGTATTCAACGCCACGATATTTCATACGACAGCGAAACTCTAATTTGTGAACTCAGACCAGATAAAGCTAAAAAGATAGTACTTGTCCTGTGCTATCGTCCCCCCACTGGTGACGATAATTTTTCGGACAATTTGAGAAGTATTCTCAATACCATATCAGATACCTCAGCAGATATGCCTCGTATTTGCATCCTAGGTGACTTTAACTTCCCCGTCATTAATTGGTCAGACCCTAATGCAACCCATACTGGCAAAGAGCGTCAGTTTTGTGATGTTATTCAAGATTTTTCGTTGGAGCAACATAATTTCAGTGCTTCTCATATTTCTGGTAATACACTAGACTTGGTGTTCAGCAACTTTCCAGAGGCTGTTGGTGATGTTTCGGCTTCAACGTGTATTGTAGAATCTGACCATTTTCTTCTCGATTTTCAGATTCACATTAAGCCTCCCAAAAAGTTAAAAATACCACGATATGTGTACAATTTCAAAAAAGCTGACTGGTCAGGCTTGCGAGAGCATCTTTATCATGTTCCGTTTGGAACTACTTTTTTGGAAGATGACATCGACATTAATTGGAAAAATTGGAGTGATTTATTGTTAACTGCAGTTGATCAGTACATTCCAAAAATCAAGGTCCGTGATAGTACAACGCCGCCCTGGATTGACGGCGATGTGCTCCACTTATCCAACAAGAAAGAAACTCTGCGCAGAAAAGCCAACAGCTCTGGCTCGCAGTATCTAAAGAACAAGCTTCGCAAAATGACAAATGATTTAAAGAACTTAACTGCACTTAAATATGCGGAATTTATTGATGCTCTAAGTTCTAAAGTGCATGAAAATCCTAAAAGATTCTGGTCTTTCTTTAGAGCCAAAACTAAAAGCAAAAACCTTCCAAACATTATAAAAGGATTTGATCAGGAATATTCATCCCCTGAAGAGAAAGCTAGTGTTTTTAGTCGCTTTTTTTACTCTGTTTTTAATCATAGATGCCAAGAACTCCCCTTGCCTGGAGTCATTTCTTCATTAGACCCTAGACTCTCGACCTGCACGTTCTCAGCTGAAGAAATACAAAAAGTTCTCCAAAATTTGGATCCTACTAAAGCTATTGGCCCAGATAATCTCTCAGGAAGGATCCTTAAAGAATGTGCAGCAGAGTTGGCCCCCTCACTCAAATATCTCTTCTCTAAATCTATGAACAGTGGTAAACTTCCCTCACAATGGAAGGATGCTAATGTTATTCCTGTACACAAGAAAGGCAATAGAGAAGATGTCGAAAACTATAGACCTATTTCTTTGCTATTTATAGTTAGTAAAGTGATGGAGAGGTGCATTTTGAATCAAATACTTCCAGCGCTCAAGAACTCTCTCCACCCCTTTCAACATGGTTTTATGAAGGGGAAATCTTGTGCAACACAAATGGTAGACTTTATACATACTCTGGGCAAAAACCTAGACAACAAAGTACAGATAGATGTTCTTTACTTGGACTTTTCCAAAGCATTTGACTCTGTGCCTCATCACCTTCTTCTACATAAACTGAAAGGCTTTGGAATAAATGGTCAATTGTACAATTGGTTCACTAACTACTTATCAGAGAGACGTCAATGTGTACTAGTGGAAGGTCAAAAAAGTGAATTTAAACCTGTTATATCTGGAGTTCCGCAGGGCTCCATCTTAGGGCCCTTCCTATTTCTGTTATATATTAACGATCTCCCCACATCACTGTCAAGTGAAACTACAATGTTTTTATTTGCAGACGACTCCAAGTGCTTCAGGAAAATTCACTCAGATGCTGATGCATCGTCTCTCCAAGACGACATAGACAAATTGTTAACATGGAGTAAAACTTGGGGAATGAATTTTAATGCCGATAAGTGTTCTGTACTTAGTGTTAGTAGAAACCCAGTCGTCTTTGATTACAACATGAACAATACACCCCTCTTACACGTGTCCTCCCAAAATGATCTTGGTTTCGAGTTAAGCTCTTGCCTCGACTGGTCTAACCACATAACAAAATGCTGTACGAAAGCCAATCGTGCACTTGGGATAATCAAACGTACATGTGGATACCAAGCACCTCCTGAAACTACCAAGAGGTTATATATTTGAATGGTACGAAGCCATTTAGAGTACGGCAGTGTTGTGTGGAGTGTCGGCACTAAGAAAAACCTAAAGGCTTTAGAATCTATCCAGCGTAGGGCAACTAAGTATATTTTGGGAGTACATTGCGATGACACCTACAAAGCACGACTTATTAAGTGTAATCTTCATCCTCTATCCTATAGGCGTGAAATTCTGGATTTAGTATTCTTATACAAATGTCTACATGGATACTATTCAGTAAATTTACAAGATTTATTTCCACTCCAAACCTATACTTCCGAGCTACGAAATTCCAACAATGCTATCCGTTTTGAGGCCACCCGTTGCGGCACAGAAACATTCAGACACTCATATGTCAATCGCACAATCTACAGGTGGAACAACTTGCCACATAACATAAAAGCTTCCACTACAATTGGCATGTTCAAATCCAGACTAAAGCAGCATTACAATAATTTGAGAAACAATTATTTTGATGATTCTAATACATGCACATGGAGAAGTAAATGCTTCTGTGCTAAATGCAGAGGGTAATTTGTGACAGCTTTTATGTACAGTGACAGTATCTATCTGGTGCTACTACAGTGTGTCTATCCAAATATGTGTTTTATTTTTTAACCAATATGTTATCAACTGTGGAGTAAAACCAGCAGAGCCGGTGTCTGCTGCGGTGTTCAAGGAACACCTGCGCGGCTTTGTCCCCCGTCACTCTGCTGGGGGTCCCCAATCTAACCCACTCCACTAGTTGTAATCTGACACACCATCCAAATGATATTAATTGACTATTTTAAGTGGTGCTTTTCTATATATTGTAAAGTTCAGATTTTATCATGCCTTTCCAGACATTTTATACATCATTCTAGTGTAGTAAATTGGTTTTATCTCCATGAACATCGTTATTACACAGCACTAGCTGTACTCATTTCATTCATTAGATCACCAACGGGGAGTCAACTTGTATAGGTGTGTTCACCTGTTTGACTCTTCCTAATTGGCAGTATGTTTTATGCAGCAAACATTTTATTGTATCTTATGTCATTTTATGTACTACTGCTGATTGAAGCTTAATAAAAATAAAAATTAAAAAAAAAAAAAAATCATTATCATCATCATCATCATCATCATCATCGTCATCATCATCATAGATTATGGTTTTTCTCTGTTGGAACTTTTGCACCCAGGACATGTTTACAACAAATTGTTCGTGTATCTGGAAACCCTACCAAGGAACGGCCACATAGATCTACCACTCGGTGCATTTTTTTTTTTTTGACAGGGGTAACCACCACATTAAATTTTATTATATTTATTGTTTTAAATATACATACAAATGCTAAAGCGAGGTTTTTCGCATGCACTTTATTGACGCCACATGGTGAGAGAGGAGAGATTTGGACTAGTTTTCCTCTTTTATTTTCTTTCTTTTTTTTTTTTATAATGGGAATTTGATAAAATATACGCCCTTCTTATAGAGCCTGTCACTGTACCGAGTGTCACTTTTGCAGCTAGTACAACAGCAGTGCTTCACCAAGAATTTTTGTCTTCAAAGCAGACCGAGTTCCGTGTGTCTCTGCTACAAGAGAGTAAACATAATACGGGGCTTGGGTCTGGTTCACGTGACAAACCTCCTTTTAGCAGTTTTCATGTACACTTAAAAAAAATAAATAAAATAAAATTTAATGTGGTGGTTATCGGGGACTACAGCGGCCACATGTGACATGTATTTGTTTGTCCCTACTGAAGTTACATCATGATACCAAATATAATATGTCTGCGCTGGTCTATTAAAATTATTTGAACATCTTTGTACTCCGTGGCTGAGTCAGCCAGTGGCTGGTCTTCCATGAGGCGGAGTGGGCAAGATCTCAGCCCAACTATGATGATGATGATGATGGAGTGCCCGGAAAAAAACTCGAAAAACGAGGCTCAGTAGGTGTTCGGGAACATTGCCACATGCAACCATATTTTCCGTCGAACACGAAAATTTGCCCCTCGGAGGAATCAGACTCCTTGTCACCAACCGTGCACGAAAGGAACTTCCCGGGACGAAAAATAGGTGCCCTCAGTGGAAAGCGAACGCAATTCGCTGGGGTAGCAGGGCAGCACCCAACCACTCGGCCACAGAGCCTCCCAACTACTGATGAAAGATGAAAGTTGGGTTTATAAAGATATTGTCACTCAGTTCTCTGCATATATGCAAACTACGGTTTGAATGTTGTTCCCGTAATTGACTGTCATATATATACACATTGTAAAAGCAGATTGGTTGAAAAAACAACCAGTCTAAGTGATTGGAACCAATATGGGTTAATGTAACTAGTATATTGATTGCCTTTTAACTATTTCATTGGTATGCAAGCAATCAATTGAATTGATTGTTAGTAATACCAATGGGATTAGTTGCATATGGCGAACGTTTCACTTTATTTTATTGTGCCTTTTTTCGTTTCTTTTATAAATGAACACTTTCAGTATAAAAGAAACGATAAAAGGCACAATAAATCAAAGTGAAATATGTAAGATATGTTGATCAAAGTTGTATGTGTAACTTTCTAGTTCAAATTTAACGAAAAGAGTGACGTTTCGCACCACATTAAATTTTATTATTATTATTATTATTATTATTATTATTATTATTATTATTATTATTATTATTATTATTATTATTATACATGCGAATGGTAAAGAACAGTTTGTCACGTGCACTCTATTAACGCCACATGGTGGGAGAGGAGAGCTTGGGACTAGTTTCCCTTTTTTTTCATTTTTTTTCTTAAAGGGTATTTTGCTCGTAAAGGGAGGGGCCCAGACCCCATGGACACCCCCTCTCTGGATCCGCCTATGGATGTAACATGACATCAGAATGATCATTTAACTTACATCTTGATCCTTGAAATGCTGTACGTTATGCTCTAGTGACAACGAAAAGAGTATTTCATCCATCGCAGACCTGAAATGGGACGAATTGAATACTTATCACAACATTTGAACAAAACTTGCCAATTATGAAGGTCTCTCTCTCTCTCTCTCTCTCTCTCTCTCTCTCTCTCTCTCTCTCTCTCTCTCTCTCTCTCTCTCTCTCTCTCTCTCTCTCTCTCTCTCTCTCTCTCTCTCTCTCTCTCTCTCTCTCTCTCTCTCTCTCTCTCTCATGATAGTTTCAAAAATATGTAGTCTAAGTGGGATTATCGATATCTACTTTTAGGCTATATTTTAGATAATTCATAATGCATGAGAAGTGTAAAAGCAGAGATGCCGCCAAATATCACACAACCTTATCACCAAACTGAGAAAAATGCAATATTTTACAATATCACTAAATGTTATACATTTATTGGTTATTTATATGTGTTTAGACTTGATTGAATGATACCATAAGAATCATCAAGCGTTTCATGTGGATTTTTCGTGGATTCTACATTTTTTCACAATTTACAATATAAGTAGGAATTTGTGTCCTTTCTTTTTGATAAGAGCGTAGTGCGAGACCATGGTTGATTAAAGTTAATCAAAATGAGGTCTACAAATATAATGAATGATGGTTGCAGTATATGATCGATATTTCAAACTATAATCTTTCCTGTTATGTATTCAAGAGAAATATGTGGTTAGAGCGAGGGTGGTAACAACATCTGAACATTGATAGAAGAATCCCCAAGCAGCCTAGTTGGTTTGGTCTGATATATTCTATTACGCGCTCAGACAGCAGACACGGGGTTAATGAAAGTTCTAATTGTTAAAATAGATAAAGACAATAATAGAAAGAAAACTATATCATAATAAATGGAAAGAAAGAAAGAAAGAAAGAAAGAAAGAAAGAAAGGAAGGAAAGAAAGAAAGAAAGAAAGAAAGAAAGAAAGAAAGAAAGAAAGAAAGAAAGAAAGAAAGAAAGAAAGAACTTTGCTGGCCTGGACGTGAATTCATCGCCTATTTCTAAAATACCACGGTTTTTACAACACTTTTTCGGCCATTTTAATACCTAGGCCTACACCAGGGTTTTATGGCCACGCTCCTTAGTTCCAGTGGTGTAATGTGCCATACCCTGGCCAAAAAAAAAAAATGAAAAAAAAGCCTGCCTGTTAGACAACACAATGGAACTTTACCATATCTGATATGGGCCTAGGCCTAAGTCTATATGCGGGCCTCTTTAGCCATCTCTGCAAGGTGATGAGAGGCAATTGTCAAACATGGGCTTATCACTAAAAGTACACTCTTAAAATGCACTGGTTAAACTTACCAATAGATAAGTTGACACATGTCCAACCAATCTATTGGTCCAATTAACCAATATATTGGTTAATGTAACCAAAAATAGGTTAGTTAAACCCATCTAGATTGGTTAAGTTAACCAATTAAGATTAGTAAACTGGTAAATTAACCAATGGATTGGTTGAATCAGCCAACCTCGTGGTTAAATTAACAAAGCCATATTTGTTGGACACAAATCACCCAATCTAATTGGTCAAATTCGACAAATCTGTTTTAGAGTGCACTTTGCTAGCTTTGCTATTTTCACAGAATTTATGACAATTTGTTGATGAGCATGCTGACTTCAGGGATCAAAGGGTAGGCCTATAATTACATCCGCATGTATGCTGAAATAGTGCTTGAGTCTACTTTGCTCCAGCTAAACCGTGTCCAAGGTATCAGTGAGACAGCTCATTATATTTTTACCACTGGTACTTTGGTAGATGAGGAATAAATGGTGTTTATAGAAATACGTACACTTATCATCCGTTACGGATGTTTGATGGGAAAATAAAAAATGGGAACAATTCACGAGATGCTTGTTGTCTTAATAGTAGACCTATATACAACCATGTTGGAGTTAATGGTACAGTGTATTTATAATCAGGTATAATAGACAACCAGCGTATAATAAGCAACAAGAGAACTAATATATGACATACGCTATAGCAAAACACTCATGAACCATCACTTGCCCTATTTAATAATTCACCACCCTGGCGCCAGAAGTCAGGAAGAATGAAGCGGCCGGCCTTGCTGTAACGATCAACACACCTTCGATGTGTCACTTTGAATTCCTAAAATTCTAGCCCTGTTAGGTAGGTCATAAATGACAGCCGAAGACCATGAATAATATCAAGGTCTTTGTGATAGCCCATGTTTTAGATCAGGCTTTGTAGGCCCATTTTAATTCAACAACAATGGGCCTTGGCACACAGAACCTACCTTTGACTTGGTTTGAGGCCTTGTCTGGTTCTATGGCGGAGGAAACATTGTACGGTATTGTGGGAAAATGTTAAACGGAAGTGAAACCAGCAAAAGCACGATATTGCGAAAATAAGAAAACAAGAAAACGCTAATGCGAAAACACGATAATGCGAGTGCGAAAACACGACATAATTTATGTCGTATTTTCGCGGTTGTGTTTTCGCATTTTCGCCTTCGTGTTTTCTTGTTTTCGCATTTTCGCCTTCGTGTTTTCTTGTTTTCGCATTTTCGCTTTCGTGTTTTCTTGTTTTCACCGTCGCATTTTTAAGGAGAGAGAAAAATATTTTAGTTGGCACTTTTGTGCCACCATACACGACAGAAAATATGTCGTATTTTCGCACTCGCATTTTCGTGTTAGCGTTTTCTCGTTTTTTTAATTTCGCATTTTCTGCCTTGGGTGAAAACAAGAAAACACGAAGGCGAAAACACTGAAACACGAAGGCGAAAATGCGAAAACACAACCGCGAAAACACGACTATGGTGGCACAAAAGTCCCAACTAAAATATTTTTCTCTCTCCATAAAAATGCGGCGGCACAAAAGTGCCAACAAAAATATTTTTCTCTCTCCATAAAAATGCGAAGTTTGCTACCATAGTCGTGTTGTCGCGGTTGTGTTTTCGCATTTTCGCCTTCGTGTTTTCTTGTTTTCGCTGTTTTGTTTTCTTATTTTCTTGTTTTCGCCTTCGCATTTTTATGGAGAGAGAAAAATATTTTAGTTGGCACTTTTGTGCCACCATAGGGCGTCCAAATTTTCCGATTTTACTTGGGTCCTGGTGAGCATATGGTGTTGCACCGACTGCTTGTGAAGTTGCCACCATTTTAACTCTTTAATAGCCACATTAATTTTTGTTGACATTCATTCCCTCTGCCAAATTAGTTTTCTATCGACGCAATTTTTGTGATGTTCGGCATTCCCAAGAAAATATAATGCCTAAAGAAAGAGCGGACAGCTTGGGTTTTAATGATTGACCAAAAGTCGATGTCTTTAAAACTGCCACATAAAAATGTTAAATTTAATTAAACTGGGGGCAACTGTACCTTGCACGATATTTTTTAGGTCTTTCAAGGCTGAAAATTGGTCAGCGGCTTAATGTGACTGCCATGGGGTTAATTTATGCCAAACATATCTGTGCCAAACGTTAGAATAATATTGATATTCAGACGATCATTTCTATTGGCTGATGGTGATGTAGTCAGATCATCATATGACCTATTTGAATAATTAACGCTGAAGATTTAATAGTCAAGTTGACCAATCGGATCATGGCGATCCATCAGATCAAGCACTTTCGCCCAGGTCTCAAAAACATGCCGTTGGTGACAGCGTGGATGCTGGGCACAATAAAAGCAGCAAATCTGGCTCTTTTGATGCTGTCAAAACGTTGATATTTTCTTAGGATTAGGACTCGGATACTTCTGAAGCTTTCTGACTTCTGTTACGAGTGCAAGACATACGAAAGGACATTCACTATACGTTTGGTACCGATGGCGATGAAGGTAACGTCGTGTGCTCGGACTCTATTTGTTTTGCCTTTATTACCGCTAATTGTAAATAGCTTGTAAAATAAGCAAAATAATAAGTTTTTACACTGTGGAAATCAATCACACGTGGTAACTGTCATTTCAAGCGAATTCATGCAAAATAAATATGTGCAATTTAAGAGATGTGTCAAGCACCACGAATAACGCGATTGGCACTGGGGGAATACAAGAAATCAATGCCGAAAGAAAGAGCGCACAAGTTGGTCAGCACCACAGGCGCTTGTCTACGTCACGGCGACCGACTGTGGGCGAAAAATTTTTTTTTCGCCCACAGTCGGTCGCCATGACGTAGACAAGCGCCTGTGGTCAGCACTGCGTAAGAAGTTATTGCCGCTCGAAGAGTTAACGGTAATGAAAATAGACTTCTGGCAGTTGACTTCTGCTTTGTATGTGCGGGAAAGCATGGCTGTTTGTGTACGATTACTGGTTAATGATAAATATCAGACGGCTTCAGTGACAAATCCCTCACCCCCTTTTTTGGCCTCCACTTTGGCGATCTGCCGTCCAAATGATGCCTGACTGCTGGGCGTAATGCTGGCTAACTGTGGCGCAAGCGGCGCTGACCGCTAAAGGCATCAATTGAAGCTTTGTCAGTGATTTTTTTTTTCGCACATATTTTAGAAATATAAATGCATGGTGCGGCACAAAAAAAAACACACACACAAAAAAAGCAAACCAAGCCGGCGCTGATGATAAACCGGGATATTCATTTATGTGGCCTAATGTCTGTCCAAAGCAATTAAAAAAAAAAAAAGAAAAAAAAAAAAAAAAAAAAACCGGACTTTTTTGTATTTCTGCTTGTTTGTTGTCACAGATGTAGAGTCAAGAAGGAAAAATCATATAAATTACGACTTGATGTGAATGGGTCTTTTAATCTTATTAATAAATTGGTGCCTTAGTTATTTTCGCTTTATTAATTTATCTTTTTCATTTATAAAGGCTTGTTTCACAGAGTACTATTAGCTGTTCAAATATGATATTGATATCTAAGGTATTATTATTTCCACCTTTCGTGGGTTAGAATAGTTTGTTCTCCATGTTAAATTCTGAAAATAAAGTCATTTGAGGTCATACACCTGTGAATGCGCACTTCTCGGTATAATTGTCCTCTAAAGTCCCATGCAAAGTTAACCCATATAGGCCCTACAAGCATATTGTTATAACCGATACCAGATCTCACTGAAAAGTACCAAATAGTATAATTTATGTCTTTTTGTCCAGAGCCACTTCCTAGTAATCATTACCCTATTCCGCGGTCCGAACTCTTTACTCTCCATAAGCTAACCTGTCACTGTCTAACCAATAGACATATGGAAGTACTGTTGTCCATATTGCACGCGTTCTTCTGTAGAATTTTGACATAGGTTGTCTTAGCCCAAATAAATTAAAGGGTCCTCAGCGGGAAAGTACTCAGAACATGTTTTGGAGCCTATACCCGCACATGTCTCTCTGAGTAGCGGCTCCTTGTCTGAGTTAAATATTCAGCAAAGACAACCCCCATAATAAGGAATAAATATGAATGTGGCAAAGGGGGAATCAGCTAAATACGTGAAGTTTTGCTTATAAATACAGAGCTTCATTATTAAAGATGAAAACCTGTCAAAGAAAACATAATTACTATATTTGTATATACTCTCAAACCCATATTTGGACGTAAGAGTTGTTTTCAATGCCAAGAGAGGGCGCATCGAGTGCAGAGTGCCAATAAAATATGAGGCCTAGTAAAGCAACGGGCCCTATTTCCAGAAAGGCAGATTTTTGCCTTGATAGTGCAAAACAATGTATACTTTGAGCTCAAATGAATATTATGTAGGTATGTACACTGGCACCAGTATAGACAGTGATTCAGCAGGAGTCAACACAGTGTGCAAGCGATGATATTGCAAGTAGTACTATGCAGAGATGGTTGCCACCGCAAATGGTTAAAAATTCCCCATTCATGCCCATATTTTCTGGTGTTTATTTGATGTAACAAAATTCTTACGAACGTTTTGGTGTATAATGTTTTTCGACTGGAGTCTTTCCTGGCCGAATTACTCAAACAGTGCTTAGGTATTAGTGAGAGGTCACACCATTCTAAGCTGTTAACAGCGATGGGCATTCGGCCTGTTCATCAAGACCTGAAACAACGGATCTGCTCACTATATCATCGTATTTTTGCGACTGATACTCCTGGGCGAGATTTAACTTTGTATTTTCTCTCCCAGTATATATCTACCGGTAAACTTTATTGTGGTACACAGATTGAAAAAAATTGTGTCTTCGAACCTGTCACCTATTACTGCAGCTTTCTCTCAGCATAAACCGCATTTTGTAACAGAGCAGGACGGAGTCGTTGATTCGATCCCATTCCTTATCCATCATGAAAACTGAATAAAACCCTACAGTGACGAGCACCTGCTGGTCTCCTTGTTGACTCGTGCCTTTTAATGTGCGGGTGGACGGGAGGCTGACAGGTGTTCCTTCTTATAGTAATTGCCTGTGCGATATCTCAGTATTTTTTATATTCAGTATATTATGATAATGCTTGTATTGATATATTGTACTAGGCCTATATTATCGGATCCGCTGTTTGGGACCCTGATGCGCAGGCCTGGTTCCCAACAGTGAGGGGCATTGGGCCTGTGCATCGTGTTCTGGAGCGGCGGTTCCGCATGCTTTGTCATTATATTGTTGGCACTGATACTCTTGGGCGAGATCTCTTTTTATTTACTTGCCCAGTATGTCGATGCCGGTAAACTTTATTGTGGTACACTTGTGGAAACAATAGTGTCTTTGAGCATGTCACTTATTACTGCAGTTTTCTGTCAGCATATACCATATTTTGTGACAATGCATGCCGGAGTGGTTGATTCGTTCATGCAGACACCTTACTCCTCAGGAAACTTCACCTAACGCGACAGGGGGAGCACCTGTGGTCTCCCAGTTGGCTCGTGCCTCATGGGTGCGAGTGAACGGCAGACTGGCGGATGTTCCATCCTGTGGTTTTTATTTTCTTGCGTGACATCTCGATATTTTAATATAATGATGTTGTATGTATTGGTATATTGTTTACTTCAGACACACACACACACACACACACACACACACACACAGACACACACATATTTGTATTAATAATAATAATAATAATAATAATAATAATAATAATAATAATAATAATAATAATAATAATAATAATAATAATAATACGGTGGCTCTCCGCTTGTGTGCCGCGGTTCTGTGTCACTATGTGACACAGGTGGCCTAGGGTAAAATGAAAAATTAAAAAAGAAAAAATCCATCCCTCACACACCATATCCCCGGCTGTAATGCTCAGGCTTTTCCCATGGGAGGCCCCATGGCAGCCCTTATAAGGGCTACCACCATTTCCGGTCCCTTCCCCTCCCTGTACTCTTGGATTCTAATTCAACCTGTTGCCTTCTAACTCTATTATTTCATTCCTTTTCTCCCAGCATCCTACCAGGTAGTCCTGTACATTTTTATTACCTTTCCTGCCTCCCAGAAAGCCACCTTTCAAACCTAAAATCCATGCTATACGTTCCTCTTCCTCTAAACACTGAACCTCTTCTAAACCCTTGTAATTGTAATCTTCCCTGTGTAACTTTCTGGAAAAATCTTCCCTTATCTCTCTATATGCATCGCACCACAACAGTCAACGATCCACTGTCTCATCTGCCTCTTGTCTACACGACTAACACTTTCCATTACTACCTGTTGTCCACTTGTTTTCTCTTTTCTTGATTGATTAATCCTGTCTTACTTTGAAACAGAAGCCTGGATCCCTTCCCTCCATCTCAACACACACTTTTCTGTGGCTTTTCTAAAACCTTGTATGCCTTCAATGTATTTTTTCCCCTGACTCCTCTTTTCCAGTCTTCTTTCCAACCCTCTGTAACAGTCTTACCTATATATATTTTCCAATCATCCACCTCATCATATCCTTTTAGTTCATATTTCTCTGCTAACCCGTCTATGTCTTTGACTCATCTTGTTTTTTTCCTTTACTACCTCATTGTAAACTTTCCTGCACCACCTGTCTTCACCTTTTGCTTGTAAATAACCCCAGTACTTTAACTTAACTTTGGCAATCCTATCTGTGATTTTATTCCATCCTAACTCCCTAGGACTGCTTGCTTCTGTTGCTCTCCATGGTGGTGCTCCAGTATCCACTTCCCCATCTCACTTTGTGCTTTCTCGATTCCCTGGATATCTCCCTCACTTACTGAAATCACATTTCAGCCATATATCATTCCTGGTATTGCAACTCTATCCCATAATACTCTTGCTGTGTACGCTCTGTTAAAACTGTTCAGTGCAGTAACTTTAATCATTCCTTTTGTCCGATTCACTTTCTGTTTCATCTTCTCCACCTGATGCCTGAACATGCCTTTACCCGTTGCTTTTATCTTAACACCTAGGTATTCATACTCATCAACCTCCCCAATTTCAATTACCTTGTTCCCTATCTTCAGGAATTTGGAAGTGCCCAATTCTCCATTTTTATTTCCATTTGGTTTCTTCCGAAGAGTCATCACTTTACTCTTTTCCTTATTAAATTCTAACCTCCATTTATTCCCATATTCCCCTGCTATGCTCAGCATCTCTTGTAGTTCTTTCTACTGCCATGAGTACAATGTCATCTGCAAAAAATAGACCTGGAATTTTTAGATCACCTACCCTTAAGGATTCCCTTATCACACTCAATCAACTGATCTCCCAACTCCTCAACATACAAAGCGAAGAAAATTGGGGACAGCACACACCCCTGCTTTAGGCCTAAATCCAGACTTGCATTCTCTACTTCTACCTTTCCTACTGAAAGTGTAAAGTCTTCATCTTTATAGAGCGCTTTTAGAATTTCTAGAAAATTTCCCCCAAATCCTAGTCCACTCAGTTTTTCCCATAGACCATCTCTCCATACCCTGTCATAAGCTTTCCTCAAATCTAAGAAACCCATGCAGACTTTCTTCCGCTTTTGTCTTGGCAGTTCTAACACCTGGGTCAATGTGAAGATGTGGTCACCTACCCTTCTACCTGGTCTGAATCCATTCTGAATTTCACCCAGAAGACTGAGCCTGTCAACCTTGTATTGATCCATTGAATGACCTAGAAGGTGGTAGCTCTCTTGAAACTTGGTTAAAAGTTGACATCATTGATGATTCAGGATTTCAGTTGTGTAGAACAGATACGTCAGAGGTGAGAGGAGAGGTAAGAGACACAATGAAAGCGTACCGTTGTAACGAATTCACTGACTTGAAAATAAAAGACACGTTATGGATATGGGTAAGTTATCCTGGTAAAACACACGACCTCTTCGGATTAGTCTACAGAAAAAGTGACAGTTCTCAAGAACAAATATGAGGATTCTCAAAACAACTTAAATCGGTCAGTTCCATTTGTAAGGGTAAAATAATGGTCACTGGGGGCTTTAATCTACCCCTGATAGACTGGAAGAATTGCAGTGTGCAACATAGAGAGGGCTCCTTTCCCCATATGTTTTATGATAGGCTGAATGACGTATTTATGGAACAACAAATGGTAGATCCTACACGTCCGAGAAGGTGAAGCAGTCCCAGGCTGTTTATACTTGATAATCTCCTGAAATGATTTTGACATATCAAATATAATGATAGATTGCCCCTTGGGAAAAGGTGACCACAGTGTTATAACTTGGGATTATTTACAAAAGTTTGAAAACAGAAGTGGTCAGGATGTATACAGGTATGACTATAACAAAGCTGATTACGAGAAAATGAATCAATTATTATCAGAGAGAGACTGGAGTTTTTTCTAGTGATGCACGGGAATATTTGAATGCTGTATTGGGTAATATTGTAAATGAGTGTCTACATAAAGTTAAAATTACCAGTGGAACCAAAGTGAAACCACCCTGGTTCAATATCAAAGCCACAAGAGCAGTATTTTTTTCTTGCGTGGAAACGATACCTAGTCTTATGCTAGATACAGATAGTATATGAAAAGGTGAAACAAAGCCACAAAGAAATTCAGAACCATCAGGAGGAAATATGAACAAGAGTTATGTAAAAAGATTAAGAACAATCCAAAAGCCTTCTACATGTATATAAATAGTAAAAATAAATCACGATCAACAATATCTGGTCTTCGTAAGGAAGATGGTTCAACAACTTCAAATGATTTAGAAACAGCTATGGAACTAAATAATTTCTTTCAGTCGGTGTAAAAGAGGATGACAAATATTTAATTTGGTTTAATGACTTTGTGCGCCAACAGTTCGACAAGGATGCACTTGACCCATTTAACTATGTTGGTATTATTCATGACCAGGTGTTAGACAACATTTATTTTACACATTAGAAGTGAGAGACTTATGATTCAAAGTTAACCCAAATAAGGCCATGGGTCCAGATAAAATTCATCCTAAGGTTCCGAAAAAATGTGCTGTTAATCTATATTTCCCTTTGTATATAGCGTGTGATGAGACAATCATTAGATCAAGGCAAATTGCCAGACATATAGAAGAAAGCCAATGTCATACCGATTTTTTAAAGGGAGATTAATCTGTTACTGCCATTCAGACCTATAAGCCTAACTTCTATGTAAACTTTTTGAGAAAATCATTAGACAAGCGCTAGTTCAACATCTTCAGGATCACTATTTATCATGCAATGAACAACATGGGTTCCGTAAAGCAAGATCTTGTCTAACAAACTTGATTCCTTGACTTTTTCCAAACACATTGAAAAAGTTGCAGCAAAAGCAAATAGTATATTACGTATGATCAAGCGAACTTTTTCACATTTTTCAAAAGAATCTCTTCTCACTTTGTATAAAACGTACATTAGACCGCATTCAGAATAGTATGTGCAGGCCTGGTCTCCATTTTTGTAGAAAGACATCATTACTCTAGAGAATGTCCAGAGAAGAGCTACAAAGCTGCTTGCAGGAATGACAAACTTGAGTCATGAAGAAAGGTAAAGAATACAACAGTTAACCACCCTAGAAGAACGTAGATTAAAGGTGACTTAATTGAAGTTTACAAAATTTTGAAAGGCCTGAATTCTTTGAATTTTGATTTTTTTTTTCAGAAGGGAGTACCAAGGACTAACTGAGAGGTCACTCTCCCATGCTGGAAGTTAACAGGTGCAGTTAAAATCTGCGTAAATATTTCTTTAGCATCAGAGTAATTTTCACGTGGAATAGTCTACCAAATCACATAGTAACAACACCGAGTGTAAATCGCTTTAAGAAGTACTATCATGATAATTATTATTTTGGATCGTAATGTTTACAGTTTATGTGCTGGGCATGTGTCATGCAATACATATGAATTAGGATGCATGCGTTATGTATATTTTCTATGTACATCTATTTTTTCACACAATAAATGATTGATTGATGTTCATCTATGTTTTCATAGGGGGCTCCGTATGGCGTGAAACCATGAACAACGTCAAACCTACTGGCAGCGTGGACCAGCTGCTGGTGATGCGCCAGGCCAGAAATCGGAACTATCTGTGAAGTGCACGCACGCACTGCCATAGTCTTTCTTAAGACCCTTTCTTAGTTAAATCGTTGTAAAACAAAATAGCTAATGAAAAGTATAAAATAAATGAGGGGGCAGTCATGAGCTAGAACAAGCCAGGCCGCGAAGGCTAAGCGATCCTGGAGAGGAGTGATTCAAAAAGGGTCTTTTTATTTGGGCAGGGTTTCGGTCGCATCCATTCGGCGGCGCTGCGGTGCTGGTCAAAAAACACACCGGCCGGCCAACAGCCACCCGTATCCGGAATCAGGAATCAGGAATTTTTTTATTCGACCAAAGCATTACAAACATATCGTTACAAGTAACAATGTAGCAATATAAGATGGATAAACAGATGTAAATTAAAATGCAAATACATATTGGTCTGGGAGACGCATATTAACATCTTCACAAGATCGCTATCATATGCGCCACCCAAAAAGAAAAAAGAAAAAAGAAAAAGAAAAGTTAACAGATTAGTACATTATAAAGGTACAACCGGGACTAATAAAGAGTGTGTTTGAAATCAGAATATGAGTTTAGTTGGCATTACAGACATAGCAGTTACGGATTAAGTTTATCATGTGCATCACGTTTATTTTACTCAATCATTATCTATCAGCTTCTCATTAATTGTTAAACCAAAAAAGTCTGAAATCTGTGGTAAAGAAATGAGCTGAGGACCAAAGTATATATATATATGTGTGTGTGTGTGTGTGTGTGTGTGTGTGTGTGTGTGTGTGTGTGTGTGTCACTAGAATTTTTCATTTCTCATTTTGATGAGTGTTGAGAGTTTATTGTTTTTTTCTTTGTTTTTATATCTTTGGGAACAAAATGGCCAGTGTGAGGACACAAAAAGTTTTGTAAAGAAGTTAAAGAGACGTTTTCGTGACCAGCATGTGCAAGTATTTAATTCTTACTTATCTTATGAGAATAACCCATGTGCAAGTATACAAAAACAATGGTTAAATTGGCCTGTTGATAACTGAATACACAGGTCACGCCCCAGTAGTCTTCCATTTTTCCAAGTGAACAAAGATTTTTCCTCAATCTTGGTAGATGAATTAAGCACTTAGAAGCTCACTTTAGCCCCTAAAACGCACCATTTTGCACTACGAATGTCTAAATTTTCTCGGGGCGGGGGGCATGCCCCCAGACCCCCCCCCCCCCCCCCAAGCAAAGTTTCGCAGCCTTTGGCTGCTTGCAGGTGCATTCTTTATATCATTTGAACCCTCCAATCAAAAATCCTGCCTTACGCCCCTGCTTGTTAAATAAAAAGGATTCATGTGCATCATATTTTTTAGCTCAGCTGATGGGGCTTTTAGGAGGCTCAGTCGTCCGTCCACAATTCACATTTTTGACTTCTCCAACACCGGACCCGGATCCTCTTCAAGCTTGGTGGCAATGCACCTTGGGTAGGTCTCCAGCTTTCTTCAAATAGTCACGTTCCAGCGATTTTTTTTTTTTGTTTTTTTTTGTGCAAATCTTAACTCTTCTCCGAAACCACACATCCAATTGTTTTGATGTCACACAGGAACACTCCTAGTTCTTTATTTGTTTACCAGGTGGCAGAGCAATTTGTCCCTATTTTTAGTGGATTTTTTTTATGCGTTTTCGGTACTTTCAACTTCTCAAAACCGTCACTCAGATTAAGCTGAAGCTTGGTGGATATGTTCCTTGTAAAAGGATGAAACAAAGTTTCACTGGGTGGCACTGCTGTTGATTCTGGAGTATTAACAATTGTTTCAGTTCGGGTACTTCTGGTAACTGCACCTTTCCTATTGATTACTATGCAAGTCAATGGGTATTCTAATGCTAACTCACATTTTCGACTTCTCTGAAATCGTCCGCCAGATTTATGTCAAGGTTGGTGGCAATATACCTTGGGTGGGTGTCTACCAAGTTTGGTCAAGTAGTCACGGTCAGGTGATTTTTTAATTTTTTATGAATTTTTTGTTCCTACCCTGGGCAAATCTAAAAAATCTCTGAAACTGCTCACCCAATTGCTTTGATATCACACTGGAACACTCCAGGGAACTCCTTGTTCTCAACTTCTTCACCAGATGGCGCTGCAATTTTTTTCCTGATTTTCTGTTTGTTTTCACTATTTTCAACTTCTCCAGTTCCGCCACTCAGATTAAGCTGAAACTTGGTGGATATGCTCCTTGTGAAAGGGTCAAACAAAGTTGTTTATTAGGTGGTACTGCTGTGGATTCCTGATTTTTAACTTTTTAAAAATTTCAGGCACTTTAGGTAAATGCACCTTTCCTATTGATTACTATGCAAGTCAACGTGCATTCTAATGCTAATTAACATTTTCGACTTCTCTGAAATTTTCAGCTAGATTCACTTCAAACCTGGTGGCAATGTACCTTTGGCTGGATCTCTACCAAGTTTGTGCAAATGGTAACACTCCAGTGATTTTTCCAATTTTTAGCTCAGCTGACTTGTCAGTCAGCTGAGCTTATCTTTTGGTCCCTACGGGTTAAATAATCGATGTGATAAGAACATAGATCAAAGAGCAGAGAATGATAATGTATATGACATACTCAACAAAAGAAGAACAAAGAAGAACAAAGATAAGAGTAAACACAGAACGCATAAAGAATCTCTTACAGCTCAACATGTATTCAACGTACTCCCAGAAACTGCAATCAAAGAAACTATGTACTACATCAATAAAACTTTACCACAAATGAAGAAAAAAGATATCAAGCAATTGGGACAGTTGCTTCTGGATCATGAAGTAACAAATGACAGCAAGTTAACTGATAGGATTGTCAGTTTAGTACAAGACATGATACAACATAAATTGGAGCTTAAGAAAGAGCAAACATGGAAAAGTAAGAAGAAAAAGAAACACATGAATCCTGTGATAATACACAATGAAAATCCAGCTATCGAGTACATAAATCTTCAGAGTATTCTTGGACTTCGGGAAGTTGAAAATTCAGTCAGCAACTATATTGAGGAGGATGTCACAGTTGCTTATAAATACACTTGTAGTATTCGTAATAAGGTCTTCAACTACAATCGGATAATGGATGACGTGGACTTAGATAGCTGGAACATGGATAGTCACACTTGTGAATGTAACACTACTTTCAAGAAGTATATGGATAAAGACCACAAGCATGTAATCACGGGTGATTTAAGTACCATTAAAAACAAGAAATTTAGACGTTTGTTTCAAAGAGGACCGAACTATAGAGAAAGACGTAACATCAACTTCACAAAGGCAAGAAAGGAGATTAAAAAAGGACTCAACAGTTTCATTAAGAAATATAGTAATAAGAAAGGAATCTGTAACAAGGCATTTGATGAATGGAAAGTTAAAGTAATGGAGAAAGTGGATGAAAGAATTAAATACCTGAGAAAAGGACCTCTTCAAAAGTGGAGAGAGATTAAACAAGTGCTGAAGGATTCACATTGTAGTCAGGAATTACAAGACGTACATGACAAGTTTGTCATCACACCTGTTGACAAAGCTAGCAATAACATTGCACTAACTTGTAAACCATACTACATTAATACAATACTGAGTGAGTTAAATAATGAAAGTTATCAACAGGCAGGAACCTCTGATACTGTTATCAAGGACCAAGTGGATAAAAACAAGGAGTTGAAATGCATTGTCTCAAATGAGAACAAGAAATTACCAATCATTCATGCAATTGTCAAAATGCATAAAAGCCCTGTTAAATTCAGATTCATCATTGCAGCAAGGAAATGTGTTTCGAAACAAGTTGCCAAACGACTCACTAAAGTCCTCAAACTTGTCAAAAATTCACATACTAACTACTGCAAAAAAGTGAAAATGTACACGGGAGTGAAAAGAATGTGGATTACAGATAGCACAAGTGATATTCTACTAGACATTGACAAAATCAACAAAAAAATGGTGCCAAATCAATTCAAACTTTTGATTTCTCAACATTGTATACAAAGATTGACTTGACAGACTTAAACAACGTGTTAATTTCAATGTTGGATAAAGCGTTCAAAGGTGGCACATGTCAGTATATTAAAATATCTGGTGCTGAGGCTAAATTTGATAAAGGTAAGAACAAAGGAATATCTTACACAAAGCAAGAGTGTGCTCAAATGATAGAATACATTATCAACAATGCATACTTTTGCTTTGGAACTAGAGTCTATCAACAAATAGTAGGCATACCAATGGGAACAGATCCAGCCCCATATATTGCCAACCTTTATTTACATTTTTATGAATCAAAATGGATGGAGGAATTGGCAAAAACAAACTTTACAGCTGCAAGAAGATGCTATTCTCACACAAGAAGATTTATAGATGACCTGTGTGCTTTAAACAATGGAGATGAAATAAAGGGGAATTGGAAAAACATATATCCCAAAGAACTAATATTAAATCTGGAAAATGAAAGTGATACAAAAGCTACTTTCCTTGATCTGGATATAGAAAAAAAGAACAACCAGTATGTAACAAAAATATTTGACAAGAGAGACCAGTTCAAATTTGATATTATCTCCCACCCTGACAGGAAACATTCCAGAGAAACAAGCATATGGAGTTTGTATCGGACAAGTCATACGTATTGCTAGAAACACCACACTTTTTAGCGATTTTGTCAATAGGGTTAGAACTTTGTTGCATAAATTACAACAAAAAGGTTATAAAAAACAACTACACAAAACTCTGTTGAAATGTTTCCAGAGATATGACCAAATACCTAATAAATACAACACTAACTCAAGAACATTAGTAAAATTGTGTCAAGATGGAGTTTGAAATGACAATGTATAGTCCTCAAAGTGTTTAGAGTGGTAAGGGGGAAAGTACCCGAGGTAAAGTATACTTAACCCACCTAGAGAATTTTCTCTAGTCCGTCTTAAGTCGGAAAACCATGATAATACTCACTTTTTGCAGATTTCTTTCTTTTTTAATCTTCATCCAGTACAGTGGAAGATGTGGCTTTCAGCTAATACCTTAGTACACTTTACCTCTTAACACCTCTAGTCAACTTTATGGTGCTAGAAGTTATATTACTATTTACCTGTTTATACCAGTTTCGGTATGGTGGAATAGTGTATGAAGCTTTTAAGTTTCAAAGGAGACGTCCGTATACTTAACCCACCTACAGAATTTTCTCTAGTCCGTCTTAAGTCAGAAAACCATGATCATACTCACTTTTTGCAGGATTTCTTTCTTTTTAATCTTCATCCAGTACAGTGGAAGAGGTGGCTTTCAGCTAATACCTTAGTACCTTACCATTTTACCTCATGACACCTCTAGTCAACTTTATGGTGCTGAAAATTGTATTACTATGTACCTGTTTATACCAGAGTCGGTATGGTGGAATAGTGTATGAAGCTTTTAAGTTTCAAAGGAGACGTCCATCGTCCGTCAACAATTCACATTTTGGACTTCTTCTATGAAATCGTCAGCCAGATCCACTTTAAACTTGGTGGGGATGTGCCTTGGGTGGGTTTCCACCAAGTTTGTTCAAATGGTCACAGTCCAGTGATTTTTAGATTTTTTCGGATTTTTTTTTGTTCTTTTTGGGGCAAATCTTAAAAAATCTTCATCTCAAAACCGCTCACCCAATTGCTTTGATATCACACAGGAACACTCCCTGAGACTCCTAGTTCTTAATTTGTTCACCTGGTGGCGTTGCAATTTTTTGCTAATTTTTTGTAAGTTTTGTGTGTTATAGCTATTTTCGACTTCTCCTCCAGAACCGTAACTCAGATTAAGCTGAAACATGGTAGATATGATCCTTGTAGAAGGGTCAAGCAAAGTTGTTCACTATGTGGGAATGCTGTGGATTCCTGATTTTTAACGATTTTTTCAATTCGGGTACTTATCGGTCAATGGAGCTTTCATGTTGATTACTATGGAGGTCAATGAGCATTCTAATGCTAATTCACATTTTCGACTTCTTCTCCAAAACCGTCATCCAGATTAACTTCAAACTTGATGGCAATGTACCTTGGGTGGATTTGTACCAGGTTTGTTCAAATGGTCATGCTCCAGCGATTTTTGGATTTTTAATGATTTTTTTGTTCTTTTCTGGACAAATCTTAAAAAACCTTCTTCTCCAAAACCACTCACCCAATTGCTTTGATATCACACAGGAAGACACCTATGGACTCCTTATTCTTAATTTGTTCACCAGGTGGCCCTGCAATTTTTTTTGTGTGTGTGTGTTATGGCTATTCTCTACTTCTTCACCAGAACCGTCACTCAGACTAAGCTTAAACATTTTGGATATGTTCCTTGTGGAAGGGTCAAACAATGTTGTTTACTATGTGAGAATGCTGCGGATTCCTGATGTTTAACGATTTTTTCAATTTGACAACTTTTCGGTAAATGCACCTTTCCTATTAATTACTATGTTAGTCAATGGTAATTCTAATGCTAATTTACATTTTCGACTTCTTCTCCAAAACCGTCATCCAGATTTACTTCAAACTTGGTGGGGATGTACCTTGGGTGGGTGTCCACCAGGTTTGTTCCAATGGTCATGTTCCAATGATTTTTTTTATTTTTTTATGATTTTTTTCAAAAATCTTTCCAAAAGTTTTAATAGGAAAGCTTAACATGGGAATTTTTTGTAATGGTTATAACTTAAATAATTATAGCCACATTTACTTCAAACTTGGTGGGGATGTGCCTTGGGTGAATCTCTAAGTGCGTTCAAATGGTCACCCTCTATATTGATTTTTCGATTTTTTATGAATTTTTTTTGTTCTTTTTGGGGGCAAACCTTAAAAACTCTCTTCCTCTGAAACCGCTTTGGTATTGAATATAGACACTTCCAGGGACGCCTAGTTCCCAATTTGTTCACCAGGTGGCGCTGAAATTTTTTCCTAATTTTTTATGAATTTTTGTATGTTATAGCTATTTTTCACTTGTTCTCAGAACCGTCACTCAGATTAAGCTGAAATGTGATGGATATGTTCTTGTGGAAGGGTCAAACAAAATTGTTTACTAGGTGGCACTGCTTTAGATTCCTGATTTTTAAGGATTTTTTCAATCCGGGTACTTATTGGTCAATGCAGCTTTCCTATTGATTACTATGTAAGTCAATGGGCATTCTAATGCTAATTCACAGGACAACTGACACGAAATTTACTGTTTAAATTTGATAACTTGGTAACTTGAGATCTGTTTTGAGTTTGTACAGTGATGCTGCACGTTAATATTTCTGTGTGAAGATCATGTTTAGAGAGTACATCAATGACCTTGACCTCGTTTCTGGGGTCACAATGCAACATACATAAATTTCACTCTTCACTATAACTTGAGAACTACTTGAATCTCGATGTTGCACATGTTAGTGTTCTTCTATAAAGGTCAGACTTACTCAAAAATGGGTGACCTTGACCCTTTCCCAAGTTCACAGAGCTGCAAGTGTGATGAATGTCTAGGTCAGCTGAGCATGGGCTGTTCACACAGCCCTCTTGTTATGAATTTGTTTGTCCTTTTTATGGCAAATCTTGAAAAATCTTCTCCAAAACTGCTCACCCAAATGCTGTGATATCACACGATAACTTCTAGGGACTCCTAGTTCTTAATTTGTTCACCAGGTGGTGCTGCAACTTTTTTCTACTTATTTTACAATTTTTGTTGTGTTATTGCTATTTTCGACTTCTCCAGAACTGTCACTCAGATTGCTCTGAAACTTGGGTGGAAATGTAGCTTGTAGGAGGTGTAAACAAGTTTGTTACCAAGTGAAGATACCTGTGATGCTGGATTTTTAACAATGTTTCGATTCCGGTGCTTCTTGGTTGACGCAATGCTTTGTTATTGATTGCTTTGAGTGTGAAAGGGGATTGCAATGGAAATTGACATTTTTGACTTCTTCTCCTAAACCATCAAGATTCACTTGAAACTTGGTTGGGATGTACCTTGGGTGGGTGTCATCAAATGGTCATGGTCCAGTGAATTTTAGATTTTCAATGAATTTGGTTGTTGATTTTGGGCAAAATGTTAGAAAATCTCGGAAACTGCCCAGCCAATTGCTTCAAAATTTCATAGGGACACTTCTGGGGACCTCTACACCTTAATTTGTTCAACAGGTGGTGCTGCAATTTTTCGGTATTTTTTTACGATCGGCACGGGGATATATGTAAATGTTTGCAACAGGGATCATGGTCTGAAACAGAGGTGACCTTGATATCAGTTCACAGGATAACCGGAGTCTGTGCATGCAAAGGCCACAGCTGAGCACAGGACTGTCACAGTCCTCTTGTTTATGTATGTGTTGTGTTGCACTCTTCATAGTTCCTGTTAGCACAGTTGTTGGTTCAAAGTCGAACAAGGGCTCTGTCTATTACATCTTTCTATTTCATTTAGAGATGCCTAGGCCTATTGTTCCTGTTGATAGTGCCTGTTGTTAATATGTATCAAGAATAGTCACAATTGTGTACTTGTCACTAGAAAACTTTCAATGTTAATATCCGAGTGCATGCTATTTCATGTACCATGTCCACGGCAGGCAGTACCCTAATTCCCCGTACTTTATCTGCAATTTTTGCGCGGTTCTTTTCATAAAGTCATGGTGCCTGTTGTTCAGAAGTACAGAGTGCATGAAGTTTTTTCCGCCTTAAAGTTCCACCCCACTCCTGGGGGCAAAGGTTGTCTTCTAAGAAGGCGATGCTCTATTTGTAATACAATAGAACCTGTTTTGAGAGACCACTGTAATGATAGACCACCTGCCTTTTAAAACCATATTTTCAAAGTCCATCTTGCTATCTTTCCCATGTTATTGCACCTCCATTGAGACCACCTGCTTTATGTGACCACTTTTTAGCCTTCCCTAGGGGTGGTCTCTCAAAACAGGTTTCTCTGTATTGTAAATATACTTATTTTTGCATGTATAGATTTTCACCCTGTTTGCATTTCAAGCACTCAAGGTTTTGATGTTGCAATTTTGGCCCCAGTTCCTGTGAAAGTATGCAGGAATTTCATTGTACATGTATTTTTATTTTCAGTTTTGTGCAAGGGGTGAAATATGTAAAAATATAAATACGGCAAAGTTAAGTGAATTTAGGCATGGAATGGGGAACACATTGAGCTTAGTCTGTACCACAGGCAAGGACAGAAGCAGAAACGTGTCAAATAATGGGCAGACTCTCAACAAAGGCCTATGGTCTCCTGCTCCATCTAGTGACACTACAGGGGTTCAGCTCATGCCGACAAGCACCTAGCCATACCCAGGTGCTCTTCTGCACCAGCCAAACCCCTGTGCATGGTACCAGGATAATATTATTTGCAATCTGTCTGTGAAAACTAGTTGGTACAAAGTACAGAGTTGGATCTATTGATCTGGACTCCTGTATTTTTTTATGCATTTACGAGTCAGAATTACGGTCTCGGTATGACAACATGCGTCTCCTGCTGGGCCTAAAATATATAGCAATACAGAATAGAATGATAATACATGCTGAAATATTAAAAACACAGATGATGGTTAAAGAAGAACAGTAAATAGGCACATGACCATAAACAGACGATAAACTAATGGCATGACCAGGAGATGCAAAATGATATATGAATATGTGTAGCAGTATGTGAAAATCCAAATATCGAAGAAATAAATTGACTCAATGCACAATTAAAATCAATATTACATGTAGACAATTACATTAATATAAATTCAAATAATACATCTGTATATGTTTCAAACACCAACAGGGAAAGGTGAAAGCCAGGTCAGATAAGTGGACAATGGTCAATTTGTACAGACTTTCACGACCCAAGTCATGCAAGATTGGTGGTGGCGTCTCTACACTGTGTATACCGCTAGACTCACACATGAAACATAAAAAGAAAAGTAGAAGATAACAATATGTAACAATCAACGGAAAACAAAGACTATTGCTTGTTTCTTTGGTAAATCTGTTTATTTGTTTCATTACTCAATCATGCACATTACCTTTTGATTCTTTCATTTTCAAAGTCAGAACATATACATGTAGTCAAATGTCCATTTCAATGAGGCCCACGTCTCAACCAAGGGACTATCACCATCCTATATATGTAAGCAGGGCCGGGCCAATATACACATATACTTGCATATTATGAACTGATATTTACATGCTCTACATACACCCAAAGAAACCATGAATCATGAAAACAGATAAATACAATAAAGGTACAGTCGCCCAATTGGAGACAGCATTAGGTTTGCTTTATCTCCAGGGTCCATGTACTGTAACAATCTTGTCACATTGTACCTGTAATCGGTCATCTACGACCATCAAATAGCACACATTAACAACAGATGGAGCCACCAATGCACTGTCACCAAATACCAAGTAACCAAAACAACCCCCCCCCCCAAAAAAAAACAAAACAAAAAAAAAACAACAGATGCAGCGTTCTGGGGGATAAACAAAACTGGCTTCTCTGATTGGTCAGCTGTGGCAAACAGCAAGTGGTGTATCGCATAATGAGTTCCTATCTGCTGGTAGCCCCATCTGTTGGTGATACACTATCAGATCCTGCATTTTTCATGCATATAAGGTTACATAGGTTCACAAAATACACACTTTAAAGAGATAAAACATTCAGATATAGATAATAAATGTGTTGTGAAATCTCCAATAAAGTACAGGTTTTTTGTACATGGTACACCCTGAGGGATTTAATTGGCTCAAATTTTGGTTCCCTATGGTCTTAAACTTTACAAACGTAGTCATTTAATCTTAGCCTTGAGAACTATTCTCGTGTGGGCAAAATTTGTTCTGACATATAAGACATATTGTACTGAAAATTGAAGAAATGCAAGGTATTCTACTCAATAACAAGAGTCCCATGGGCCTAATGCTCTGCAGGCACCATGGCCATATTGCACCTGTTCATTTCCAAGTTGCAAGTCTTCAAGTGGCTTCTAAACATATACAGCTTATAAACATTTAGTGTATAAAAGGTTCACGTCATCATAGCTTATTTGTGCAATTCCTGTGATGGATATTGTTGCATGTGCCAAGACAATAATGAGCGAGTCCTTAACTTCATGTCCTCAGTGACCTTGGGACAGAAGATCAAGGTCACTCAGATTATGTTATACAAGATGCCCACACGCCTGCCTGGTGCTGTGCTGACATTGCCATTGAAGTCCAAGCTACACACTGCCATTACAAAATCACCTCTTTCAACTTTTAAGGCATGGTTATCTCACAAAAATAGGTCAAGGTCACTGATATTACATAACATTATACATGTACCTTTGGCCATGGTCAATATATCCTATAAATTTGGCAAGTCTAATCCAATTACTTTTTCCAAATATGGAATTGTACATCTTAAAACACATTTTGGCTCATAATTTCCGTCAAATTAAAGGTGGAACCACTAGTATCATTAACAACTTAGACTTTGACCCCCCCCCCCCACAATTCCACCACATTTTGGGAAGATCTGCCAAAAATTAAAGATGCTAGAGTGTTCACAAGATTTTCACATTTTGACCCCTATATTATATAATGCAGGTGGTGCAACCAATATTGAAAGGGGCATAGATTTTCATATATCCTGTAAGTCCTGAAAGTTATATTGGGCTAAATTAAAAACTGTGGATGGTATCTATGCTAACGAGCAAAAGTTTACAGATGGACGGACAGACATGAACAGTCGCATAAGCTCTGCAACCTTTGGTCAGCAGAGCTAAAAATGCTATGGACAATACAGAGCAGCACTTTGACCATGTTTTTTGCATATCATTTGCACATCAATAAATCACTCTGAAGGTTCCACTATGTAAATGGGAAATTTTATGCAAATGATCACCTTCAAGTGCTACCACCTTGCATCTTGAATTTATCTGTTTAAAAATTAGTCTCAATGACCCACAAATCAACTCATTTCACATCATGAGCCTCAAGAGGGCTTTGGTGATGACTTTGAACAAAACACATCCTTGTTTGTTTATATATATATATATATTTTTTTTTTCAATAAAAAATCCCCTTGTAACAAACATGCATCATGAGAAGTACTGTACGCTGTGTTGTAGTCCATAAACGGGGCATAGTAATGGGTCAGAAGGCCATAGCGATCCAGAATTTTAAAGTCAGCATTGAGTTTATCTTTGCCTTATGAGGAACTTTTGCGCCAAGTTTGAGCAAACTATGTTCTGGTAGTGTTCACATACCGAATGGAGGATAGGTATACATGTTGCATGATGCATACAACTTGGTACATAGGTCAGAGTAACAGACAAAGAAGTCGGTGACCCAGGGATCCAATTAAAGTAGAATGTGTCTTAGGTGAGCACTCATCAGACTTGGCCAAAATGGTCCCTTTAACACAGCTGGTTACTTGTGACAGGGTTGAGGGTCTACACAAATAATCAAATGGTAAACATAAACACTTGGATGGACTAATCCAGAGGCCAATCTCTTGCAGTGCTCATTTAACTGAACAAACACTGCCTCTGTTCTTCCTCCAATGTGCCCGGATACCTGGCTTTCAGGATACCTTCATACCCTTGCCACCATACACCGCCATGGATCATTGCCCATACCGCATTGCATGTATGTGGGATGCTTTTGAGAGTGGGACTTTGATGGCCATTAAGAAAAACAGTGGAGCAAGACAGCAGTGTAGAATTATGGCACGGTGGATGTCCTGTTCAAAGGGACTCCCCTCAAAACCTCAGTGCACAACTGTAAAGTCCAAGGGTGCACTGCAGATACCTGAAAATAGGCAACTTGCATGCAGATACCTGAAAATAGGCAACTTGCAGAAATATCCATGGATGAGTTGGGTCTCATTCAAGACACACTTGGAAGACATTGTTCATTTGCAAACTTCTCCAGTAATCATGAACTGAGTGACTGACTTCCAAGGATTTTCTAACTTGAGCAGTTTTACTTCATCACTATGTATATATTTTCTGCATTTTTTCATGATTTTACATAATACGTACAATAAAGTGTTATTGTAGTGGTGTGCAACTGCACAAGAAAATAAAAACAGAGCACATTAATCTATTATCCACTTTGAGAAACCATCTGCAAGGGCCATCTCAGTATTTTCCCACTGCCCACCGCAACTTCACATTAGCCAAGGTCAAAGTTGGGAGTTACCTGATCCTGCTTTGATTCATATGTGAACTCTTCCAATCTTCCGATATAGCTACATGCCCTAAAACTAATAACGGTCAAATCAGTTCAAAGTTCAAGGTGAAGTTCAGGTTCTGCTCAATACTACCATACAACACAATGCCACTTCTGCGAAAGGGATTCCTATCGGGCTGTGCACTCTTTCCCAATCACCTTTTTTTCCTGAATATATATATGTTTAAACCAATGCCTTATGCAGTGAATGAAAAGTTGAACTAAACTGTTTCTTACCTCGCTTGTCAGAGCCCAGTATTGTGCCCTCGGCAATTCTTAAAATGCTCCTGGCATGAGATGCTTCGGGGGATATTCTATCAAGGCCACTAAAACCTGCGATAATAAACCTCTTTTGATCTACTCCTAAAGAAAACTTAATAAGAACGATTTAAAAACAGACAATACTATACGGCTACAAAATTTAACTTGAAACTGCACACAAAAATTCTTGCTGCTCAATCATGTTCTTATTGTCAGAATATCTTAAAGGGAACGAGGTTTTGTGTGTGCGGTTATGTTCACCTACCTCCCCCCCCCCCCGAAAATATAACAAAGATCGTGCCTTTGATTGGTGGGCTATGTGCGTTCATGAGAATTTAATTGTGATTGGCTGAGACCAGCATTAATATTTACATGTGTGGTGTTGCATAAATACGTACAAGCACACAAAATACTTTTACATTTTTTTACCCCTTTGTTCATATCTAGGTTGTACAACAAACCATACAGAATCACATGATGCCCCAATTTTTGAAGTTTTAAAGCCCGGGGTAAAAGTGTTATTTCAATTTTGCTTTCTCTTTCTCAAAAATTTTTCAGGTCAATAGAACACATAAAGCAGGGTGTGTCCTGAACCCATGACTTAAAATCGAAAAAGGGCCCACTGTAACTTTAATAGTCAAATTTATACCAGGGTATTCTATAAGGAATGGTTCAACATATTCAGAAGAGTTCCCAGTCGAGTTGGTGGGGGGACTCCAATGTATAAAAAACCTTGCTTATTGTTGGACTTGTGCCTGAATGGTGTTTATGAGGCTTATTTCCAGTGGACCAGTCTACATTGGGATCTTTGTCCTCTTTTACTCACTTATTGCCTTCTGTGTCTGCTTTTGCTAGCCGTCATCTTGAACTCAATACAAATTCTGTAATACCAGGCTGTTGACCACTGATTTTTTATGACTGACCTAGCCACAGGTTTAGGTGCACTGTTAGCCAGTACAATGGGATTACACCTGTGCACCTTGTGCTGGTGAGTACAATCAATGTATCCTGGTAGCCATATATGAAGTCATCAAGCAGTGAAGTGTTATTACAATGGTCAATGCAGTATCCGTACAATGGTGATGTCACAGTTGTAACCTTGAAGGTGCCAAAAGGTCGTCTATTAACAAAGGGTTCTTTTTTTTTTCACCTGCTGGGACCTTAATATGGTCAACCCTTAAGGCAGGCTAAACACAATGAAAAAAAAATGTGGGGAGGACCTGGGCCTGGTGGCATGCAGGAGGTGCACACGGGAGCAGGATCAGCTACAGTTCATCTTCTTCTCATAGGACACCTTTGCACCAAACTTGAGCAAAATCTATCAAGGCACAGGTAAAATATCCTGGGAACTGACACTGATTGGATGGGACAACCCAAAACCACAATGCCCTTGCCCTCACATCAAACGTAAAGGTTTGAATGACCTTATGACCCCCTCAGACTGGATAAAAATGATGACCCCCCCCCCCCTAATCCTGCAAACAGGTCAAGGTCACCGAATGTTGAACTTGGCCAAGCTTCCAGTAAGATGCCTCCACAGTAGCAGTTTCGTGTTAGTAGCTCAATTTGATCATAAGTGATTGCGTCCACAGAGGTAATGGGCACACGCATGCACAAACATGATGACAATAGCCATTGGCCAATAAAGGTTGCAAAGGTGAACAACTATTCCCCTTACTAAGGTGGACATGTCACATGTGTGCTCCACAAATAATTACAATCTTGAACAGTTCCTCTTCACAGCAACTCGTTAACAGAGGATTAGTTTGCAGATATTAGCACTGCATTGCCCCTGCCATCATTTTTCTAAACACAACCACATGTTCATGAGTCCATAAAATGTCAAACACTGTTCTCCAATCAGAACATTGACTTGAAACTGGTCACACGGCTCCCATTGAACACGCAATATTGTCTGGCCAAATTATAATATTTTACACTGTGTTGAACAACTTTAGCCTCGCTACACCACATTGGTAGATGTGTACAGTCAGGATACCGGATGAAAATTGTAAATTAAAAAGGAAAAACCTTTAATGTTGGCAGTCTAAATGCATCCGTAATGTCATCCTATGTAGCACACTGTACCAAGCATCCTTTCAGTCAAGTCAAAGAGCCACACACACCAGGTGGCTTCTCACCACAAGTCAATTTACAAACATAAGTGCATTTATGTTCCCCCACCCCCACCCTCCTACCCCCAACATGGCAATACACAGATTGGAGGTGGGGTGCATGGATATATCACAAAGGTTTATTTGCAGGATAACGGTTTCCTTACACGTAACTGTTCTTCCATTTAATCATGGGCCAGCCACGTGTATATGACCATTTGGGAGGTGGCCTAATACAAACCTTGCCTGCTCAACACTTGTTCTTGGAGATAAAATATGTCACCCAATACACAACTTCATAACCACAATGTTCCCATTTACAAACCTTGCACATACTAAATTAAATTGACAATCAGCACATTTCACAGCATTTAAACTGTTCTGGCAACAATGAATAATAACAGAGTGACAACTCAGTACTTTATTTACAGCAAACGAAATAAAACCTTCATCACTTTCAAACAAATAATACATAGGTCATCATGATAAAATTACACCTGTAAATCAACTGAGAGGTGATCATGGGACAAAACATGGACCGCAAAGTCACCAGTCCCTGACTTGTACAAACACTGACCACAAAGTCACCAGTCCCTGGCTTGTACAAACCCTGACCACAAAGTCACCAGTCCCTGGCTTGTACAAACACCAGCAAACATACAGACATGGTGAACACCTGCCATGCATATCACCAAAGACTGAAATGCATGTAATGTATACAAACATTTAACAATTATGTAGCAGAGGAAAAACGTGTCATGACTGTATGCAAAACAATATACTGCTTACCTGCACCACATATCACTCATTTAAAAGCATAATTTCATAATTTAACCCTTTTTTTAAATAAAACTGTGATCACATAAGCATAATTTCAGACATGGAGAGAGAAAAGAAAACATATGAAATGTGCGACAGAATTCTATGAAATCAGATATGGAATGCATATGTTATTCCAAAAATATGGATATCGTCTTGGGAGAGTAAAATTGTGCTCTTGCAAGACAGGTGGTCTTATGAAGCAGACGTTGTCATTTTAGTGTCTCTTAAGATGAGGACCACAGCATTAAAATCCTTTGAGAGAAAATGTGAAATATGCTGTGGAAGGTGAAGACACTGCCCTCATTACTTTAACATCAACAACAATTTTCCATTTTTTCCCCTCAAAACTGGAGACGAATTGTGCATTTTTTTCACCCTTGATATGGAATTTGATCTTTTTAGATGATTTATATATAAATATATTACAGTAACATATATTTTTGAAAAGTTTTAGCTGATGAAACAGAATTCCTTCTTTTATGACATGGAAATCCAATAAGGCATATATTTTAGAGACATACTACCCGGTGTTTTATTCATAATTGGACTTTACTCTTGGATTTCAAAGAATTTGCTGCAGGTCATTTGGGCACTGAAAAAAGATATAATTCTTTTCATAACATTTACCCACCAAAAAGTAAATTTTTAGCCTGGTCGTGCATCTGAACACGCCATGAAAGACACTTTTCATGCCTGTGAAATACCATATTTTCATGGCACAGACATCATTTAAATTGTTCATTTGATGCCCATGAAATGTTATTTCCAGTCTTCAATACCGTAAATAATGAAGAGAAGGCAGATTGTGAAATTAGTCAAAAGTCCAGGAAATGAAATATGAAGGGCATTGTTAGCATAAGGAATGAAGGATGTTACTTTCTATCCAGTACCACTCAAGTGCTACCACATGTAAAATTTTAAGCTTCATCCTCCACATATATCCACAGATAGACTTTCACTAATACATGTATGTACATGTAAATAAATCCTGTGCCCTGTGCCAACACAGCCTGTCCCTCAGTCACTCACATACACCATGACGACAGTCTACCCTGGGGTTGGCATGAAATGGCATGGCATATGTACAATGTATTTAACCAGGCATATGAATTTAGCAAATTTGGGAGTCATTTTTATGTCCAAAATGGCATGTAGGTGTATGAAGCTGGTGACATGTCCCCACTTAAAAACATTCAGATCAATATTTGCTGGTCACAAAAGCTACCATACTTGACAGTCTGACTGAAAACATTTGCATTAAGATTTGAACAGCAAGTGAACTTCAGGGGAGATCGTGTTCATTTGGCACTGTTTAACACTGTCATATCTAGGCTTTTTCAGTCTGTGTCTGCTGATTTTTATAATTTTTTTTATGTCAAATACTAAGTATTAAAGCCATGTTTATTTTTCTTTGTGATGCACAAAATTGTAGGTATCATTGAATATCAAAAAATGAAGATTGATACCTTTGTTTGGTACTTGTATAAAATAGTACATTTCAACAGGACAATGGGTTAACATAAAAAATGATTTTTATGAAATTCCCAAAAATTATGTTATCATTATAATATTTTCCATCCAAAGTGCAGTAAACTATATAAAGTATGTGTAAAATTACATTCTTGGAGCATAATGCTTGTTTATAGCCTATTATTGTCTCAAATATATTTTGCAACCTGCAACCGCTTATAAAAACCTAACTTGCTCATTGCCATAGTGATGAGGAAGGGGTACATATAACATGGATCCCGACGTCAAAGGGTCATGTCTGGGTCCGTGTATTAAACCTACAGACCCAGACAGGAAAGCGTTAAATCCTGCAGTGGGTGTGTCTCGGCACATGGACATCAGGTTTGTCTTCAGCTGGTCTCCTCTGTGACAATAGATGTGGTGCAGCTGTTACTGTAAAATTGAACGTTACATATACCCAGACCTTCCATGCACCTTATTTTTAGACACTAATGGCATTTCACATTTAATATTTGACCTGCGACGGCAAGGTTATGGCAGTGATTTGGGTTATAGCAGAAGGTTTGCAGACTAATATCCAAGGAGAGTCTCATTTTGGCACTTTCTTCCCTCCAAGATTCATAATCAATTATATACCATGACTATCTTCTTCATGTAATTCCCTTTCTTGTGATTCCAACAAAAGTTATGGGTATCTTAGTTTCCATTCTGTGTGGTTATATGACATTTGTTGAACACCATCAGGACTGGAATGACTCCTCAGAAGGTGGCACATAGGAGAAGCCTTCAAACACGTTGTCCGCCTCTTGCACGCTGGCACTCACATGTCGATTTGGGTCTACAGATTTTCCAACTGAACCTGTCAAAATTAAGTGTTGAATATAACCAAGAACTTTCGTTTTTAAATGATTTTGTCTGGACAGTAGAATTAGTGTGGTCAAAACTACTATGGTACTGCCATGTATTTTATTTTATTTTCAGTACCTGTACTCTCCCTCCACCCTGTCATGGTCCCACTCAACGATAATCCAAAAATCTGCATACAGTAATAGACAGTGTTGGGGGGGGGGGGATTGTGCATGAGTCCAGATACACGGGTGTGTAAAGTTTTATGATTCTAAGCCAAAGGACAACACAATTATAGCTCAGGCATGAAGTGTTGTCTAGTTTTAGATGCATGTATCACCGTGAACATAAAGTGTTATGTACTTTTACATGATTGTGTCACCATGACCCAGATTCTTGACCTAGTTACCTACTTACGTTTTATGACACAATTTAGGTCAAGATATATGTATGTGTGAAGTTTTATGAAACTAAGTTAAACAGTAGAGGAATTATAGCCCAGACACGATTTTACAAGGATATGTCACTGTGACTCGGATACTTGATCTGGTGACCTACTTTTTGTACATGACACATCCTTATGTGTAGATACATCTGTGTGTAAAGTTTCACTAATCTAAGTTACATAGTGACGGAATTATAGCCCGGACACGATTTTACAAGACTATGTCACTGTGACCCAGATACTTGACCTAGCGACCTAATTTTGGAACATCACACACCCTTATGTCCAGATGCACTTATGTGTTAAGTTTCATAAATCTGAGTTGAAGGACAAGCATATTATAGCCCAGACATGAAATGCAGACAGATGCCCTGATGCACAGACACCTGGAAAAAGTGATTTATATAGCCCCCCCCCCCCCCCCCCCCTGTGTTAGGCCGGGGGCATAATTAAGGTTCCACTGTATGAAAATCAATTTTATTTATCAGGCTGCCTAATTTATTGACATTTACATGCACATAATATATATATATATATATATATATATACAGATATATTTATATATATATATATATACAGATATATATATATATATATATATATATATATATATATATATATATATATATATATATATATATATATATATATATATATACACAAATGAGCTGAGCTATAAAAAAAGGTTCCATTCCATGGAATGCATGGCTTCCCTTTTTGTGTACTTAGACACCACTTTAAAGGGGCTGTCTGTAAAGCCATTTGCAGTATAAATTTCAGAAAATCAAGAACTGGGTTTTTTTTTTCAGAATAAGGAAGATTAAGTACCAATCTATAATACCACCAAATCTGGAGTTTGAAAACAGTAAATTTTTATGAGAATTTTGGAGCTAAGAAAATCATGGTTTTTGGCCAAACACCCACATGGTTTTGTATTTACAACAGAATGTAAATGAGCTTTCAGTCAGATTTGGGTCTGCTGGGCAGTGGAAAGTAATCAAGCTCCTCACTGGTTAGAGAGAACAATGGGCCAGTGGGCTAGGGAGAGAACAATAGGCACTCCTAATCTGTTATTTTAGCAACTGAAACCAGCTACTACATCTTTGTGATCTTCTCCTAGGAAAACTTCAAAAATTCCTTTTTAAACATAGATTTAAAAGATATATTTTCATGACAACTCATCAAAAGTATAGTATAAGAGTACTTCTCACAAGGCAGGTATCGATCAGAGGGAGTAAGTGCATTTTCCACAACGGGCAGTTTACTGCTACAGGAGAGTCAATTAGATCTAGCATTTTCTCACAATTCTAATTTTCGTCTGACTTCTCAGAGGTTTTCAAGAGATTGCTAACAAATGGTTCAACCGATTTTTATGAAATAAAAAGCTATCAAAAGAATACATTTTTCCCTAGGAGCGGTATGCAGTGTTTGTAGATATCTTTATTTTTTGTAGTTTTTTGGGGGGATGCTGAATTACGCAAAGTGGAAAATTGAAATGGTGCCTCTTTTTCAATTTTAAAAAAAAATCATGTCTTTTGCTTTTAAAGAAAAAACAAGAGAACCATTCCTAGACAGTACATCAAAGTTTTATTACACCAAATTTGAAGATTTTATGTAAATATTATGGTTTGTAGGCCCAGAAAACCCGTGAAGTGGACCCCTTTGTAATGAGTTGGCTATCACCTCAAATAACGAGAAAATTATAATTTTTTCTTCACATAATAAAAATATAGATTACTATCTTAAAGAAAATGTATGGTTTTGGGGGGCTAACGACAACATTTTAGAAAGGAGAGTAGAATAAGATACTGTGATGCTTTCATGCTGAGCTTTACAGACGGCCCCTTAAGAGTGAAAATAGGTGAGAGTGACCTGGCACTATATTTGTATCTTTTTTGTCCAGAACCACTTACTGGTAGTCACTACCCTATTCCGCAGTCGGAACTCTTCACACTCCATAAGCTAACCTGTCACTGTCAAAACTACATAAATATGGAAGTATTATTGTCTAAATGGCACAAGTTCTTTTGTAGAATTTTGACATAAGCGACATTAGCCCACATAAATTAAAGGGTCTTCAGTGGGTAACTACTCAGAACATGTTTTGGCGCCTGTACCTGTACCTGTACATGTCTCTCTGAGCAGCACTCACACTATCTGATGTACATCAAAGTTTCAACAAACAGATCAAATTCATCTAAATTCACAGGTCAAAACAACATGCTTCTGTTCACACCAATTTTGCCTTTGTTTGGCATTTGGAACTGTAAACAAATTGGGACTTTTTCTTTGGTTGATAATCGCTTGCAACTTAGGTGGCAGCACCAGCTGCATACGGTGGTTTCTGGCTCACCTGGTACAGGCTCTCTTGTGAATTCTGGATCAAAGTGCTTCAAATCCATTTGCCCACTCTGTCAAATAAACAAGCAATAACAGTGATAGCTATTTTGGCTGAACAAAGTGCATTAGTGGATGGAGATAGCACTGAGAATATTTCAATCTGCATATTAGCAGTGCAGGCATACTTTCAATCAACTGACTCCTCCCAATAACATACTTTTAATTAAATCTTTTCCACTTTTGAAACAAAGTTGATGCATGTTTTATCCAGAGATCTGGTGCTCTTCACTTTCAGAGAACTGGACGACCTTTACTTTCATTACATTTTGCCAGGTAACTTGTACCGCTGATGCTGCATATGAGTTATGAAAGATTAATTTTCAAGGAAACACTGACATGCAGAGATGACACACAATTTTACAGTGGTCCCTATTTCTTGCACACCCTTGCTGTTACATCATGTATACCTGTGCAATGAATAGACTATCAGGCAAGACAGTCTCAGACTAATTTTTTTTAAACAAAATTGTAACAGAAAGAAATTATGATATGATTATCCAACATGTTTATGACATCTGTAAATCCTTGTACACACAAGTAGATAAAACAGCCATGCATCTGAGAATGTGATCAAGTTTCACGAAAAGTACATGGGACAGTAAAAGCCCTGGGAACATAACTGTCAGCAACAGTATACTGACAGTTCTACTGAATCATCTGGGAATACGCAGATGTTATCCCTGTCCAGTCCTGTCATTTCCTAATTCAGGAAAGGACACTGGCTAAACCACAGGATATTTGTATCCTATACTTGGCGTCTCATCTTTACCTTTGTTGTACAGTGAAACCTGTTTTAAGAGACCACTGAGGAAAGACCACCTGCCTTTTCAGACCATGTTTACCATTGTCTCTTTTGCCATCTTTTCCATGTTATTGCACCTCTATTGTGCGACTACCTGCCTTAGGGGCAGTCTCTCAAAACAGGTTTTACGGTATTTTTAAACCCTGTTTGGAACAAAACAAGTGGATGGTAGGTTTGGCTGAGGACATTTTTTTTTATGTTTTGACCATGGAATGGCCAGGTCTTGACCAACTAGTGGCACTTATCACACTGGCTGACAATGGGAAATGCACATATCCACTTAGCTACATCATGTACATATACCTACTCTTACGAGGAATAGTTCAGTTAGTTCGGTTGGATAGATATGTGCAAGTGCCATGGTCAACATGGCTGACGGTATATAAGCCAGTAAAGAGCACGGTCCACAACATTGTTCCAGAATAAGGAACTAAAGTTCACCAGCATTAAGAGAATGCTGCAAAAAATGCATTTATCTGTTTTGACCAGGGAATGGTCAGGTCTTGAATTATGAAGTGGTAAATTTCATCAGACCAGCTGTATCCAAGACATGAATAGATACATGTAGACTGGATAATAATTTGTCCTTGGGTGCATGTGATCAGCAGCCCTGTATGTTAGTGATGTATCATCGTGACTGCCTTTCATCTACATGTCATTTTTCTTTTGATATCTATCTAGAAAAGCCTCCATTACTAAAATTACATTCCCAAGCAGGCTGGAAGTCTGTTTCCAGTTGAAACCATTGGGAGGGAGACAGGGTGACAGACAGGGTGACAGACAGACAGACAGACAGACAGACAGACAGACAGACAGACAGACAGACAGACAGAAATATCATTCTTGCTATAGTAAAAACTTTGGATCCTGTGATTGGCTGGAGATAGCAGGAAAGCACCAGGGATCAGGCTCTCTCTCTCTCTCTCTCTCTCTCTCTCTCTCTCTCTCTCTCTCTCTCTCTCTCTCTCTCTCTCTCTCTCTCTCTCTCTCTCTCTCTCTCTCTCTCTCTCTCTCTCTCTCTCTCTCTCTCTCTCTCTCTCTCTCTCTCTCTCTCTCTCTCTCTCTCTCTCTCTCTCTCTCCACATGGCAGTGGCTGAAAAGTCTAACATTAATTTTGCATTGGACTTACCACATTGGGGTTATATGGGGGCTGTATCTTCTTGGCATCCAACATGTTCCAATTAATGGTGGCAAAGAATAAATGGCTCTTCACATCTGAGAAATCATTCAACACTCCAAGCCTCTTCTCCTTGTCCTTTTGCAAAAGCTAATTATGAAAGAAATAATCCCATCACGGGTCATTGTCAATCACAGTACATGTAATGATGTATATGGCACTCTCTCTCAAATTGTAAAAAGTCCAACAAAAATGTGAAAATTAAAACACAATGAACTAGTATTTCAACATTGGTAATATACAGCCTACGAACTGTGTACAAAATAGTGCATTCAAAATTCAGTTTAAGTACTTAGAGTACATCCACCCACCGGATTTGAATACAAATAATTCAAATACCAATGAGGATAACACACAGCTTCTTATTCCTCAGAACTTAGTAGTGAACCTATCATCTTACACCTTATCTGAACCACGGAAAAGCGTACTTAGCAAGGGTTTATCTTTTTGTCCTACTCCAAGGGAACCTGATATGGGGGAAGTAGGCAAAGATTTAGATAGGTTCTTCAGATCTATGAAACTACAAGCTTTTTTCAATAGGGATCAGACAGTCCCTAGTGATGATGGTTCAGACACGAGTGTTAACCCCCACCCTTCCCTTGACAGCACACAATCCAACACCTCTGAAGAGACAAACATAGTTCCTTTCAGTCACAACTCCTTCAAAAAGAAAAGCACCTTCACCCCAAGTGATGCTCAACTAAGTGACCCAAACGTCACAGCCTTTTGCAGGACTGAGAAACACGAGGTAGCCAGTTACACCCCTATCATTCCAGGTGAAGACAATTTAACCAGGGAAGAGAGAAAGGGTCTAAAAGAATTGAAAGATAACCCACACATCACCATCAAACAAGCAGATAAGGGTTCAGCTATTGTGATCATGGACACTAATGATTACATCACAGAAGTAAACAAGCTACTTCAGAATAGGGAACATTATAGATCAATAGATGCTAACTTAACTAGCACCCACAATGAACGGGTTAAATCATTTCTAAAAGACATGGTACACAACAAGTCCATCACGCAGGAAACATTTGAGTTCCTGTATGTAGAAGAACCACGTTTACCTTGCTTCTACATTCTACCAAAAATTCACACAGAAATTCTACCACCACCCGGTAGACCAATCCTTAGTGCCAATGAATGTCCCACTGAGAAAATTTCTGGCCTTGTAGATTTTTTCCTGAGGCCTATAGTGGCAAACATTCCAAGATACCAATGACTTCATAAACAAAATTGAGTCTTTCCCTCCCCTACCGCAAGGATCCATCCAAGTAACTCTAGATGTGACAGGGCCCTGATAAGAAACAGGGACCCTGATGAAAAACCACCAACCCGAGAGTTGATAGAGTTGTTACGTTTGGTGCTCACATGTAACAACTTTGAGTTTAATGGTGATCATTATTTACAAATAAGCGGGACAGCTTTAGGCACACGGGCAGCACCGTCCTACGCCAATATTTTCATGGCTAATCTAGAGGAGAACTATCTCCTCTCCTATCCACAGAAACCACTGGTATGGTTACGTTTCATAGATGATATTTTTTGTATATGGACTTTTGGAGAGACTGCTCTCCAGGATTTTATAACTCATTTAAACTCCAGCCATCACACAATCAAATTCATAGCAGAATTTTCCACTGTACAATTACCATATCTGGACACAATGGTCCGGTTCGATGAGAACAACCAATTGTTCACATCATTATATATGAAACCGACAGATACACATACGCACCAGCATTTCAGATCTGCTCACCCCAAACATTGTAAAATAGCTGGCCCTTACAGTCAACTGTTAAGGGTCAAAAGAATCTGCACTAGAACCACAGATTTTGACTACCATTCAGAAAAAATCCTGCGGTTCTACACACTGAGAGGTTACTCATACCAGATGTTGAACAAAATTCTCAACATAGTTTGAAGTTTGGAAAGACAAACTCTCTTACACCACAGAAGACCAGGCAACAATCAAAATCAAGACAACAGAGTATTCTTGATTACAAAATATCACCCCACAATTCCTCCACTTAAGAGAATTATACTGAACAATTGGGGCACTGTCAAAGCTTCCCGACAGGGTCCAATTTTGGGTGACAAACAACCGGTAGTAGGTTTCCGAAGGGCAACTAACCTGAAGGTAAACTCCCGAACCGAATATCCGCCTACACATCTCCCACCCCAAATAGCACGAAGATCTGATCTTAATCCCTGCAATACCACGAATTGCAAATACTAGCTGCTCCACAATGGACAAATCAGGTACTACAAAAAGCACCATAACAGGACGAACGTATAGCACACCACAAGGGGGCTCCTGTAAACACAATAATCTTGTATACCTTCTTACATGCCAAACATGCAACAAGCAGTATGTAGGACAAACTTCTCGCACTCTCATGGAGAGAGCAAGAGAAACATTTTTATTACATAAACAAACATGATGTGCAACAACCTCTGGGCAGACATTTTGCCAGGGTTGATCATACAGGTGTGGATTTGAAAATACAAATCCTAGAGCACATTCACATCCCACCTAAGATGAAAAAAACTCAAACACTTAGGTTACAGAGAGAGAATCATTGGATTCACCAGCTTTGCACCATGGAACCTCATGGTCTCACTGTCATGGGAAAATGAGCATATTTGCCTTGTATTATGCTAAATTTTTACTGTTCTATGCTCATTCTCGCATGCAAAAGGAGTATTCTTAGACAAATAAGGACACATGTCTTTATCACATAACAGCTTCAACACTAATTAACAGTAATGAGGGCACATCATTGACCTTTACTGTCCTTCTGCATAAAGATGACCATGGGGACTCCACCCACGATCCCCCCAAACGAGTCCCCTCTACCATATGCAAAAATAACCTATTTTTGCATCAAGAGGGGACCCACAAGTACCACAGGGACTTGCCAGTGGCTTCCAACAATGCCCCTCACATCGAGGAGCATGACATGTCAGCACGTGTAACGTACACACAGCTTACCACCACGTCACGAAATGGGTGGATCAACGTCCCAGGCAAGTTGGGTCAACCGACCTGCGTGTGACGTCACTATAGCACGTTAGCAACACTTGTTCTGGACACTATAGTATATAAGCAGAGGGTATAACTGTTATGTTTTCAGTCCCTGACGAGCCACTCAAACGGCGAAACCGGTATGACTTCTCCTCCTACCTAACTGCTGGGCCTTTGCCTTGTATTTTTTCATTTTGCAAAATTCAGTTTAATCCATAAAATGCAAAAACTGTGAACATTGATCCATGTGAAAGTAAATGCATTCAAAATAGTCATGATCAATGTAAATAAAAATTGTTGTACCTGAAACAAAAAATATTGAGGAACTACAACTGTGCGTTATGGATATTGCCCTCCATGCCCACCAGGTCACATTTATCAGTCTCACCCTTTCATCTTTGCCTTTTAATATTAAGCACTCATGCAAAATTAAAGCAAATCACATTATGGCATTTTGAAAATGCGTACACGTGTACCACAACACTCTTAAAAGTTGACAAATGATGATCACAAAATAGGTGACAGGGCCAGCTTAATAGGTCACAATGAACCTGAAATCTAAAGAATTCATCTTACGCCCAATGAGGTACATTTGTGCCAAAGCTTTTCTTGTGAGAAACATTATGCATCCCCCCAGCACCACATCAGTGATCAGTGTAACTTTTGCCAATGCATGTCAATATACACCAAGAAAATGTAAATACTTGCAGCATTTTTATAAGACCTGTCCATTGGAATTACATGACAAGCACCGATGCATGATTACCTGACTAATGTCTATGAATTTATATAGTTACAGTTAACCAATCAACTATTTGAGGACCGTGTGACCTTCACCTACAGCCTGAAGATCATCCACATATATGAAAAAAAAAAAAAAATCTCCAAATCCATGGATTATCTGCACTTAAACAGAAGATAGGAAGTCAATAGGGGGCAGAGGTATAATATAACTACGGAATACCCTATAAAAATAAGAATCACCTGTGACCTTGACCTTTGGCCTCGAGGTCATCTATTAACATATGATTAAAACTCTGCAGACCCATAGATCATCTGTACCACATTACGAGGGAATGGGGCAACAGCCACCAGAGATACATTAGAAATAAGGATTACCTTATAAAATTAAGAATTGCCCTGTGACCTTGACCACCGGACCATGACCATTTGAACAAACTTGGTAGAGACTGACCCAAGGTACATCCCCACCTAGTTTGAAGTGAATCTGGCTAACGGTTTTGGAGATAGTCGAAAACATGATCCACAGCAATCCCTATTCACTTAGTAATACATAGTAATCAACAGGAATGTATGCAGTTTGACCTTTCAAGGTCACTCGGGTTTATAATAAACCAACAAACTAAAAAACCATACGTACGTTCCTATTAACAAATAATATTGTATTTGTGTCTTTTTGCCCAGAACCACTTCCTAGTAGTCAGTATCCTATTCCGCAGTTCGAACTCTTTACTCTCCATAAGCTAACCAGTCCCTGTCTAACCTGTATACATATGGATTTACTATTGTCTATATTGCACACGTTCCTCTGTAAAATTTTGACATAGGCTGTATCAGCCCAAATAAATTAAAGGGTCTTCAGCGGGTAACTACTCAACATGTTTCGGAGCCTTTTACCCGTACATGTCTCTCTGAGTAGCGGCTCCTTGTCTAAGCTAAATATTCAGCAAAGACAACCCACATAATAAAGAATAAATAAGAACGTGGCAAATGATGAATTAGCTTAATACGTGAAGTTTTGCTTATAAATGCAGAGCTTCGTTATGAAAGAAGAACCCCTGTCAAACAAACCATAATTACTAAATTTGTATAGTACAGGTTCAGATAAGAACAATTTGACTTACCCCTGAACCAATATGTACCCTTTCTGGCTGGACAGTTTATCCTAGTTAAACCACCCGCCAGTAACCTTGGGCCTACGATGCACCATTAAGAAGGTTTAAGCCAATATGTGAAAATTGCTGAGGCAGCAAAAAATGCAACAAGGATTTGACCTTGACCTTTGACCTCAAGGTTATTATTATATGGAACAAGTTTCCCAAGACCCATAGATTATTTGTACCAAATTAAAAGGCAATAGGTCAAGAGGGGACAGAAACATACAGAAAATAAGATATGCGGCAGTGGCGGACGACAGGACTAAACACTATATGCATCCTCCCTTGGCAACAAACAATGAGCAGATAGACATTCAGATAAACTTAAAGATTTCCCACAAACATTTTGCTTCCCCTTTTCCCAAGTCGATACAGTGGTATCAACTCTGGGAAAATGAGCATCAAGTGATGTTGTAACATAACAGGCTGTGAGCTCTACCTTGGTTGGTCTATTAGCCAAAGTTGATGACAACATCTTTTTGGACCTTCTCTGACAGAACAGGAACTTTTTATCTCAAAAAGAGTAAGCATCAGTGAATGCAAGACTGATTTACCTCCTACCCTGTACTCAGTGGGGGAAGGTTGGGTTAAAGTGGCCCATTCACTGCTTTCCTTTCACGTATCTTGCTGCCAAATTTACGACACATCTGCCCCTGCATTCTTGTGATATCATGGAATCAAAAGTGCTGAAGAAACATTTATGAGGCAAACTTAAACAGCTTACCCCTTCGAGAATGCTCCTTGCTGGTGGTGAAGTGTTGCTGCGTATGCGTAGAGGCCTGTACAGGATGTTGTCATACATTTCTGCTGTGTCTCGACTGTAAAATGGTGGCTGTAGAATACATACATATCACGTTAACCCTTGTTCCACTCAAAGTGCCGTGAAGTATAAACTGCCCTGTGCTTTATCGCTTTTATTTAAATTTCCTATAAACAGAAAACCTTTCTGGTAAGAATTGTAGAAAGGACCAATCACGAGACAGGTCAAGGTCTTCCCTTGGCATGGGTTGGGTGTGTTCCACCCAACCCATGCCAAGGAAAGCTGTTGACTCAGCGTTATTTTACATTAGCCAGGAGTTTAGCTGGAAGATCTGCTGTATGTAGATTACTAAATGGACAAATACAAATATTCTAAGCTCCTCTGGTCAATGTACTGGATGTAAACATTCTGACATTTTTCTGACCTTTATGGAGGTCATGATTAACTTATTTAAAAGTGCACCCCTTCATGCCCTGCCACACAGATGAACAACTGTATCAAAACATTAAAACTAGTGAATCAAAACATTAAATAAACTGGATCGAAACACTGAAATTACTTTATTGGAACATCAAAACTACTGTTTTATCTGTTCAAGAGTTTATTGAAAAAAGTAAACGATTCCAAGGTGAAACTGTAACTTAATCATTCATATCGATAATTCGAAAATGCAAATTAATAATATATACTGGCAATATTGACAACTTTATGAGGCCTGCTATCTGTATTTGTTCTGGTGGCGTCTATCCTTTCGTTTGTTTTTCCCACCACGCTGCTCATCAAGTCCCCTTGGACTTGATGAACGGGGGTTCATTGGAGTTGTGCTGTCAAGTCAGTCCTGTGTTTCCGTCTTTTCTCCACAAGAGGGATTAATATAGAGCTTTGCCCTTCTTCCCAATTGTTTTTTTTTTGGAAATAAAATACATTTAAACCAAACCAAAACTACTGTATCAAAATATTAAAACTCATCCAATATGACAGTGACGCAGCTTTGAGACCCCATTACATGTACCCAACAATGACGGAATTCTATTTTCAAACATTCAAAACGGCAGGTAAGGAGTTGTAGGTACCAATCCAAACATCATTTCGTAGAGTACTGCTCCCAGGCACCACCAGTCCACTGTCCTGTCATACGGCTGCTTCCTCAACACTTCAGGGGCCAGATACTGGAACATCAACCAAGCAACTCAGCTATGACGGCCTCTGACAGCTCTAGTGTTCTACTATCATACAACTTTTTTTATAATAAGCAATTACAGTGAAGTATTGAAAGACTACATGTATGTACTGTGAGTCTGGCAAAATACTTCACAGCTAAGCACTTTTGTACATGTGTTTGATGAATTTTGTGATGACTTGTAAATTGAAGATTTTTATACATTGTGGATTTCAACAGCTTGGCTACACAGTTTTGTTTGCCCTGGTCTAGATTTTGAATAGAAGCATGTGTATTGAAAATATAATGACAAAAGATTTACATTCCTTTGTGTTATTTGTTTTTAATGAAAAACATATAAAGGACCTTAAATGTTGTAAAGGTCATTGACCATTACAAAGTTTAGAAAACCAGTCATGCCTGGGGGCATGAATGTCTCGCCAGTGAAATTCAAGCCACTCCGAAGTTTTTTGTTGACGGACGGATGGACGGAAAGTGACTGCTTAGTCTCGCTAACAGCTTATGCTGGTGAGACAAAAAAAAGTTATGTTATGTGTATGTATTCTTCATACATATCTATGCACAGTGAAACCTGTTTTGTAAGATCACTGTGACGAAAGACCATCTGCCTTTTCAGACCTGATGATTACCAAGTCCCTTTTGTTATCTTTCATATTTTTTGCACCTCTATTGGGAGACCACCTGTCTTATGTGACCACTTTTAGCCTGTCCTATGGACAGTCTCTCAAAATAGGTTTCATTGTAATGTCAAGATTTCATTACATTGCAAGTATATGACCTGTTTGCAAAAGTCCTTTCCATTCCAGCCCATCTGAATTCACATTTTGAATTCATGTACTCCAATCAGCTTGTGACTGAAGAGACGTGTAGAGTATTAGCCAGCGTTAGTAAGCGTTTGCCACATTTTTGAAATCTCGAAATGCTGGCAAACGTGGGCAAATCTTGGCAAACACTGAGGCCCAAGAGGGTCAGTACGGTCTATGCATAAATTCACCAAGCGGGAAAACCCCACCACTGACTGTTGTGTAGTGGGCTCTAATGTTGATACCCGGAAAAAATGTAAAACTGACAAATATCAAAACTAAAAGTGCCGCTTTATTCCTTCCATCATCTGATATTCCTTTGTCTTTCAAATAGTTTTTCAGCCACCCTAGATTCTGTTTTTGACGAAATCATGGTCCGTGTTTCACTCCTTGTTACTTGCTGTATTCAGAAGCGCTGCAGCCTGTGCGGTATTGTATTTGTGTCTTTTTGCCCAGAACCACTTCCTAGTAGTCAATATCCTATTCCGCAGTTCGAACTCTTTACTCTCCATAAGCTAACCTGTCCCTGTCTAACCTGTATATATATGGAATTACTATTGTCTATATTGCACACGTTCCTCTGTAAAATTTTGACATAGGCTGTATCAGCCCAAATAAATTAAAGGGTCTTCAGCGGGTAACTACTCAACATGTTTCGGAGCCTTTTACCCGTTTTTTCTTGTTAGAATCTGGTTTCCGAATAGTTGTTGTGTAAGCATACACAATTTCACAAAAATTTTGCGGAAATGTGTGTTCTGAATCAGTGAGACCCAAATATTCATTAATTCTTGTTATGTCTCGAAATGATAGTGCTTTAAGAGCTGTATGTAATTGATCAATACCATTGGAGAAAGCCTGTAGTAAATTTTGGACAAGGTCTTTTGTATCCATGTTCCTGCATTTCCTGTTTTTCCGTGATTTTCTTTGTCCATGACTTCTTATTCTTCTTTGAATACCAGCCTGATTGTTATGAAAAGGTGTGTGACTTCTGTCAAGAGTTGTAAAGTCCAAATTCCTAACATCACCGAAGCCTAGAATTCTGTCATTGAGTCCATAAGGAAAAGCTGAATTAAGTGTTTTGATCCAAAAATCTTCCATTTGTAATAATTTCCTTGTGTTAACATAACTGTCTTGGTCTAACAAATTTGGCTCTATGTAATCAATAATTTGTATCCGGCAATCCAAATGTGAATGTTCTGCAGAATTGAAATGGTTACACAAAAAAGTGTTTAACTTGTGATTTTTAATTGTAGTTTTATGACCACTGAATCTCTTTTTAACTGATTGAGTAGTTAGGCCCACATATTGTGCTTTACATTTGATGCAGGATAACAAATAAATGATATTGGTAGATTCACAAGATAATACCAAATTTTCCAATCGGGGGTTCCTTAATTTGAATTTTTTGTTAGTAACGTTACTGTGAAACTCTTTGTTCTTTGTGAAATTTGACTTGCAGAATAGACAGTTACAATTTCCATCAAAACATATTCCAAAATCAGCGCTCGAGGCTAACGCTGAACCGTTTTCATTGTTTATCTCATCTCACTGTTGATGATTGTATTAGATTTTAAACATAATTTTGAAAGCCCATCATGCCGTTTATCTGTAGTCATGTCCCTAAACCTTATCCTGGTTCGTCGTTGTTAAGTCCACCGAGTAACAAAATTAACAATAACAATAACAATAACTAAAACAAGTCCAAATGGGTGCTAGACTAAAGACGTTACCTGGAATTCCAGTATGCATTGAAAATCATAGATCGGGGACCAGCCTGTACAGACCTATCCACCAAGCATCAATGGTTCAAAGCGAACAGAATTGTATTTGTGTCTTTTTGCCCAGAACCACTTCCTAGTAGTCAATATCCTATTCCGCAGTTCGAACTCTTTACTCTCCATAAGCTAACCTGTCCCTGTCTAACCTGTATATATATGGAATTACTATTGTCTATATTGCACACGTTCCTCTGTAAAATTTTGACATAGGCTGTATCAGCCCAAATAAATTAAAGGGTCTTCAGCGGGTAACTACTCAACATGTTTCGGAGCCTTTTACCCGTATGACTGAGTGGCCCGCAAATTACCCAGAAACCTGTGCACGCCTGGCTCTGGCATTGGAATCTCCGCTGGGGTTTCCCCGCTTGGTGAACTTATGCATAGACCATATTGCACTTAGGGTTTCCCCGCGTTGGTCACCATGAGCCAGCATATGTAATGCTGGCTAATTCTGGGAAATGACTTGAAACGGTGACATGATCAATTTAACGCCAAGACTCGTCACTAATGTTTGCATACACAAATAGGTCCTGTGATCTTGAAACTGACATCAAGGTCACCAAAATATTATCAGGTCAATACAAACAGTAGCACCAAGGCACAATTGAGGTCAATTGGAGTTTGATGTGGCCTGTGAATCGTGATACATGTACAAGTCTTTAAGTCAAAGGACTCTACTATGTACAGACAGCTGGCTGGATGGTCATACAGTTGGACAGCCGGTTGGATAAGCCAAAAACAGTACAACCCCCAAACTTCATTTGCTGGGGTAAAATTATAATTTTAACCATTAATAATGTATAAATAATGCTATAATATTCAAAGCTGAACTCTGAACTTTAGTTCTGACATTATGACTATTTTCTATTGGTTACTGAGTAGGAACTATACAGTATATATGATAGCACACCACACTGGGGTACTTACCTCTGGTGTACCACAAAATGTAGTGGTTGTACCCTGCCCTTCAATGCCTTCCTTACACAGACCAAAGTCTGTGAGGACAACATGGCCCTGTAACATGGGTAAATATGTCAATAATTATCCCACTGGCAAAACAGTGAACTCAAATAACTAGACGACTTGATTCTTTTTGCAACCAAATTGTACCAACCGATGCTAACACAGTGAGACACCATCACAGTGAGACACCATCACAGTGAGACACCATCACGGTGAGACACCATCACAGTGAGACACCGTCACAGTGAGACACCATCATGGTGAGACACCATCACGGTGAGACACCGTCACAGAGAGACACCATCACGGTGAGACACCATCACAGTGAGACACCGTCACAGTGAGACACCATCACGGTGAGACACCATCACGGTGAGACACCATCACGGTGAGACACCATCACAGTGAGAGCAGCAATTCCATATGCAAAATGTGTCTGTCACATAAATGAGTCAAAAAGCAAAGGAAAAGATGTTAAGATGTTAAGTCCTTCAAAACTTGTTTTTGTTAAAGAGAACATAGATATATGAACATCAATATAATGATGTCTCCCTGTAAATTTAATCTCGCCTTGCAAACTTTTATTAATAAGATTTACTCAACGTGGTTACAGGTCACAGCAGTAGCATAAATAAGCTATAGTTATTTCTACATCATAAATACCCCCCCCCCCCCCCCCGGCACCTTCTTCGTTTATCAGATGAAGATTCCTGTAATATTAAAATTACTACATTGTTGACATGGTTAATTTGCCTCCTAAATAAATCTTAAATACGAAAAGCACGAAAAGTAAATACTGTCTCTTTTTTTCTTAAGAAACTCACCCTACAATAACATTATACATTGTTTTCAAGCAAATTACACACCAGAGGCCACTCAAGGGCCTGATGCCCTGCCACACAAGATCTGACGACCATCACCATAATATCAATTCCTCAAATGCATTCCCTGGATGACTTTGAACAATTAATCAAGGTCATCCTTATTATGCAATATCCAACTTCCACATAATACACATTTGTGGTACATTTGGTATCATTTGCCTCATTTGTTATCAACATGTTGAATTAAGTGTCCTTGTCTTATCTGATTTATGACTTTGAAAAATAGGTCAGGATCACACAACATATTGCAAAATTTAACCATTGGCTCAATACATAATTGGTGTATATTTTACAGGACCATCTCAATCTATTAGCACAATAAAGAATTGAATGTGTTTTTGATACCTATGATGTTAGTTCCAATAATTATTGCCAGTGTCACAAACATGACTCCACACCATACACTTTTGTCTGTATTATGTTTCTGTATAAAATGTAATCACCATCACCTGATCACATACACACAATACACATTTGTGGCACATTTGATGAAATTAGCATTATAATTTCTCAAAGATGATGAATTTCATAAATTTCACCAAATAATAACTCATATTTCCCATTAACCTATAGGTGGCGCCAATGGTGTTCTTCAGGTTTGACATGATAGCCTCCATTTTCTTTCCACTAAATTTCCCTAGGGTCCATTGGAAATCTTTGATTTTTGCACTTTTTCCCCCTTTATCATGTAATCCACTAAGTGGCACCACCAATAATTAAAGGAACCTAGATTTTCATTCATCCAATATGTCCAAAATTCTAATTAGGGGCTAACTTTAAAATTATTGACCCTATCCTGTTGACAAACAAGTGTTTACTGATGTATGGATGGACATGACTGATTGCATAAGCTCTGCAACTTATGGTCAGCAGAGCCCAAAAAAAAAGGATTTCTTGTGGCATCAGACAGAAGTCTCATGCTTTTTATTTGGTATGCATCACAGATGTAGCAATATTTCAGTGCTTAATATCAGATTATATTTTATCATATTAGCTTTTCTTTCTTTCTTTTTTTTTTGGGGGGGGGGGTAAAAGTGGACATGTGCCAAGCAGAATAAGATCATATGTACAATCAGTCATAACATTTCTGTCAGATGACATGTTTGTAAGAAACTTATGCTCATATAATTCACACCTGTACATGAGAAAAGCAATCTCTCTCTCTCTCTCTCTCTCTCTCTCTCTCTCTCTCTCTCTCTCTCTCTCTCTCTCTCTCTCTCTCTCTCTCTCTCTCTCTCTCTCTCTCTCTCTCTCTCTCTCTCTCTCTCTCTCTCTCTCTCTCTCTCTCTCTCTCTCTCTCTCTCTCTCTCTCTCTCTCTCTCTCTCTCTCTCTCTCTCTCTCTCTCTCTCTCTCTCTCTCTCCCCCCCTCCTTCCCCCCAGTAAATTTGTCTGACACTTTTCTCTGATACTATTATACATTGAAACTCCAAACTTTGCATTATTGTACCTCAAAACAAGGAGTCTGGTCTGTTTATGCAGAAGAATGAAGATGTTTAAAATTATGCAAATTAGGGGCATTTGAAATGTTCAATCTAGAATATCTTCAAAAGTATAATAAATAGAAATGTCATTCCAGCCTCTACTAGAGAATAATTGACCACTGCACATCTAATGAATTTAAGACAAAAGTTGTAGCAATTTAAATTATGCTAATTAGCAACATTTGAAATTCTAAATCTTGCATATCATCAAGACTATTATAGTTACAGATGTCATTTCAACTTCTACTAGAGGGTTATCAACCACTGCGCATGTAATGAATCTAACACAAAAGTTGTTAGCAATTTAAATTATGCTAATTAGCAGTATTCAAAATTTCAATCTTGAATATATTCAAAAGTATAATAGATAGAGATGTCATTCCAACTTCTACTAGAGGGTTATTGACCATTGCATATCTAATGAATTAAAAACAAAAGTTGTAGCAATTTAAATTATGCTCATTAGCAGCATTTGAAATTTTAAATCTTGAATATCTGCAAAACTGCAATAAATATGTAGATATTGAACCAAATAGTATTATTGACTATCCATAAATCTTAAAGAAATAGTTTATATGCATTTTTACCTATTTTTTTATTTTTTCTTGTTGGGGGAGGTGGGTAGAAGATGTCACAAAGTCCTTCATCACTGTCAGTACTGACCCTGATGATGTCACTGACATAAGTCAATACAGCACATTCATATTAGGTGCAGTGTTACTTTGGCCCACATCATTCAACAAGGAAGTACATGTACCCATATACATGCATGGGCCACTACCTGTATCAAATGTGAAACAAATTTTGCTCTGGCCACACTAGCGACCTCAGATAAAATTAACTGTTTAAAAACTCAGTCACGTGCTCTAAACACACATTGAGTTTAATTAAGCAATTGGGACATTATTCTGGTATAATTTTGGGAATAAATATTCTTTATTCAAGTATTAGTAACACCCTTGGTTTCCTATCAACATGTCAATGTCATGAAGGCTGATTGTTGCTGTTGCTAAACTACAGAGATTTTGTCCTGAGATATTAATGTGTATGCACCACATTTTTACATTCATCTTTTCAAAGTGGTCTTATTGGGAACAGATACATCCCTGCCTTTACTTGGCTATTTATGCATTTAGGCCTCCTACCATCTAAAGAGGCACCTAATCAGCACTAGTCCAGAACATGGCAATTGGCGATCTGCATGCAAATGACAGAATAAGGGATGACTTTTTTTGGATCTGCACAACTTCCATCACCACTGCACTGGCTTTTAAGGACTACTGCCCAAACCCCAACCACCTGACTATTAAAAATAAACCACACTCAAAAATAATAATAAAAAAAAAGTTCAGCCAAGGTTTACCATATATATGTCTTTTTGAATTAGCCATGAATGAGTCAACTTCTAATAGTGACACAGATATATTTCAAAGAATTTGTGCTAGGGAAACTGTCAACTTTCGTCTGGATGGAGAAATTATTTTAAAATGAAAGACAAGTAAAATTTGGAATGACGATGTCCTGAACATGAGAACACTGAAGATAAATGGGCAGCAAACCCAGTTTTCAGTTTACAAGATTTCCCCTCTGATGTGCATCATAAATACACAAGCTACTAAAATCTTTACATTAAGAATATATTACCTGTGAATCAAGTAAAATGTTCTCTGGCTTGAGATCTCTACAAATACATGCAAAACACAAAATAACAAAAAGACCCATAACTAAATGTTGAAACCAACCAACCAACACACACACACACAAATAATGAGTGATCACATGAAAACAAAATCTCTGGTGAGGAATTAAATGTATATTTCAGCACTACCTGCACGTCATATACTCATGAAGTAGGGCCAACTTGAAGCCTGCAGGGACAGAATTCAACAATAGCCTTGAAAATAATCCAGCAACATATCATGCTATATACTTAACCATAGACATAGCCCACAGTCTCACAGCAGGAGCTTTTTAGTCCAACATCAGAACTAATATGTAAATTGCATGGAACATATGTCATATCAAATAAAATAGTTACAAACATAGTAATTCTGATAATGACCAAAATGCCTTTCACTTTATGTCAGAAATCAGCAATTTATGATTGAAAAGTGGCATCAAACATACATGTATATTCATTTAACTTATTGACAAGACTAAAATGTTAATATATGCAGCTGAAACTAGAAAGTACACATTTTTAACTATAATCTTTCACAAATTGGATTCTATCTTAGAAATTAAAAGGACTGTCCACACTAGATGAACTACCAGAGACATGCAGATAGAGGGATCACACCCAGTGTGACTTTCAAGGGTTATAACAAAGTGGCCCGTATGTATCGCTGCCTTGGCTGGCTGTTCACAGTTTCTACATATCTTCACATACTTATCTGCTAGTTTGCATTCAAATGTGCCCATCAGAATTTATGATGACTTTGCTACATTTGTATACAGCTGAATAAAGTTAGTACCGGCACATGGCTGGGGGAATGCCCTGTATAGCCATGAAACTTGATTTAGCATGTTAGTTTTGTTACAGTAGAAACTCATAAATTACCCTTTCCTTGTGATGTCCAATAGACATTGAAAATTTTATAAATATTGTAACAAACAAGAACCATAAAAACTCTGACTGTGATACACTCATGTTATTGAATTATACAGCTTTAACTAGAAGCCATTCAGTAAGCGAAAACCCCTTGGCCAGGATGGACAGATGCATAGGTGATGACAATACCCTTGGGTGGGTCAAGGTTACATCTGTTTGACCTATAACAGAGCTTTGGTGCAAATGCAATGAGCACAGATATCATAGCAGACCTTTTTTTCTTCAATGGAGCTTTGTGACCTAAATATATGACCCAGTGACCTAGTTTTCACTAGGTGTCAGAGGCATCCTTAGGACCAACTGTTATAAACAATTCGTGCAGCTACAACGTAAAAATTAAGATATCATGGTACCACCATTTTTCTTCAATGCAGCACTGTGACCTTAATGTGTGACCAATGTGTGGCATTCTTAGGACCAACTGTCATAGATAATTGATGATGCTACATTCAATATTTTTTTCAGATATTGTGTTAACGCTGTTTTTTTTTGTTAATGTAGTACCGTGACCTAAATATGTGACCTAGTGACCTACTTTTCAATAGGCACCTGAAACACCTCAATGGCCCCCTCAAAATTTGGTCTCTGTAAAGTAGTATTTTTGGAGATATGGCGTTAACACGGACGGACGTCTCTAGTATGTTACACTTATGTACTAACAATGATCATGAAGTAAGTGTTTTAAGGTATTTGACTATAGTCACCTCTACACCCAAGTGATTATATAGGAAGAACTATTAAACAATGAATGATGGTTTCTGACTGCAGACAGACTAGACAAAATTTCTAGGTATGTTTAAGTTAACTATACAGTATGCCAACTATGGCCCTATCACCACTTCTATGTTAGCCCTACCTAATCTATAGATTAAAATAATCTATTAGTGTCTTCAAATGAATGTTGTATTTTGTCAGTATTGTTCCATATCTATGGAAACACTTCAGAGTTTTGTACAGCTTTTTAGTGTCATAGGTTTTGTGGCATAGTTTTTTCATCAATCTTCTTATTCTCCTTACAAATTCACTTATTTGTGATGTGTTTCTGCTAGTGCGTAACACCTGTCCAATGACCACACCATAGGCTAGGTTCTCTGGAATGTTTCCAGTCATATCAGGATATGAAACTATGTCAAATTTGAATTGTTCTCGTTTGTCAAAAATCTTTGTCACCTACTGTTTGTTGTCAATCCTTATTTCAAAATCAAAGAAAGTGTGAACTAGCATTACAATGCCCATTGACTTACATGGTAATCAACAGCAAAGGTGCATTTGCCGACTAGCACCCTTTTTGTCACTCTCACTTTCTTTATTCAAAGTTAGTTCTTTTGGGTAAATTTCCTTCCAATGTTTCTTAAACTCATCCTTGTTGTTAAGAGTACACAGATCATCCATCAATCTTCTAGTATGTCAATACAATCTTCTTGCTGCGGTGTACTTTGTTTTTGCCAATAAGCAGTATGCATATTAATTTCCCGCCACAAAGCACTGGTTTGACGCCTGGCAATCAAGGGGGACGTTTGGGTCGCCTCACTGTCACAGACAGGCCATATGCTCATTTCTCACAAAATTAGCATCTTTTGGGGAGAAATTTAAGTGCACAAATACCAAACTGGTATTCTTGTGGTACTTCCCGAGCCATAAAAAAGAAAAATTTACATATGCCTTTACTAAGTATTCTTTACTTCCAAAATATTACTTACTGTCCAGCTTGTCCCCACAGGTACCGACCCGTATCTCACCATATCTCACCAAACGAGACCAGGCAATCAGGTATGCAGTTGGGGCGGGAACTTAATATGCATATCTCCTATTCTTCCATCTATTTGGATTTGTAATAATGTAGATATAAATTGGCAATATAAGGAGCTGCATCAGCTCCCAAGGGTATTCCAACTATTTGTCAAAATACTTTATTACCAAAGCTAAAGTATGCATTGTTGACAATATGCTTTATCAAATCAGAACATTCTTCTTTGGTGTAACACTTTCTTTTATTCTTTCCTTTGTCAAATCTTGCATCAGTGTTGGAAACTTTAATGTATTGACATGTTCCTCCTTTGAATGTCCAACACTGAAATTAACACTTCCTTTAGGTCAGTTAAGTTGATCTTCGTATAGTTACAATGTTGAAAAATCAAAGGTTTGGATAGATTTGGCACCTTCCTTCTTGTTGATCTTATCTATGTCCTGTAAGATATCCATGGTACTTGCAGTTATCCACATTCTATTCACTCTTGTGTATGTATGAACTCTTTCACAATAATTAGTATGGGATTGTTCAACAAGTTTCAGAACTTTAGTTAGTTTCTTAGCAACTTGTTTGAAACGCACTTCTTTGCTGCGATAATGTACATAAATTTGACAGGTTTCTTGTGCATTTTGACAATTGCATAGATGATTGATAATTTCCTGTGTTCACTTGGTATAACACATTTCAAAATTTTGTTCTCGTCTACTTGTTCATCAATAATTGCTTCAGTAGATTCCACTTGCTGATATGTTACACTATTCAATTCTTGCAGTATGTTGTTGATATAGTATGTCTTGCAATTAAGTGCAATGTTATTACTTGGTTTGTCAATAGGTGTTATGACAAATTTGTTATTTAGATCAAGTAATTCTTTGCTGGAGTTATTATCTAGAAGCACTTGTATTGTTTGTCTCTATGTTTGAAGAGGTCCAGTCCTCCAAACCTTGATTTTTTCATCAACCTTCTCCGTGATTCTGATTTTCCATTCATTAAATACTTCTTTGCAGATTCTTTTTTTGTTACTTTGTTTCTCAATGAAGTTATTTAATCCTTTGTTGATTTCTCTCCTTGCTTTCCTAAAGTTGATGCTATGTCTCTCTCTATGGTTTGGTCCTCTTTGCAACAACTGTCTAAGTTTCTTGTTTTTTATAATACTTAAATCTCCTGTGATGACATGTTTGTGGTGTTGGTCAATGTATTCTTTGAATGTTGAATTACATTCACATGTTTGGTTGTTCATATCCCAGGTGTCCAAGTCAACTTCATGCATAATCTTATCGTAGTTGAAGATTTTGTTGCTAATGCTGTTAGTATACATCTATTTGTAAGTAACAGTAATATTATCCTTAACATAACGGTTGATGTCTTCGATATTCTTGAGTTTTGAAATACTTTCTAGATTAATGTATCCTATTGCTGGGGTTTTTGTACAATATTATCACTTGATTCAAGTTTCTGTTCTTCCTTTTGGGGGATTCCTTTTTGAGTTTTAATTAATGTTGTATCATGTCCTCAGCTAAGTTGATATATACGTTATAGGACTATCTTCTGCGATTACATGTTCATTTAGTAATTGGCCTAGTTGTTTCAGTTCCTTTCTCTCCATTTGTGGTACTGTTATGTTGACATAGTATGTACTATCATTACTTCGAATCTCCTTGAGTTTACCGTAAAGAAATTGCACAGTCAGGTGATCTTTGCATACTTTGGATCTGCCTCTGTGTTTGTTCCTCTTTCTTTGCTTTTTGTTCAATATGTCATGTTATCTTCAACTGTTCTTTGATCTATATTCTTATCACAATGATTATTCAACCCATATGGATACACTGTTCTTAATTCTTTAATCCAAAACTTCTCTCTATCTCTTCTAAGGCTAGCTGTATCTTTATTTATCTTACCATTAGAATATTTCCCTGGTTTTTGTATTGTTTCTATGATTTGAACTTTAAAATTAATGTTTTAATGGACGGATGTGTAGATGATGACAATACCCCTCCAGCCTAGAAGGCTGTGGGGTAAAAACCTGGTCCCATGCATGGAACAGCTTGTGGTTATAAAATTTCAAGTCTGAATAGCTCCTTTCAATCAATCAATCTTTTAATTAAATTACCAATATTTCTTTACTGGTCTCAAAACACCACCTTTGATTCTGAACCAGCACCAACAAAAAGAATCAAGCCCACTGTACAGCTTCAGGTCTACAAGGTGCGTGGCTGGATGGCACAACTGACTCTTGGTGGCCAAGGGCTACATAAAAACTGACCATGCTGAGGCAGTGATCAATTGGAAGGAGTGTGTTGAGTCACTGGTCCCTCTGCATGCATGTCTCTGGTACTACAAACACACACACCTCCTGTACACTTCACTAGTACAAATACAGTACATATGTATTGGTACAAGGACTACAATGAAAAACCAGAGCTGTACTGCACAGGAAACATGTACAAGTATGGAACACAAGTACAGGCACACAATGTGTACCAAGCACACAATGTGTACCAAGCACACAATGTGTACCAAGCACACAATGTGTACCAAGCACACAATGTGTACCAAGCGCACAATGTGTACCAAGCACACAATGTGTACCAAGCACACAATGTGTACCAAGCACACAATGTGTACCAAGCACACAATGTGTACCAAGCGCACAATGTGTACCAAGCACACAATGTGTACCAAGCACACAATGTGTACCAAGCACAAGTACTGTGACCAAGTACAATTACTGTATGCAAGTGCAAGAACAGCATTCAATTTCACGGCTACCAGCTCTGTACTACAGTATATATAGGGTCTACAGGTTTGAGTACAAGCACTGGCACTCGACATCCTTAAAAAAAGTACTGCTCACAACATTGAGGGCAATATCAGAACTATGTGCAAGGTTACAAACACCTAGTCATTTGAATAATTTTTCACATTCAGAACTTGGAGATAACCGTAAATTCACAGACAAACAGTATGTGCGCTTTTGAGCACTATCAGACTGTCACTTGTTATTAAAACTAAGAACCTTATGTCTTATACAATCACATTATACATATAGATGAGTTTTGTAAGTATAAATAATTATAGCTGACCGTACTTGTAGGCACCTGTATTCTGCTGTGTTTATATATTAACCATTACCGCATTGTACTGATGTTATTGAGCGTCAAATTTTTCATTTACAAATGGTCAGGCAGTGGTAAGAATTTCTTGATACAGCTCCACTACAAGTGCAACTCCGTATAGCTGTGCTGCTAAATTCGACTGGCCCAACGTTTAAAGTACCACCCACTACTACAAGCAATCAAGCCCACCTACCTGTATATGATATTGAGGGAATGTAGATATCCTAATGCACTGGCTATCTCTGCTGCATAAAACTTGGCACGAGGCTCAGGAAAGTATCTTTCCCTTTGTAAATGGAAAAAAAGCTGAAACAAAGATGTTACGTGATCTCATTTTCATCCATATTAAATTCACATATAAGTGCTTGTCTGGCGACTTTTCTTTAACATCTGAAGCATTTATACAAAAAGAGCAACGTCTAATTTTCTGCTGCATTTTCTACCCCATGATTTTAGTATTACATATAGGGTGGCAATAACATACCAATCACTACCCCCTACTTCAGTATCAAGTATGGATTGTCTTAATCCTACACACGGCTGCCCCCCACTTTGGCATTATACATAGGTTTAATAAGAAGACTAGGCAAGTGTTGACAAGAGCAGATACACGGTGCGCCAAATAAGCCTGATGCGTTTTGTCCTTCACTGGACTCATCAGAGGCTAATGAGTAATGATTGACCATAGGTTGAGCAGGGATCTTATGCCCAGTAGTGCAGAGTTGAAATCTTTCAACTCCACAGTTATGTGGTTCCCCAAAAAAATGTATATATAGGTTATCCATTGCACTTGTGCCTTTTTGTCCAGAACCACTTCCTCGTAGTCATTACCCTATTCTGCAGTCCAAACTTCTTACTCTTCATATGCTAACCTGTCACTGTCTAACCTCTATACATATGGAAGTACTATTGTCCATATTGCACACATTCTTCTGTAGAATATTGACATAGTCTGCATTAGCCTAAATGCATTAACGGGTCTTCAGCGGGTAACTACTCAGAACATGTTTCGGAGCCTATACCCGTACATGTCTCTCTGAGTAGCGGCTCCTTGTCTAAGCTAAATGTTCAGCAAAGAGAACCCACATAAGGGGGCGGTCATTATTTACCGGAAGGGAGGGGGGGGAAACACAAAATTACACATGCTCCTGATAGGGGGGTCATAAAATTGCCCCCCCCCTGCAGGGGAGGGGGGTGTCATCAAATTGTGAATCAGTTTATAACAGTCATACAACAATAACCAGTAAGGGGGGGGGGCTCAATGGGGGGATCACAAAATTCTGCAGACTTGCGGGGGGGGGGGGGGGGGGGGGGGCGCAAATTCTTGTTGGTTTTTAGGTGGTGGGGGGCACAAAAACTATGATCATACCCCATCCCAATATCCCGAGGCCCCCCCCCCCCCCCCCCCCCCGGAAAATAATGACCATCCCCTAATAATGAATAAATATGAATGTGGCAAATGATGAATTAGCTAAATAAGTGAAGTTTTGCTTACAAAATGCAGAGCTTTAACATGAATGAAGAATACCTGTCAAACCAAACATAATTACTAAATTTGTATAGTACAAGTTCGGCTAAGGACAATTTGACTTACCCCTGAACCAGTATGTACCCTTTCTAACTGGAGAGCTTAACTTACTTTAGCTACCTGCCAGTGTATAACTGAAGTTGAAACAAACTGGGGCAATATATTCAGTCCCAGTGTTTGTAAAAAAAAACAAAAACAGTTAAGGCTAGACTATCTGTACAAACCAAGGGAAATCCTAACAAGGACTGCAACAATGGACATCCTGCACCAGAAATATAAAACAAACCCAATGATGACACGCACTCCTCACTTTGATATATCATAACTATTCCACTATTAAGGGATAGTTCAACATTATCATCATTTTTGAATTAGTACTTAGGGTACTAAATTTCATGATCCCCCTCCCTCCCCCCAAATTAGTACCTTAAAAATGACGATTTTCCCCAAAATCATAGCAAAATTGCACATAACAGGCCAAAAATTGACTATCATTTTCCATATCTTGTGAAAGTGTACACGTTTAACCCCCTCCCCCCTTGCGTACTGCAAGTACTAATTCAAAAATGATGAAAATGTTGAACCATCCCTAAGTATGCTGTCTCTAGAAACAACTCACCTCCCCCCCATTGACATAGTCCAGTATAAAGTAGAGCTTGTCTATTGTTTGGAATGAGTAGTGCAGTCCCACCAGGAATGGGTGCTTGACATTCTGCACCAGGACGTTTCTCTCGGACATGATGTGTTTCATCTCGTTACGGCGGATGATGTGTTGCTTCTGGAGCACCTTGACGGCGTACACTTTGCCCTCAGTCTTGTGCTTGGCCAGCAGCACCTACACAGTGCAGTCAGATGGATTACAATCTAAGCAGTTCTACTGAACTTCACATTCCCATTTTAGTCATTTCTTAAGCTTGCTTTGCATAGTAGTGTATATTCTAACACATACTGTAGTCTATACTCAAGTTCCCTGTTCAGGTTTCTTACCTCTGAAGTTTTAGATTTTGAATTATTTGAAAACTAAATGTACTTTGTGTCAAACAATAAAGACACAATATAGGGTCTCGTATGCACCAAATCTGACAAGTACTTCTAACATTCCTGCTTTATCAATTATTCAGACGTGCATTGTGTCTTGGTAGTTGATTCATGTATTTAAGATATATCTAGTGGTAAATACATTTTAAATGTACTACTTTCCATTTAATACCTACAATGATGCAGAGTGCACTTTTTTTTTCTTTTTGCAAAGAGTTTCACATTGACCCCATAATTTTTTCAGCCAGAGTCATAAAACTAGAGTCAGACACCTTTAGCTGTGAAACAACTACACAACTGCATAGGACAGAAGCTTTACTGCATTTTAACTCATTGCATTAATCATGAAGTTCAAAATAATTCCCCTACATCAGTGATTACACACACCAGTTGTACATAACTATATGTTGCCTACGACTGACAATTCTTAACTGATTATATGTATAGATTAAGAAACACATAGTAAAACGCAGTTTGTGTTTTATTGTGATGTCTTTTAACTCTTTTACTGCCAATTGCCACTGAAGTTGAAGTATTTAAAATGAACTACTCTGAATTAACAAATGAATACTATATTAACATTCTCTGAACAAATTCCTTTGATTCAGGTACCTGCATGCCTATAGTCCCATCCGGATATAATGATCCAAGTCAACAGCTTTCCTCAGCATACTTTGGTTCCATTGTGTCCAAAGCATGCCACGTAAAGCTGTTGACTCAGTCCAAAATATGACACAAAGAGAATTAAGAAAAAATATACACAGTCCATCAGGTGCATCTGGTAAAAAGGATACAAGGCAAACTAACAAGAAAACACATCTCCAACATACCTTTCCAAAACTGCCTTTCCCAATGACTTTCAGGAATTCAAAATCACTTGCTCTGCCTCTACAGGGGAAAAAGTTGAATTGCGGAATTGAAGCAATTATATAGATGTATACGAAATGTACACATAAAATGCAAGCCAAAACAGTGACCTAAATATTGAACCCTAACATAATGGTAAACCAACAAGACTTGTGTCCATGATGATCCTGCATTGTACTTTGGTTGAACACCTTGCAAGGTCACAGAGTACAGCCTGACAGTGTGTCCACAGCCTGGCTGCTCTCCAACTCATCAACAATGTTATCCGATGAGGACTTCAAGTGAGTATTGATGACTAATGGCTTCAAAGTTTACAGCAACATGGACTACACCGGCATTCACAGTAACATGTTTTCAGTGCCATACATTATAAAGTCTGTGTGTCATTACAAATATATTACTTTTCCAAGTATTCCTCTCAAAGATCCCTTTTTTTCCTTCTGCTTTCTTTTCCTTTCTTTCATTATGGCCAAATTCTTTTCAGTTATTGCAGTGCAGCATCACCTTACAAAGCAACTTTAAATTCGGTAACTGGTTGTCCTGAGCATGATGTTTTTCGGGCGGGGGGGAAAGGGGAGGCGTAAAGAAGTTTAACACAAGGCATAATGCCATGAACGGGGGGAGGCAAAGAATCTTCTCAAGAAGAAACCAAGACACACATGAGTTTTGCTTAGTTGACAATAGTCATCCTGTGCCAGAGAGCCTCACAGAAAATGAAGGAGACACCTCATGAATAATTAACTTTGCGACAGCGATGACTGCCAGCACCGATGGCCACCTTTTTTTACTCCAATTTCCCTGCTTGCTAAACAAGCCCAACATTAAAAAAGATATCTGTACCAACTAGATGGCAGTGTGAACAGTCCATGCTCAGCTGACCTAAGCTTGTTCACAAAATCAAGGTTGAAACTGAACAGACCTGTGTTGAGCTTTAGCTCAGTGCATATGGCATTTAGAAGTATTTGTAACATTTTCCTAAAGAAAAATTCATTAAATGTGACTTAGTATTAGAATTCCCATTGATTTATATAGTAATCACCAGGAAAGGTACACCTACCTATAAGTACCAGAGTTCAAAAAAGCAACAAAAAAAACCCGTTAAAAATCAGAAATCCACAGCAGTGCCACCTAGTCAACAACTTTCTTTGAACCTATCACAAGGAACATATCCAGTTTCAGCTTAATCTGAGTGATAGTTCTGGAGAAGTCAAAAATAGCAAAAAAACGACAAAAAATCATAAAAAATTGGAAAAAAAAATAGCAGCGCCACCTGGTTAACAAATTCAGAACTAGGAGTCCCCAGAAGTGTCCCTGTGTGATATCAAAGCGATTTTATGAGCGGTTTCGAAGATGATTTTTTAAGATTCGCCCCCAAAAAGAACAAAAAAATTCTTAAAAAATTAAAAAATCATTGGAGCATGACCATTTGACCAAACTTGGTTGAGAGCCACCCAAGGCACATCCCCACCAAGTTTGAAGTGAATCTGGCTGACGGTTTTGGAGAAGTCGAAAATATGAATTGTGGATGATGGATGGCTAGTCATAACATAAGCTCAGCTGACTGACAAGGTGGAGGTCATTGGTGGAGGTCAAATCCACTTACATTCAGACATGCCTGAAGATGATGCAGCTTTCCGTTTGAGAGAAAAAGTCAGGAAAAAGAAAAACAAACAAAAATTAAAAAAACAGCGATAATGAGTATGGCACCACCTGTTGAACAATTAAGGTTGAGAGGTCCCAAGAAGTTCCCTGTGCAATTTCTAAGCAACTGGCCATTTTGGAGCATGTTTTTTAAAGAATATGTCAAAATTAAACCCCCCAGAAAATCATATTTTAAGAAATCATTGGACCATAACCATTTGAACAAAATTGGTAGAGACCTAAGCAAGGTACATCCCCTCCAAGTTTGAAGTTATAATTGTTGTCAGTTTTTGAGAAGTCAAAAATGTCAATGGTTGATGGACATCTCTAAGATACTGAATATCTCAATCAGAAACATTCAGTTTCTTAGAGACGGCCACCAATGAAGCCTATAATGAAGTAGATGTGGGGGGGGGGGGGGGGGGGGGGGATAATGACAGCAGTAGGTGCCTGAGAAACTAAGCATTATTTTGGGGGGTCTTACAATGGACGTTAAATATTATTTATGTCTTCAATATTTTTTATTTAAACCAGTATTTTTTATAAGTATAATTGATTGAAATAACACTTTAACTCCTATGTACATGCTATTTTTAATATCCTCATATATCAAGTAGCCAGAGGTAATTCCAATCCAACTTTGTGCCTTGTTCTATTTTGTGCCCACACAGAGTTTGCTTTATCTTGTATGTTTCATTGATATTATACAGCTGTACAGTAATATGTACCAATGGTCATGCATCAGTGACAATTTTTCTTTCATTTTTAAATACACTGGCTGATAATTGGAGAAAAGACTAGCTTTTAAGTAAAAGTGAATGTCTTAAATGCACAAAATCGTGGTGACCTGTTGACAAATCTTTAATTACCCAGCGATTATAACTATAAACTGTATTTGCAACAAAAATGTTGCAGACTTATTTCCTTGTTTTACGTCACTATTAAATGATGTGGAAGTCTCGCAGTGTTCTATTTGTTTGCTTTTTGGGGGGAGGGTGGTGGTTGTGGTGGTGGTGGTGGTGGTGGGGGGGTGGCGGTGGGGGGGGGGGGGGAGTGCAATTTGTATCAATGGACAGAATCTTGGTGCTCTTATTGAAAGTTATCATGACTGTTAAGATTTTTTGCCAGTGTAGAGCAATCTTCCTATGATCCAGCTTTCCACTGATTTATCTAGACTAACATGTATTAAGATAAATACATAATTTATGATGAAGTTTACTACTTTAGCCATTCCACAACTGAGGTCCTTCAAACTTTTTACATGTACATACTACAATACATGCACCACCACCCCCCCCCCCCCCTCCCGTGATGCATTGAGAATTGTGGTCGTACAAGTGTGAAAGTCTCGTACTGCTGGTGATGTTGTCACTGCTAACAACTCCACAGACAATTCATATTTTAAAGGGAAACTAAGCCATAAGGACAACACAGGGACAACTTCACTTGCTGGGGACAGCTGACCAGCACTCAAATATTGTTTATCAGTCCTGGAAAGCAAAATGTCAACAAACTTTATCTTTACATTTATACTCACATGATCCTCGTGATGACATACAATTGAACAAATGTTTTCTTTTTCCAAACAGACGTCCAACATGTACAGGTTAATTGCTGCAAAACAGCCAGCCAGACTTCAGAGAAGGAAAATACAGAGGCTCCCCCACCCCACCCCACCCCCAGGCCATGTACTTACTGCTTTCTCTCTGATGGTCCCAGATTGACTTGTGCAAGCTCCCCCTTGCCACTCTGGGGGGAAAAAAAAGACAGAAATGGATCAACTACAAAACAAATAAGTTGCCAATCTTTCACCAAGTTTGATAATTATCACTCTGTGTCAATCTACTTGTTTACCTGTCCCTGATAAAAGGCATTAAATAAATTCACATTATTCACACCCAAATATAATTGTCTTGGTCTTTCAAGTGCAATATTCTTGGTCAGTTTATAAAAATGTAATTATGAAGAAAAAAAACACACTTAAAAAGCCCACGCATGTTTTTTATTTTTAATTTGTTCTTTTTGCTTTTCCCCAACATTAATGACACAGGGAACTTGGACTTGAAGACTGCGGTATAACAATATTTCCTTTCCTTCCCGAATTATGCAGTAAAGTAGACATAGACATAACTACATGTTGATGCTGTCAATTATAATCATTGCTTTTCTTTCAAGGGTTATACTGTGAAGTAGACATAGACATAACTACATGTTGATGCTGTCTATTATAATTATCGCTTTTCTTTCAAGGGTTATACTGTGAAGTAGACATAGACATAACTACATGTTGATGCTGTCTATTATAATTATCGCTATTCTTTCAGGAGTTATACTGTGAAGTAGACATAGACATAGCTACATGTTGATGCTGTCAATTATTGGATGTGGACTCACATTACCCGACTGATCCAAACTCTCATCATTTGGATCATCAACAACTTTCGGATTATCCAGATTGAGGAAGACTCGGACTTCAGGGCTGTAACAAAACAGTAATTATCATAATTTAATAATAATTAGCAAATAAGGAAATAAATTAAACATCAATTGTTAAGTATGGTATTTGTACTGCACCACTTTTCCTTAATAACTTCCCTGATCAGCAACTGACACACATTTGGCTCTTGACAGGAACTAAAAGGTTTTTGTTTCATATTTAAAACCATTTTATTGGCAAGTAAGAAGGGCAAACCCTGGGTAAAGATAGACATACGTGTAGTTTAGTAACAAATGGGCAAAATGCTTGTACACCTACGCTCACAATATCATCCAGTTTCACAGCCATTTGTTACACATACCGGTGACAATGTCCCCATCTTGACAGACCACTCCAATGACAGGCTACCTGCCTTGAGACATTATCTTTTCACAACACCTTGCTCTGTCCTTTCTGCCTTTTTACACGTCCTGCAAGAGACCACCTGCTTTGACAGACCACAATTTTGTCATTTTGCCAGGTATGGTCTTTGAAGACAGGTTTCACTGTATCCATATTGTAGTATAAATGGAGAACAGGCTCTACTTACATGAGCATTGCTGTGACGCACACTTCAGGCAATAGGATTTATTCATATATGTACATGTACTTTAAGGTATTATAGCACCATTGTGGTATTATACAGAAGGAGAGGCCATGCCGGCCATCCCCAGGTTCCAGCCCTGAAACCACCAAGTTTCATGGGGGGGTAATTAAACCCGCACACTGCTACTGTGTGACTACCTGGGCACAGCTTGTGTAAACACAGAGGCTGTTAGTGTTAGGCATTCATCAGTATTTTAGACCTTTGGGTAATCTCCGAGGTGCTGGGTAACAAGATTCACCTATTTCAAGGCTGCTTGTTACCTGGCCAGATCATGCCACAAAATAATTGTTAACATCCATGGCAAGATCTTACATCACGGTACAATTTGGTGGTATTTTGACAGTCTAGTCTCGTCTGGATATTTCATTATACAGATCTTTCTTCAAGGTAAAATGCCCATAGGGGATAAGCCATCCATCTTGGGAGAAACTGGATTTCCTTCAACTGCCATACTTTACATTGGGACATATCTGCCATATTAAGACACCCATCTTAGAGAAATTGAAATTGTCTCCCTTTTTCGATGGCAATTTTCTACCTGGCGACATCATGTGAAGAAATAACCGTTTACATCTGTTGCACGATCTGCAGTCAGTGTACAGTGTGGTAGTATTTTGACAAACCTGCAGCGTCTGGAAAGTTTATTACTGAAGATCTTTATTTTGGCAAAATGTTCCTTGCATTATCATTCTAGAATTCCCCTTGGAAATGGTAGAATTTCAATATCTCGGGTTCTAGTATGAGCACGATAATTTAATGGACACCACTCAAATCATCTTGAAGGAAACTAGCAATTTAAACTGGCTGCGAATGTATGCAAGTGATTGGTGGCAGCTTACATTACGCATCATAAGGCCCCACTGTTCCAGATCAATGATGCTAAAACTGAGCTAAAAATCATCTTTATCCCATTATCCCCATAAATTATTTCCACATTTTATTCATTTATTTTTTTTTTGGGGGGGGGGGGACAAAGAGCCACCGAGCCATGTCTCTTCCTTTCCTTTTAGCTACTATGCTTCAATCATGGAACTATAATGGTATTGGGTGATGAACTTTTGTCCTTTGTTTTATCCATCTGTCATTCTTTGATTTTGGCGACACTAGCATCATTTTTGTAAGATAGGAACTCGGCACTTCTGAACGGGTGCGGAAATTCGTTTTTCTGATTGTCAGGGACAGGTAAAAGTACTTGCCCTGTCGGACAAGTAAAAACTTTCCTCACATTAATCCTGTTCGAAAAAATGGTGAAAAAACCCCAGTTAGAGCCTTTGCGACATGCTGCTGATTAGCAGTACTGCAGTCCATGTGTTTTAACAGAGATGCTGGCATATGCTTGGGGACACCAATAGGTGCTGATAATCCCTAAGTAAACATTCCAGGTTTAAACAATTACTTGGCTCTCTGCAGGTGTATGCAACAGAACTTCGCTACCTACTTGGTGAGTCATGGGTGCACAGTTGGCTGAGCAGTAAGACACTCGCCTTTTTACATCTGCGACCCGGGTTCGATTCTTGTCTTGGGAAGCATGTGGAAAAAGTTCCTACCACTTTAACTGTGCACGGTGGTTTTCTCTGAGTTCTTCAGTTTCCTCCACCACAGACAAGGTAGGAGGTATATGCCAACAACTGTGCCATGTAGAGTGACTCGATAAGTCAATGCTTGACTTCCTTCACAATCCATGTAAGACAAATGTGTCTATACTAAACTTGATTTCAGTCAAAGGAAGCAAGTATTTTCAGGTACATATGATTACCAGATCAAAACTACCGGTATTGGCTGTACGCCAGTTATAGGAGCAGGGTCACTGCAACTCACCGTCAGTCTGATCTGCACCAACGATGACAAAGCTGCATCAAAAAACATTCAAACTTATATGGTGAATTCTTTTGAAAATTGGCATCAAATGCCGTTTATCGATAAGTTCTAACAGTGTTGGAAAACTCATGTATTGATGCCGTGAGTTGACTTCCCAGGCAAACACAACAGACAACTGCCAGTCACACTCAAGTGACAGCATGCAGTAATAATAATGATAATAATAATATTCTGTGGCTCTCCGCTTCTCTGCCGCTGTCCTGACTAGCTTAGTAGCTAGTCAGGTGGCCTTTATTACAAAAACAAAAACAAAAAACTCTCAGCCCTATCCCACTGTTGCAACTTTGCACTTGGCATACCCACCGCCCCTGCTGATGATGCCACCTGGCAGGGTTGTGGGAGCCCTAATAAGGGCTACCTTTTCCCTTCCCTTCTAAGTTTGCCCTCTATTCTCTTCAGTGACTAATCCTAAGATAATTGTATGGTGAACTGACAAATTCGGCACTTTCCTCTATCCCCTACCTTTGCGTATTTGCCTGTGACTCCAAGTTATTGTTGCTATAAACACTGGAATCTTTATCTTCCCATGCCGCAATATAAACAAAGCTTCCCATTTGTGAGTTCCCTCCGTAACTTCGTACATGTTCACATGACGGAAACCATTATAAACACACTGTAACATGAGCTGTGATTGGCTCATTTTTGCATGTGACTCAATTGACCAATCAGGTGATGTGTTCTCCATCAGACATGACCAAGCAGCTGCTGGTTAGAGTGGCAGGAAAGATGGTGATGGTTCCACCACGCCATGTGCATTACAAGGAGACCCATTTCTGATTGAAATGTTAAATTTTTGTTTGAATTTGACTTAAAAACACCTTTTATTGCGAGGCACCTCCCAATACTATATACGCAAACTGACTACGATACACCGACAGCATTCATGGTACTACAACTACTACTATGCAAACAATGCTGTCGATGACCATATGCACCCCATCAGCGGCAACGAGAAAGAGTATCCTGAAAACATTGCAACTATTAATCTTCATTAAAGTTTACATGGGACAGTGATTCCTGGAAATTCTGACCCTTATTTTAATGTAAAATCAATTCAAACACAGCATTTTATTTCAACTTGTCTTATAGTATCAACTTAGACAGGAACACTGCATTGCATTACCCCATCATGCCCATGGTGAACTGGTTGCGTCAGTGGTGACTTGTTATCGTAGTATTAAGCTAAGTTCCATGTGTCCGTTCTCCGAGTTACTAGGACAAATGGTCACTTTAGTTTTTTTTAAATTATGACTTACTATCTTATCTTTAATCTGCCCCCTCCGTTGTGTCTGAAGCAGAGATTATCATTTGTTACAAATCTAAATGGGACACAATATCCTCACGCGCTGTGCACGGTGAGCGCCATAGTAAAAGCCAGCGCAATGCATTGTGGGTAAGTCATACTACCCGAGATTTCTATTCTAACAGCAACTGTCAGTCACACAGAAGACATTTGAGTTGGATATCAAAGTAAATCCTGGCAACGAGTTTTCAGCAATGTTTGCATTTTATGTAGACAAAACGAACGAGGTGGGCTGAACAAAATAAAATTACTGCAAGTTTTGGGTACATTGGACTATGGTACATTCATTTGTGTTCGTTTTGATCTGTCCACATGCAAGTTTGGTGCACGCAAAAACTATTTGCAAATGAAAACAGTCATTGGCAGGTCTGTAGCAATCTACTTATGATCATTTCAAGACATGATGTAAATTTTGTTGGTATAAATTATACTTCAAAGCGATTTTGCAAAAATCGGTGCTGGGCACATGAGCTTCCTCTCAATGATTCTCCTTATCACGGATTATGCCAGGCAAGGAGACACGCAAAAATTGCAAGTTTGACAAACAACTTATGGCTTGCTATGTACTTAAACCTACACTTGACACATATCAATGTGGATAATAGTACAATGTCAAACGTATTAAAACAACAAAGAACATATCAATGGAACTCTCTTTGATGCTTTTTTTCATCAAATTGAGTGCGTTGGTCAGGCTTCCAGTTTATGGTCCCCACGCTTGTAATTTGAGTGGCAAGGGTCAGTTCGTGTTTTTGAACTGCGTGATGTTAAAACAAGAGGCCCATGGGCCTAATGCTCTGCTGGCATCATGGCTGTATTGCACCTGTTCATTTCAAGGTTGGGGAGTCCTCAACTGGCTTCTGAACATATATTAAAGCTTGGTGTAAAAAATTGTCCACCAGATGGCACTTCGCTCCACATGTAATCGTAGCTTATTTGTGCAACTCCTGTGATGAATATTGTTACATGTGCCAAGACAACAAGCGAGTCCTTAACTTAATGTCCTCAGTGACCTTGGGACAGAAGATCAAGGACACCCAGATTATATAATACAAGAGGCCCATAGGCATGCCTGGTGCTGTGCTGACATTGCCATTGAAGTCCAAGCTACACCCTGCCGTTACAAAATCACCTCTTTTAACAATACAGGCATGGTGACCTCACACAAATCGGTCAAGGTCATTGATATTATATATATGATTCTAGCTTTGGACATTGTCTATATATCCTATAAATTTGGCAAGCTTAATTCAATTACTTTTCGAGATATGGAATTTCATATCTTGAAACACATTTTGGCTCATAATTTCCATGAAATAATAGGTGGTGCCACTAGTATCATTACCAATTTAGACTTTCACCTCCCCTACAATCCCACCAAATTTGGTGAAGATCCGACAAAAATTAAAAGACGGTAGAGTGTTCACAAGATTTTCATATTTTGACCCCTATATTGCATAATATTGTAGGTGGCATCACCAATATAAAAAATAACCTACACTTTTATACCCCCTATAAGTTCTGAAAGTTATATTGGGCCAACCTGAAAACTGTGGACAGTACTGTGGTCACAAGAATTTCACATTTTGACCTGTATATTACATAATACTATAGGTGGTGCCACCAACATTGATGTTGACAAAGATTTTTACATACTTTATAACTCCTAAACATTACATGGGCCAATCTCAAGAATTGTGGGGTGCAAAGCATTCACGAGATGACCCCAATATTCAAACTGGCCATTTGACCTCGATCTTCAACTTGGATTAAAAAATTGTTAGCGTTCAAAATATGCGCCCAACATCAAGCTTTCTATTTATAGTCTGTTTGTTCAAATCAGGTAATAATTTTTGGAGTTATTGAGGAAAAACAATAAACTTGGACAAGCGCCAAATTCCATAATTACTGGGTCACAGTGACCCAAAAAGTAGGTCACCAAATGCAGTTTTATGTATTATGTAATCAAATGCAATTTTGATGTGGAGGCTCAATTCTCTTTGCCATTGATGGCCAAGCTACACCCAGCCATTACAAAATCACCTTTTCAACTTAACAGGCATGGTGACCTCACAAAAATAGGTCCAGATCACTGATATTACATAACATTCTACCTTTGGCCATGGTCAAGTGATTGAATCACTGTTATAGAGTATCAAATGCAAGGAGTAGACTTCTACAAGTCCCTCACTAAACAATTGAAGTTCTACAGATGGACGTCTGTAGTATGATACACTTATGTTGAAAAACATGACCCATATTCATAAATATCAAACCCAACAATGACAGCAAAGAGATTCCAGAGTTACCAAAGCATCAACATTCACCTTCCAATACCAATCTGAAGAAACAAATTTCACTCCTGACTTGAGACAGGCAGTCACCCACAGAAGGCAACTGGTGGTTTTAAACCGGTCCTTTCAACCTTTGAAATATTCTTCATTAAATAAAGACTATAGTGTTTCCAATATGTACAGGCCCAACCACTCAAAATCCAAATTTTATTACTTCTGCAAAAGATATAGGAGAATTGGTAGGCCTATCACTATTTTGGTTCTTCTGACTAGTTCCTCAGCTGAGTTTAGAGCAAAAGTAGAAAGTAAGCCTATATCGTTATTGTGATATCTATGAATCTGGAATATTATCTAATTAATAAGTTAAGTGATTGAATCACTGTTATAGAGTACGGGTGGACAGACATCAGCGGTCGCATAAGCTCTGTGACCTTGGTCAGCAGAGCTAAAAATACGCTACCCATTGCTTTATGTGTCATTGCGTCTGCCCCAGAAACATCTAACTGCAAAAGTGTGACCACATTATCAGGTTTCTCACCAGCAACATCAACATTTGGAGTAGAAAATACCATAAGCACTTTGCAGGGCACTTTTTGTCCCCCTTAGGGCACATCTGTGCCAGCATATTATCTAAAGATAATGAGGGAAATTGAGCACTGTGCACTGATTTCCAAAAAGAGTATAGATTCATATCTTTTAAATGGATTGCAAAGCAGGGCAAGCCTATATTAATCATTCTCCATGGCACAGATGTTGGCGTATACTTTCTTACCTAATCGTTTGGTGGGGGAAACGAAGGACTTGGAAAAAACCACCGTGCACAATCAGAGTGGGAGGAACTCTGCGCACTTGCTTCCCCAGCCGTAAAAGGAACCCAGGCCACAGAGGTGAAAGGCGAGCATGGTACACGTGTAGGCAAGCAAAGCAGGATGGGACACACTTATCAGGCCACTCAAGAGTGCATCGAATATTTGACACCTCCACAAAGTCCAACCCAATTCTCCCTGCTTAAATTAGAGACTTTTATGCGGAAAATCCGTACTTAAAATAAAATCCTTGGTTCCAGTTATAGTATAATAAGACAACGAACTACTCATGTACACTATCAGACACTTCTGCATACTTTCTCTGCCACGAAGCACAGTGCCATATTACACTGGATCATGTTTCAGGTGACACTTGATGGAGGGGGCTAAACATATTACAAAATTTGACCATGTAAGTTTTGCAGTTCCATCTCAATTTATTATATCATGGGCATAAAAAAAAATTGATTTGTGATACGCATTCCCTCTGTGACCTTGAGAAAGTAGATCAAGGTCACCCATGTTATGCAACATCCAACTTCTATATATGATACATATTTGATATAGTTGGTATTGACAGCCTTCTTATTTCTCAACATGTCACATTGAGTGTCCTTTACCATGTCCTTACGGACCTTGACAAATAGGTCAAGGTCATTAAATTTTTACAAAATTTGATCATTACTCTAATGCATATTTGGTGTACATTTAGAAGTTCCATCTCAATTTACAATCAAAATAATCAATTTTTAATGTACTTTAATACTCATGATGCTAGTTCCACTTTGTACCACCAGTTGCACCACCATGACTCGACACATCATAGACTTTTGTCTGGATAATATTCCTATAATGGTACATGTATATTAATACACATGCCCAATACCTGATGTAATGACTATAACCAAAATTATTTCCTGAAATGGATGACCTGCATGACCTTAGGAAAGTAGGTCAAGTTAATTCATATTGTGCAACATAGAACTTGCACATACGACACACATTTGTGGTAGCAGTACATTTGGTATGATTAGCTTTATTCTCTCTCTACATACTCAATTTAATGTGCTTTCAAACCTTTGGTCCATATCTTTCGCCATTCTGTAGGTTGCATCACCGAATTTCAACACATTTTTTTTTCTGTTTACTTGGTTGACATCCCTGCAATTTTCATGAAAAACTCTTTGAAAAACAGCATTCTCAATATCTTTACATTTTGGCCTACATATTATTACATAACACTATAGGTGGCACCACCAAATAGAACTTAAACAGATTTTCATAGGCAAGGTAAGTCTTGAAAGTTACATGCGACTGCCTTGTTCTATGGACTGCATAGCACCCACAAGCAAAAGTTTATGGCTGGTGGCATGGAAGGACAGATGTTCAGACAGACATGACCGATCACATAAGCTTTCTGTCTTATGGTCAGAGCTAAAAATGATATGTTGATATGTAAACATGGTGTCAAAATATTATTATATTACAGTAAGTTTTTTATCAGTGTCTGATGACCAAACACTGATAATAAGCTGCAGTATAACTAATGTAAATAGGGAAATGCCCTTACTCCATGCCTTCAACTTTGGAATGGATCATTTGACTGTTTGCAGACAGCAATGTGACCAGTCGGTATACTCACTAAAGGTTTCAGGTCAAGGGTCCACAGACTGAATCTCAATACATTTGCAACAGCACCTCTCTACCAAGTTGCCAGTTGTTTTTGTTTGTTGACTTACATCCATCCTTTTCACACAGATATGTTCCTCATACCTTGTGCATAATTCCACTGGTAAACCAATTCCTCGTGTCTCAGAGAGCATATCTACAGGCCAACCTAGTTTTTGAGGGTTAACATACATTGAAATACTTACTCTTCACAGACTTTGGTATTGTTGATAATTTTCTGAATAAATTCATGTAGTCCTTCTCTCCTCTGTCTCACAAACTCTGGGTCCAGGTTGCCAAACAGTTTTTTGCCTGGCAGCTTCAGGTTGACATCAGGGTAGAGCTTCTTTAGCTAAACACAGTGATGAGGACAAGTAAAAGAAACCTTAGTAATCCTTGAACAGATTAAAGTCTTGAAATTCCTTACAGAATATTAAAACATTTAAAATTCAACAGATATTGGATAGTGTTTTAAAACTCATTTGTATTAATGTGTCAATCTTTCCTGTACTTTACGATTGATTAAAATTTGTTGCAAAATGCAAATGGCACACATCCTGCATGTAGTTTCTGAAATATATTTTCATAATGCTATTTTAGCGCAAGTTACCTTTAACAGACTGTGTATTTCATGAAAGATTTTTTCACATCTCTGACATCATTACAGCATGGCGGGTACTTGCTACATGAAGCCAGTGGCATGACAGGTCACCTGAACTGACAGGTCACCCGAACCAACAGGTCACCTGAACTGACAGGTCACTTGAGCTGACAGGTCACCAGAACTGACAGGTCACCCAAACTGACAGGTCACCAGAACTGACAGGTCCGCCACCTTCTTTGTGGCATGAAGGGGTGGCCACATACAGGAGGACGGTAGCACTGTATGGCCACATACAGGAGGAAGGTACCACTGTATGGCCACATACAGGAGGACCGTAGCACTGTATGGCCACATACAGGAGGACCGTAGCACTGTATGGCCACATACAGGAGGACCGTAGCACTGTATGGCCACATACAGGAGGACCGTAGCACTGTATGGCCACATACAGGAGGACGGTACCACTGTATGGCCACATACAGGAGGACGGTACCACTGTATGGCCAAGAGCATACAAAATGACACAAATTTCTCCAGTGGGAAGCCCTTTCCATGTCACTCTTACGATTATTTCTACATTACGTACGTGTCCCCGTGCTGAAAGGCAGCTTTGCTCTGTACACGTAACACCCTCTACTCCATAGATACCATCATCAACATATGAGGGACCATTGCACATGCAAATTCTTTCATAGAAGCATGGATCCAAGTCATTCAGAGCTTGACAATTTTGTACGAAAGGCTACATAAAACCCAAAGACCACTGGACCCTTTGTTGGCAATGGTCGACCTTGACAACTGGCCTATGCTCAGTTATCACCAGTTAACCAAGTCATCACTTCATAATGATAAAAAGTGATAAAATTAATTAAAAAAAAAAAAATGGTCTCTGTAAAGTGAGTCTGCATGCACAGAGACCTGAGAAAATCTTTGTCTCACCTTTTCATACAAGCCATGGAATTCATTGTATCGCCTGAATATAAACCAGCTGGATCCCCCTGAGTTGACCACCACCTTGTATACCTGCAGTGGAAACATGAATAAATATGACTGCACATTGACCCACGGCCTGCCACTCACAATAACAGTCCTGCAGTGACACCTGTCTCAAAATGACCAGGCCTAAGATTAACCAATTCATGGTCTTTTAAAGACATATATGCTCTCCCCGTATGTATAAATGACTAAAAGTACTGAGCAAAAGCATCATGAAATGCTGGTTTCAAGACAGTTTTTCTTTCATTGAAGTCATGACCAGAGACAGGGACCTCTGTACACATGGCACAATGATTCCTGACCCAGGTTGCCTAAAACAAAACCTTCATTCAAGTACCTACGTGATTGTAACCCTAGAGAAAAAACACGCTGGTACTAAATGAGTTAATGTGCAGAACTTGTCCATGGAGCTCTATGTTGATTTGATTTACGTGTTCAATGTTCAACTTACTGAGAAACAGACAACAGACTCACACTTTATGTGGCAGCAATCATTCTAAATGTAGCTGTCAACTGAACCATACAATAATGTATGTATGTATGTATGTATGTATGTATGTATGTATGTATGTATGTATGTATGTATGTATGTATGTATGTATGTCCACAATGGTATTAGGTAGCAAAATTCTATACACAAGTCACTGTAGCTGCATGTATTTAACCTTCTCTTGACCACAATAAGACAAGTGGCATTAACTTTTCTTGGCAGAAGCTGAACACTAAATGCCCAACCTGTGACAAGGAAAGCTACTGACCCGGGGTATGTAATTATGATAGTTCTGTCTACAAATCTCAGCAAATATGTTCCTTATTAACATAAAGTACAAGTAAAAACATTACGCAGATGCAATTTACATCCAACCAGTTTGGGGAATTTTAAGGGAGAAAGCGTTAGCATTTCTGTAACAACACATTGATCCCTGACCTTTCTGTTGACATAAACTATGAGGGGGAAAGTATTAATATTTCTGTGACATCACACTGATCCCTGATATTACTGTTGACGTATATTATCTTCCACTTACAGGAGTTTACAATGTCCTTGAAGAAAGTTCTCTGAAGTCCTCAACCTGCTCCATGTTCATGTCAAGAGTATTGATAAGAAACTTCCAAATCTATCTTCCTCATCATGACAATGGAACGCATGCAAAAATTTCACACAAAAATGTTGACACATTTTTCTTATGGTCCATACAGCTTCATCATGTACTGCAAAATGGGATTTTTTTAGCCTGGGCTGTCACCTTCCCTCAGCCTGCATGATACTAACATTTACTACGCTGGGGATCTCTGGGACCTGCATGCCTCCCTCACAGGTCTACAACTCTTATCTGTCATGTTCAATGACATATCTGTGACAAAGTTGACAGTTGGTTCTGGAGATGTTTATTCATTGCCATCTACACAATTTACGTGCACTGATTGTTTACTACCACAAAATATGCAGAACTCACTTGACTTCTAAGAAGATTTCATGATACTCATAACCACAGCATAAGTACCCAATCAGGCCACATTATTACCATAAACAAATACAAGCACACCACAAAATGGTCTCAGACCAAAATGTTGTTTTACCCAGGATGCATTGGGAGTGATCATGCTACATTATTACCACAAACAAATACATGTACCAGAATCCAACAAAACAGTATCAGACCAAAATGTTGTTTTACCCTGGATGCATTTGGAGTTACATTCATCTGTCCACTCTTTCCTCATACTTTCCTGATCTATCCTATGTTTGGCTAAGCTGATCATGACCTTGTGGCTACTATAGACCAATGTTCACTTGAATCTGGCTGGCTTAAATCACAGATCAAGACAACAAAGTGGGTGACGGTGCACATATTGTCAACACAACCCACTTCGTGTCAGTTTTTTTCAAGGACACAGAGGCTTAATTAATTAATAAATAAAAGTAAAATCTGAGATGAGTGAATTATGCTCTGGGGACTGTGCAAAGCGTCTACTGATTGGATGTGTTCATTTATGTCAAGGTTGACTTGAATTTGTGAATGTGACACGCAGTACACAGACATTTGAGCACATTCTTTATTGATGTACAAGTCCTGTGTACCTTGACCCGTCATGCTCTTTGTTGTATTAATGACTGATACACTGACAAATCAATGCTTCTGTAGGAGCAGCCTGGCCGGGCTCCAGTCCAGGTGTCAACTTGTCAAACCTGTCAGTTCCCTGAGGTGTCCAAGGCTGCAGCCCATCAATCACCTCTTTGTAATCTGTGCACATGCAACCTTATACCTATGTAAATGTGAAGGCATTATCCACTGTAAAACAAATGATCAGCCCCAAACATCCACAGGTAAGCACTGATAACAAACAAGACACACACTGTGTACAGACTTCACACTCAACATGCACATGTCTACAATCTACTTTTAGCAGCAAATACAAAAGTTCAACCAACACACACATATTTGGAGTTCAAAACTGACGTAATGTCCATTGTACTACATATTACATATGATACACACATATATATATATATATATATATATATATATATATATATATATATATATATATATATATGTATATGTATATTTATATATATATTTATATACATATATGTAACTATACCTGTATCAATTGTGATAAGTTGCATAATGCGATAGAAATCATAAAACTTAATGTTCTCTTGATGACCATGTTCAAATTTGATACATGGGAGACTCCTGTTGTTCTCACCATATGGTGCGCTTTACAAAAATTTGGATGTGAAAATACTACTTTTATTCACATTCTTATTTTAAAAACTCACTGTGCCTTCAATCATCGCCTTCCGTTCATTTCAAACACCCAAAAGGCGCGAAAGGCTAATAACGTCTCCAGTGTAAATATCATTCCACCAGACTTGGAAACTGGTCCAAAATATTTGAATCTGGTCACAATCTACAAAAATCTACGAATAATAAAATCCACCGATGGGCAATAAGAACATAGTTCAGACTCCATTAGCCCCATTTTTTTCAGCCTGAAATTATGTACAACAAAGCGATGGAGTGAAGAAAATTGAAATGCTTGTAACCTTGTTTCTATAGTGCAGGAATAAGGAAGCTTATAAATGTTCTCCCAATCCGGAACGGAAATTTCAAATGTTTCAGACCACCTAATTTTACCAGCTGCTACTGCATCTTTAAATTGAGAATCAATGAGGTACCGATATATTTGTTTGCAAGAGAGATGTGATATACAGTGAGTCATATCATTAATATATACTACTGGAAACTCCACATAAAGTTTCCAATGCAAGTTTGTACTTCCTTAATTACAGTTTCATCAGTATGGATGAGTGAGCACAAAAAAGGTAGCTTTGAGATTGCCAGTGACTTTTAAACTATATTTTTTCCAATTAGCGATAAATTTCTGGCTCTCCAAACCTTCAAGGTTTATTTAAATGCACTAAGTTTAGGATCGAAATTGAGTTTAATCATGTGCTTTTCATCCTCATGAAAGGTTATACCTAATACAGTGAAGTGGTTTTCGCACCAGAGAACAGGTAAATCACCATCTGGGGAAAATTTACTTGCCCCTATCCATCTTGCAATAGTCTTTTCTTTATTGCACTTTAAACCAGAGAAAATTCCAAAATTTTGAAGAGCATTGAGCAACTGCTTTGCCGATTCTATGTCTGATAGGAAACATGTAGTATCATCTGCCAGCTGAGAAATCTTCATTTCTTGTCCTCGTAGAGTAATCCCTTTAATATTGGAATTGCTTCTAATGGAAATAGCTTGGAGTTCAACAACTAAAATGAATAAAAAGGGTGAAACAGGACACCCCTGCCTTACTCCCAGATAAGGTAAAAAATTCAGAGGCATAGCCATTGTTAATAACACAGCAAGATAGATCATTAAACAAGACAGAGATCCACCTTCGGAAATCTTCTCCAGAGTTAAAGAAGTCTAGCACTTTATTGATATAAGGCCATTCTATGGTGTCAAATGCCTTTTCAAAGTCAGCTAATAAAATCAATCCAGGAATGTTCTGTATTCCAGTTAATCTTAAAACATCATCAATCACTCTTATATTTTCACCAATAAATCTATTTTTCATATGACCTGTTTGGTCACTGTGTATTAATTTAGGTAAAAAACTCTGCATTCGTCTTGCTATAGATTTGGACAAAAGTTTATAATCTGTGTTCAAGAGGGAGATAGGCCTCCAGTTTTTCAGCAAAGTACGTTGTTTATCTTTTTTAGGGATTAAAGATATGATGCCTCTGCATTGGTCAATTGAAAGCTTGCCAGTGTTGAAAGCATAATTTAATGCATCAACAACCAACTCTATCCATAGAAACTTATAAAATTTGGGAGTCAGACCATCAGTACCTGGACTCTTCCCATTTTTTATGGAGTCTAAAGCAAATTTACACTCTGTTTCTGTTAAAATACCTTCACATCTCAATTTTTCTTCTTCATCTAATTTTGGTATATCTAGTTGAAAAAACGGACAGCTTTCTAAATCTGAAGTGCTTATACTATTACTGGAGTACAATATTGCGTAAAAGGATTTTTCCTCATTTAAAATTTGTTTTGGCTCTGTTATCTCTTTATTATTTGCAACCTGGAGTTTTGTGATGTGTTTTGTCTTGTAATTTCTTTTTTCCAGGCCACAGAAATATTTAATGTTTTTTGTAGCAATGCAACTTGTACAGCTTGTTTACATTCCTCCAAAGACCTGACATTACAAAGAGCATGGACCTGTGCAGTCAAAATTTCCAGGGACAAGTGGCAAGGCCCCGGGAACTGATCTAACCCTTATGTAGTGAGCCACTTTGTCGAAAGTGATTTTGATTTGTCAAATATGATGATGATGTTTAGGATAGGTTTGGAAAGAAAAAAACTTGCTCTTGCCAAATGCGGTCCCATCGCTGGACAATGGACGGATTTATGGAACTGGCCAAATTAGGCATTACTCACAAAACCAGGAACAGTGATTCATTTTTTTACAGTAATTACAAGTTGATGCTCAGGATGATTCTCATTTCAAAGCTTGCATTACAGCAAAATATAGATGTAGTAATTCTAGGACTGTTACAATGTATCACATAATAATCAATCAAATGTCACAGTGACAACTCCAGTCTGGGATGTTGTTACAAAGTAACACTGTTACAAAACTTTAGTGTGTTTAACCATTTTGATTAGATTGAAAAAAATGGGTGGAAAACATGAACAAACAAGGACGGATCTTGTTCCATATCCAGGTGTACGTTTGAACAGTCTGTAACTGGTTGAGTTTGCTGTAATGGGTACGTGTACATCTACAGTGGTACCTGCTGTATGCAACCACTGCCATAAGCAGCTGCATTGCATTTTGTGGTCACTAGGCTTGGACATAGGAGTCAATTTCTTTGTGAAATTTACCTGTGGTGACTGGGCACCTGCTGTATGTGGCCACTTTTTCTTGGCAGAAGGGTGGCCACATAAAGCAGGTGCCACTGTATATCCAATTACTGCTCTATATTACGAGGTGCTTAATCCTATAACCAGATTACACTTGTTTGGAAAGCTACCAGATTCCCCCCTCATGTACGCAGCAGCTAAGACCAGTGAGCGGCAGGCCTATCATTTTTTCAGTCATGTACCACTGTTTGTGACAGTCCACTGCCAGCTCCCAATAATCTGGTGTACAAAATTCCATCTCATTGTACCTTTGTCGTTAATATGGAACCAGAAAATAAGTCAGTCACAAGAAAATATTTACCATTGTTACATAATGGATATGATCTGAAATAAAGGACATCATAAACACGTAAATACTATACTGATGACAATGTACATGTATATAGAAACATACATTACTGCCCTCTAAGGGTCGCTAGGTTACTGCCGGGTGGGATTTCTGATATTGAAAGCTATTCATAAATGCAAACTAATATTTACTCCTCCATAGACCACACAGATGAGAGGGGAAAATTAACTGTTTGTCCTGACTTTTATGTACTGTAGGCCTAGGCCAGAGTTGTTTCCGTGAATGCTAAAATTTGAAACACTACAAGACCTGGCTCAGTGTGACACGAATTCCAATTTATTGCATTCATGCTTGTTCTTGTTAAATGAAATCTAGTAATTTTTGACAGGACTATCTCTTTTGCAACAAATTAACATTGCCCAGACGGCAAGTTGGGATCATCTGGCTGTACCACGGCTGCACTCACTGCTGTACTGGTGACGCTAGGGTTCTGGGCATCCCCTCGTGTGTAAGGCTGAATGATCTTTTCCTCTGCTGCTTCAGCTTTTCTTATTAATTCTTCATCATCTTCGACAGACTACGTACATGAAAAACTCAATTTGGACTCTCTGAAATCACTATGCTCTGGTGTATCTGCCATGACTCTTGCCAAACTGAAGGCGCCCTGGTTTATAACAGATACACCATAGCTAGCGGGTTGCGTTGGTGACATCACTAACACTTTCCCATATCGGACAACGATCTGAGAAAATTCCTGTGCTTTCCTGTTGCAAATGTGGCACACTTTTGGAGCTAAAACAACACTATTTGAAAATTAAATTTAACCTTTTGGTTTTCAGATATCATTTCTAACCACCCTAAACATAAACTTTCTAATTTGTGGTACCCATTCAATCCAGAGGACATTTAAAAAAAAGAGTCTACTGTTTAAATTGGCACCTATAGGCTGGCTTAAAGTCTTCTGTTTCTTCAATTTCAAATGGTGGCTGGAAACAAGAAGCACTAGTGTTGTGTGGGCATCCAAAACAAATATCATGAGTAACATGTCACATAGCTGTGAATCCCAATAGGCTTTTGTCTCAAGCTAGCTTTGTTGTTCATGGACCTTTTGTGTTTGTTTCTAACCTGCGGCTAACATCTTGTGGTTACAAACTTGATATCCATTTACCAGTGTCAGCTTAAGGGTTAAAAATTATAAGATTGACATAAGAACCAAAGGTAGCATTTCTGTGATTTTAATATTTGTTCCTGTATCCTGGTGTGTAAGCCACAGAGTCATACATAATAGGGTGAACTATGTGTGGAATCACACATCTTGAAATATACATCTTATCTCCACAAGTTCATAACAAGAGGACTGTGACAGTCCTGAACTCAGCTGACATGTACATATACCCTTATGATTTTTTAAGGTTTGCCCCCAAAAAGAACAAACAAATTCATAATAAAAAAATTAAAAAATCAATGGAATGTGTCCATTTGAACAATCTGCTAGAGACCCACCCAAGGTAAAATGCCAAAATGTTTCAAGTCAATCTGATTGACGGTTTCAGAGAAGAAGTCAAAACTGTGAATCGCATTAGACAGCCCATTGACTTGCATAGTAATCAATAGGAAGGTGCATTTACCACTAAGTACCCGAATTGAAGAAATCAAATACAGAAAAAATCACAGCACCACCTGGTGAACAAGTTCAGAACTAGGAGTCCCTAAGAGAATTCCTGTGTGATATAAAAGCAACTGGGTGAACGTTTTCAGAGAAGAAGACTTTTTAAGATTTGCCCTCCCCCTCCCCCACCCCCCGACCAAAAAAAAAAAAAAAAAATTACAAAAAATTCAAAATTCAATACAGCGGACCATTGGAACAAATCTGTTAGAGATCCACCCAAGGTACATTCTCGCCAAGTTTGGAGGCAATCTGGATGACGGTTTCTGAGAAGTCAAAAATGTGAATCAGCATAAGAATGCCCATTGACTTACATAGTAATCAATAGGAAAGGTGCATTTACCTACAAGTACAGGAATAGATAAAATCATTTAAAATCAGAAATCCACAGCATTGCCTCATTGTGAAAATTTTTGTTTGGCCCTTCCACAAGGAACATATCCACAAAGTGTCAGCTTAATCGAGTGATGTTTCTGGAGAAGTTGAAAATAGTAATAAGACCAAAAAAAAAAAAAAATCATAAAAAATTAGGAAAAAATTGCAAAGCCACCTGATGAGCATATTCAGAACTAAGAGTCCCTAGGAGTGTTCCTGTGTGATATCAAAGCAATCAGGGGAGCAGTTTCAGAGAAACAGATTTTTTAAAGATTTGTCCGCCCCCAAAAACAAAAACAAAAAAACATATAAAATCCAAAAATCAATGCAGCATGACCATTTTAACAATCTGCCAGAGACCTTCCCAAGGTACATTACTGCCAAGTTTGAAGTCAATCTGACTGATGGTTCTGCAGAAGATGTGAATTAACATTAGAATGCCCACTGACTTACAGAGTAATCAATAGGAAAGGTGCATTTGCCCACAAGTACCCGAACTGAAAAAATTGTTAAAAATCAGGAATCTGCAGCATTGTCTCATAGTGAAGAACTTGTTTGAGCATTCCATCAGGAACATATCCACCAAGTTTCAGCTTAATCTGAGAGACGGTTCTGGAGAAAAAGTCAAAAATAGCCATAACACACACACACACACACACACACACACACACACACACACACACACAAAATCATTAAAAAATTAGAAAAAATTGCAGTGCCACCTGGTGAACAAATTCAGAACTGAGATTACCTAGGAGTGTTCCTGTGTGATATCAAGGCAATTGGGTGAGCGGTTTCAGAGAAGAAGATTTTTTTAAGATTTGCCCCAAAAAAGAACAAAAAATTTAACCCCCCCCCAAACTCACTGGAGCATGACCCATTGAACAAAGTTGGTAGAGAACCACCCAAGGTACATTGCAACCAAGTTTGAAGTGAATCTGGCTGACTGTTCTGGAGAAGAAGTTGATTGTTGATGATGGACGAAAGACCATGACAAGTCAGCTGAGCTAAAATTCGCAGGATCCTTTTTAGTTGCCATTATGTCAGGATTGAGATGCAAATGTAATTATCATTTTATCACAAATAATAAGTGACTTATATCAACATTGATGGGGCGGATGGTTTGCGGTCAACTTTCAATTATTTATTCAACAATTAACATCACAGACACCCAAATATGCGGGACATATAAATTCTTTGGAGTATGACGATTACACACACACTCACACACACACACACACACACACACACACACACACACACACACACACACACATACATATAATTTGTTATCCTAATGCAAATAAAGTTTGAGCTAGGAATGAGTAAAGTGGGATTTATTTTTGGTGTCCTAGCCATCCTTAAACCCAAATTCCTTCAGAAACAGAAAATAATAAATTTCACATTGGATCCTACATTTTGCCTACCAGTAGGTGATATTGGCCTTGTACAAAATATCAAAATAGCATTCAGAGAATGGATTACCCTTGGCACCGACAATCTTTTTTTCCTCAATTCTGCAATTTCTTTCCTTTTCTTTTTTTTTTTGAGACTTCACATCAGAACACTTTACATACAATTTCCATATTGCTGTCAATGAAACAAAAGAGCAATTTCATCCTTCTTGAGATATCATGGTAGCATTGTCCACTTGTGTGCCACTCATACGGCCTTCAAATAAATACCTCAAAAGGTTCATAACAAGTGTGAAAATACTAAGAGGAAGCTGGTTTTCAATAGGAATGTGGTTCATTATAATGTGTATCTCTGATAAAAATTTGGTGAAGCGGCGATGGATCCTTGTTGAGATATTATGGTTACATGGTCCCCTTGTGCACTACTGAGGCAGCTTGAAACAATACTTAAAGGTTTCATAAAAAGTTTATAAACACAAAGAGGTAGCTGTTTTTACATAGGAACCTGGTCCACCATAAGATGCATCTCTGACAAAAATTTGGTAAAGCTGTGGTCAAAATTTTTAGATATAATCATAACGTTGTCAGGGTTGATGCCAGTCTGACAGCCTTCAAATGAATACATTAAAAGTTGCACAGGGTTTTCAATAGGCACCTGGTCCATCACAAGGTCCTTCTGTGACAAAACTTTGGTAAAGCTACGGTGAATATTTTTTTGAGATATTATAGTAACGTCGTCCCTTTGTGCACCACTCAGAGAGCCTTGAAATAAATATGTTAAAAGTTTCATAAAAAAAATAACAATAACTAGAACAGGCTGATTTTCCAACAGAAAATCAAATGTCTCCCCGTGCACCCTTACTATTGTCACCCTTTTTTTATAAATAGGCATACCGATTCCAATGATCTACAGATATGGTGAAGGTACACTCTTTATTGACATTTCAAAACGTTGATTTTTGACAAAATGCCCACATGACCTTGAAAAATAGGTCAAGGTCATACATTTGCAGTCACAAGCAAGGTCTTACAAAAGTCTTACATAGAAACATAATCACACAAAATGTCAACCTCTTGAAGACAAATCTTTCTTGAGTGCATCTGCACTGATTTTTACAAAGTGGCCATGTGACCTTGAAAAAAAGTCAAGTCTACAATCCCACTCAGTTGGTATTATGGTAGGTAAACATCCACAATTCCAACCTCCTAAGTCAAATCCTTGCAGAGTTGTTGCATGCGTGTCAATTTTAGATGACATGCCCACGTGACCTTGAAAAATATGTCAAGCTCACCCATCTGCAATCCCAAGCAAGATCATATATAGGAACATCTTCACATAAAATTTCAAATTCCCAAGTCAAATCTTCATGGAGTTATCACGTTCGCAACGCACACAACAATGTGTTGAAGGAGGAGGAGGAGGAGGAGGAGGAGGAGGAGGAGGAGGAGGAGGAGGAGGATCATCCACATGTGCCTGCAACTGGACCAGGCCAAGGGATGGCCTCATAGAGCAAAATGATATTTCAATAGGAGTTAAAATCACATAGACATACAGTTCCTTATGTGATAAATTTGGTCTCTTAAGGCAGAAATTCCCTAATCAGAACTGTCTCTCAAAACAGGGATTTCACTATAGATTTCCACGGAGCTACCACATCAATCAACCTCTGTTGCCGCTTCAACTTTACAGGCGTGAAGGGAAACCTACTCTGACCAGTGCCTAATGCTTTATGTACATGTTTAAACAGCGTGAAATTTACTGATCAAGGTTCAACTCACACAATCACAAATACCTGCATTACATATACATGTTTTAACATTTTCAGTGCCAGGTTACAGACTAATCAGTCAAAAGGTTTCTCTTGCATCCTAGAACAAGGAAATGTGTGGATCTGCACCATTCTAGGCTTCTCCAGTGCCCAGTGCACATTGCTATTTGAATGAAAAGTTTTTAAAGAAAGTTTTGAATCTGGAATTATTCAAGTCAGGACAGCAAAACTTTTGCAGTGATTAGCATCTATATACTGTTTTGAACTACAAATGTGACACAAAAATCTTCCTGATTCTCCCAATAAAAAGAAAGGATGTGTAAGATGTAAAATGCCCCTATTCTAACAAACTGACCCTGTGTACTCACAGTAAACCTCTTGTTCTTCTCCCATGTCTCTGTGTCGGATATTGTCACGCTCGTGTCCCCATTGGCTGAGGTAGCCGTCGTGGAGTTGATGCTGTACATTTCAGACGCTGTTTTCCCAGTCTACGCAAACAGATACTGTCTGGTGGACACTCATGACAACATCAGTATCTGTCTCCTGCCCTTCATCCTGTCCTACCAGATACTACCCTCTTCACTTCCTTGTCTGCAAGATACAGTTATATTTTACATGTTTTACATTGCAAAGGTTCAGAAATACATGTAAACATCAATTTAGGTCAATAAGGACTAGACATGTCGAATCAAACACTATCAGGAAAAACAAGCCTACCCCTGTGCCTATACAATCTTATGAGTACCCTTGTTTGTTTGTTTGTTTGTTTTTTCCAGAATGCCATGAATATAACTAAAATTGTCTAGATAAAGGGACAAATTATAAATAAGGAAAATTAGTCCCCGTCTGTCCACAACAAGCTATGCATCCAGACCAGTTTTGTTAAAATTGAGCTAAACTTTTTCACTTATGAGGTGAAAAAGTCATCTCAACATGATGGTCTGCACCAGAAAAAGATGGTTGAGGACATAAATAAAACATCAGGTGTTCAGCTTACACTATATGTGTAATATCATGATGCAAAGGGCATCATCCAGATGCAAGCAGGCTATCCACAGTCACAAAACTATTATACTCTCGTAGGAAAATGACAAAATGCATTGTGTGTGTTTGTTTGTTTGTTTTTTTGACTGTCACATGACACACGCTTTCCAATAATTTAGTGTAAAGCATAATCCAGGAAACAAGAGGGCTGTGACAGTCAAATGCTCAGCCAACCTTGCACACATGGAGTACAGTTCCCTTCTACCTTTATACAAATTATGTCAAATTCTGCCATGTTCAGTTCCAACTCAACCCTCCTGGAAGACTATCATGTGTGATATTGAAATCCTACCTCAAGTAGCTCTTGACTTAAAAATCCTCCAAACTACATTTTTTCTGGGGACTCTGGAAATTAGATAAATATATTAATGTCACCCACATGGACAAATCAACCCTGTCCTGGTCAGAATGTCACTGGTTCAACAGGTTTTCTAATTTAATCTTTCCTTATAAAGTGCTTCCAGACTGACATAAAATGCCAATTTCAGTCACAAATGATTTTATCTAGTAAATTCACACAAAGCTGTAAAATCATATGCTTCACTATTTGATCCTTATCTGCAAGATTTCTGTATTTATATTTCATTTGACAATTAGTGCCAAATCAAAGCAGCTTGATTTAGTAACAAGAGGCCCATGTACCTTCTGCCCTGCTGATGTATATAGAGGGATAAATAATAGCATAATGGGCGAATAAGAAGGAGCTGCATTCTTTGCTGGAATAATGATTTTATATTAGTTTCAATACATTTTGACTCATAAATTCTGTACATCTATAAGTGGCGCAACCAATACCATTCAAAATCAAGATTTTGACCTTCCCCACCATCTAACCAAATTTCCTCAAGATCCATAAAAAATTAAGGATGTTAGAACATTTACAAGATTTTCATTTTGACCCCTACCTTATATAATACTATATAGGTGGCACCACCAATATCATACTCGACTTAGTTTTTTATCTGCTTTTAGTTCTGAAAGTTATATGTGTCACATTGAGATTTGGAGCAGTTGCATTTATAACTCATATGCAAGTACATGTTTATGTGTTTCCTGCGATTTTGAAAAATAGGTTACGGTCATTCATATTTAAAAGAAAAAATATGCATCTTTACCCAAGGGATATTTCCTGTAAATTTTGCAACATAAAAATAGGAAATTGTGAAAATATTGAATTTAATGTGTTTACCATCTATTTGGCAAATTCTCTGTAAAATAAGACAGGTGGTGCCACCAGTACTTCACGAACAACTGGGATTTGTCTCTGTAATAAACACGTAATGCTTTATTCACATCATAACCACAATTAAATGTACAAGGCCCACCACTAGCTATTCACCTTGATCAACTTTAAAGTCTTGGTGACCTTGAACAAGGCGGTCAAGGTCATCCATGATGTGTAAAATTCTAGCTTTAGTCATGATACATATATCCTATAAATTTGGTAAGACTAGCTGCATTCTTTGCTGAAGTAATGAATTTCTATAAGTTTCAACTCATTTTGACCAGTAATTTTGGTACAACTATAGCTGGTGGCACTAGTATTGATCTTGATTGAGATTTTGACCTCCCGCATAACGCCACCACATTTGATGAAGATCTCCCCCCCTCCCCCCCCCCCCCCCAAATTAAAGATGCTAAAGCTTTCACAAAATTCTCACATTTCGACCCATATGTTACATAATACTGTAGGGGTCACCACCAATATCAAACTTGACCTACATTTTCATACACCCTATAAGTCCTGAAAGTTATACTGGGTTAACTTGAAAACTGTGGACAGTATCGTGCTAACGAACAAAAGTTTACGGAAGGACTGAAAGACAGGCAGACAGACATGAGCCGTTGCATAAGCTCTACGACCTTAGGTCAGCAGAGCTAAAACTGGCAATCAAAAATATTTTTTTCTTTTTCCCATGTAGGTTATATATTTAACACATTTTAAGTAACTACCAGGCTTTGCTTAATCATTACTAGCTGAGGTGTAAACAGCCAAAAATACAATGTCTCAGACAGGCACTTTCACTCCAATATGCATCAAGGGCTCTATCTTATAAACCTTTTCAATATGTTAGAGGGCGTTGCGAACGTTTAGTACATTTTGTCACCCGTGGTGGCTCTGCCTGTAATCGTGGTGTTCCAGTTGCCACTGAGCACTGGTTTAGGAGTGGAGGCGAATGCAAGAGAAAGTGTAGCAGAAGTTGAAAGGGAGAATTTAGATTATACGTATCTGCATCATGCATGCAAAATTACTTTTAAATCCCAGCATAAGAAACATTTTTGGGTCGACTACAATGCGGTTAGTGCTATATTCAAATATCACGCAAGCCTAGCTGGCAAGAAGCAGCCACACACAAACACGGTTTCTTCAGCAAGTATTTATAGAGCACAGAACTGTGCCGATTGAGGCCACTGTTGCATTGAAAATAAACTAAACAGGAGGTCACTTCCGATCACATAACTCTGCTTGTAAATACTTTTGCTAAAATGAGTACACAAAGGGTTTTGTCCCGAAAATACACAGGAAACAATCTTCGATGAGCAAGCCGTTCAAGTTTTTCAAAATGGCGGCCAAAGCCATGCGATTGAACATCCCACCCAGACCTCCACAAAATTGCTCTCAATTACACGTGGTTTTATGTTATTAGTGCGGCAATACATATTTGAGATGTCACTCGACTGAATATGGGCGAAATATATCTGTCATCCTTTTAAATGCAACATTAATCCGCGTCAACATGCACAGCTAGCGAAGCTGATTCAGGGTACAGCAAAGCTGTGAGCCTGGCCAAAATAGAACCGAGAAACACCGATAAAAACACAAATAAAACTGATTCATGCTTAGGATAATAAAAGTGGTGCAAAATTCTTAGGTCTGGTTGTTTACTACGATTATTCTGGCAATTTGGCACACAACAGTGGTCTCGCTTCCCCATGTTGGTGCATGGCACTAACTGTCTGATGCACAGGTGTTACACCCCGATTTTTCCAATCCACGAAGCACTGTTGAAAACAACACCAGCGCCATCTATCGTACTGGAAAGGTCTATTGCAATGGCATATGCCCAGACAGAGAAAGTAAGAGGCTAAATATCATTGGTCAAGCAGTATCACATGACCTACTCTTAACATGGTATTGGTCATGCAAAATAAGTCAGGTGACCCTTTTTTCATCAGTGCTGCCCTCTACCTGTTGCCTTTTGGCTTATCCAATTGTGTCTTACAAACAGATCCTAAGGTACTCCTTTATCAGCAGAGCCATAGACATGCCGTCACTTAGAACAGGTCCCTGGTAGTCTGATTGTTACATATATTTCCATGATGTACAATGCAAGCTGTGTGGTGGGATAAGCAGTTGGCCCTGACGGTCTGACTCAAGTACAGTGTTTTCTGTCTTTGCAAAAATTATTTTAATTTCATTGCAATTGACAAGATATTGTTTGCTGTTCACTTCCTAGCAAGCATTCATCTGTTTTAGCTTTGTGTTGCCTTCCAACGAACTAATTCTATGAACCTTATAATCATGATATTCATACTTTCAAAATGTTACATTTCCTTTGTATTAGGCTGTTTTCCTGTGTAATACATAACACACATTGGCTCACTATTCAGAACTGACAATATCTAGTTCATGAGACAATACAGTAATGGCAACATATCCAGAGAACAAAGCACTACAATAGCAAGATAAAATCCTGTAACAAAATCTCTGATTGGATAAAATGCTCATCATCATCATCATCATCATCATCATCATGCAATATACATATGTTTGACATCTTGCTGTAGCAGAATCCTGGATGTGACATTCAGAGCATTAAAACCTATCCATCTATGTACCTGGCAAGACAGAATCAGTGTATTTTTCCTTTATCATCTGTAATAAAAGTCTGCAGAGACGTTTATCATTTTCAGCTCAGCCTGTTGATTTGACCCTAGACAAGATGTTCAACTTGCCTCACCAAGCAACAGTTTGTTGCACCAGGTAATCACCCAACATCATTGACACTTTGTGTTTTACAGAACTTCCTGGTCCCCCAACACAGTAACCCTATGCAATGCTTTCACCGTGCAAGTCAAATGCACTGACCATATACATGTAATTAACTTTACAATGTTAATATAAAGATGTGGAACTAGAGATCCATGGGCCTAATGCTCTGCTGGCACTGTGGCTATATTGCACAGATATCTTCATTTCAAAGTTGTGAGTCCTCCAGTGGCTTCTGAACATATTCAGCTTATGTGATTTAGTGTTTCATTTGTCCACCAGATGGCACTTCGCTCCACATGTAATCATGAATTGTTAATGCTGTGATGGATATTGTAGCATGTAACAAGATAACAATCAGAAAATTTTTCATTTCATGTCCTCAGTGACCTTGGGACAGAAGATCAGGGTCACCCAGATTATGTAATACAAGAGGCCCATGGGCCTGGTGCTGTCCTGACATTGCCATTGACGTCCGAGCTACACCCTGTCAAAGTGTCATTACAAAAATCACCTCTTTCAACTTTGCATGTATGGTGACCTCACAAAAATAGGTCAAGGTCACTGATATTATATAACATCCTAGCATTGGACATGGTCTATACATCCTATAAATTTGGCAAGTTTAATCCAATTACTCTTCCAAACATGCAATTTTATATCTTAAAACACATTTTAGCCCATAATTTCCATCCAATTACAGGTGGTGCCACTAGTATACCTAGTAACTTAGAATTTGACCTCCTGCAAAATTCCACCAAATTTGATGAAGATCCACCAAAAATTGGAAGATACTAGAGTGTTTACAAAATTTTCGCATTTTGACCCCTATATTAACAAATTATATTGTAGGTGGCACCAATGCTGTCGAAAGGGACCTAGATTTATATACACCCTATAAGTCCTGAAGTGTGTAAAAAGTGCACTTGCAATGCATATTTTGGCCTCAAGTTTGGTTCACGGGTAGCTATTTTTTTGCTGCATCTAGTGCACTAAATCCCATAATTTTATATGTTCTGTGAAAAGCTGCACATTTATGTAACTTTGGGTGATATTAGAAGAATTGAGACCCTGGATATAGATGGTGAATTGACTTCTGAACGGAACAGCCTAACAAGATAGTTGTAGCCCACATGCACCTGGACATTGACCACATGGAAGTGGGACACTGGCATTGTCACAGAACATGTAGGGAGGGTCACTATTATAACTGCCAGTCCTATGAACTCTAGCAGGAAAATGACCTCAGCATGTACATGACCCACATGGTGACTAGCATTTTTTTGCACAGGATGATTGACCATTTACCGCAATTAAAGAGCACCTGCCACATGTGACCACCTTAATCTACCAGGAGAAGAGGTTTTTATAGAGCAGGTGCAGACCACTACAGTGCTGGCACTCAATTTATTTTTTTGAACCCCATTCTTCACCATTTGATTTTATATCTATACTAATATTTCTAGTATAGGTGTTTGTACAACAAATATTGATTACTTCCTGTACATTGGCTCTGCTATGTTTCACCTGACAGGCTAGTCAGTGGAATCTTTATCCAGGTCTGAGTCATAAGATTTTAAACTATCACTTTCTCCAAGATCCATTATGATAGGGTGGATGAATATTTCTATGATACGGTCAGCTTCCATGAGACGATCGTCTACTTTAACAGTGTGTGACACAGCTTTTTGCCAGTCCTCACATGTACTTTAACAGTGTGTGACACAGCTTTTTGCCAGTCCTCACATGTACTTTAACAGTGTGTGACACAGCTTTTTGCCAGTCCTCACTTGTACCTTAACAGTGTGTGACACAGCTTTTTGCCAGTCCTCACTTGTACTTTAACAGTGTTTGACACAGCTTTTTGCCAGTCCTCACTTGTACTTTAACAGTGTGTGACACAGCTTTTTGCCAGTCCTCACTTGTACTTTAACAGTGTGTGACACAGCTTTTTGCCAGTCCTCACATGTACTTTAACAGTGTGTGACACAGCTTTTTGCCAGTCCTCACTTGTACTCTAACAGTGTGTGACACAGCTTTTTGCCAGTCCTCACTTGTACTCTAACAGTGTGTGACACAGCTTTTTGCCAGTCCTCACTTGTTGTTTGGGAGAAGGCATCATGGACCAGGGTCTTAACATCATGCACATTGAAAGTTCCATTTTTATCAGCTATGTAGTGTTTCACAGATGCTCAGATGAGCTCTATAGCATTGAGCTCACAATGTCTCACTGGTGTACGTATAACCTGGTGGCCATACTCCCATGCAACAGAGTCTGTTTTATAAACAGTAGCAGGCTTATTTCTCTTTATTAGCAGGCATACATCATTTTTTGTCATTGTTTCATTGAAAGGAACTTTTTTCTCCTTCAGCCACTCCAGCATCTCAGTTTTTCGTTCATTCATTGTTGGATACGTTGACTGCTCAGTTTTGGTGTGGTGTTAGCTGGCATTATCAATACCTATCAAACTAGGTTTGTCCAAACTAGGCATTAACTTATTTTTCCCACCACTGCAGCATTCATTTCTGAGTGGTACAGTAGTCCCTCCTTTGAGAGACCGCCCCTAGTGCCACCCAAAAGGTGGTCACATAAAGCAGGTGGTCCTTCAGAGGAGGTATAAATAACATGAAAGGAACTACAGAGAGACTTGACAATTGTGGTCTCTCAAAGGAGGTGGTCTCCCAAAGGAGTGGTCTTTCAAAAGAGGGACTACTGTAGTCTGGATTTTCCAGGTTTTTACTGCCCACAAAGACCAAGTCACAGCCTGGGATGAGTCCAGTGTCAGCACATCCAGCATGGAGAACTATATAGCGACCACCTTTGCCACAGCAATGTTAAGGAGTTCAATGTCTTTGTGTTGCAGAAGCTCAACAAATCCTACCTCAGCTAATACAGAATACCAACTATGTGATCAACAGGGATTTTTTTTTGACCCATGTTTCATCAACATACCCAATCTGTTGTCCATCATGGCCATATTGTTTGATACTCCTCAAGAAGTAGTCCTGGCAGCTACAATATCTGGTCTCTGCCCAAAAATTTGTCTGTTTTTTGTTGTCTGTCCATTTAAATCTAAGCTCCTTTAAAACACTTCACAATAAAAACCAGAGCCATGCCCCGGGGCATGAATGTCTTGCCAGCGTAATTCAAGCCACTCCGAAGTTTTTTTGTTGACGGACGTCTCTACTATGATACACTTATGTAGAAAAACATGACCCATATTCATAAATATCAAACCCAACGTTGGGACGTCCGGAAAGTGGCTGCTTAGTTTCGCCAACAGCCTATGCTGGCGAGACAATAAAAATGAAGGTATGTCCAGGGTGTCTCTTATTCTGGCCAGAATTTTTGGGACAGTGGGCAGATCTCTCTTTCTGCAGAACTCATACAAAGTTCTATGTAGAAGTTCTTTGTCATAATTGTCCAGTTTGCAGTGGGACTTCTGTTCACATGCAATGAGTGGTGACCCCTTCTGCTCTAGTATAACCCGTCTCACTGTCCTCACTGAAACTTTCAAAGCTTCTGTAGTCTCCTTGTACACGAGAACCTGACATGTCACATTTTTCTTTCCTTTTTTTGCAGTGCACCAGATACTGATGAACTATTAAAAGTTCTCTCTTTTGGTAGGGGTCAAGTTTCGATTTATGTTTTTTGCAAGGTCTTCCTTTCCCCATGTTGCCAATTCACCTGACCAGTTTTCACCTCACATGCATGTACAACTTCCAGGACTTTGACCCTTTTCCTGCACTGTATTAATTCCACCTGTCAATTATGTCATAGCTTACACAGTGGACATCAATGTTTTGATGTTCCTCCTACTGCACACCCACCTTCCCTCAGAGCCTGGTCTATCTCTTAACATTACCATTCTCCAAAAACACCAAAACGAAAACCACTGAAATATTTTGAGACAATTCAACCTATGCGGCACAAAAATAGCTACCTGTATGCCAAATTTGAGGCCAAAATATGCATCAAAAGTACACTTTTTACCGAACTTTAGTCAGGGCTCAGATCATATCCCTGACTTTGACAAGAAATACATGATTTGGTAACCATAAAGCAAAGTATCCTTATATTGATTGTGTGGGGTGTGGGGGGGGGGGAGGGAGGTGTTATGAATTGGGAGCACAAAGTCTTAATGTCATGGGCTACATGGTTACTTGCCAAATACAGTGTACACTACACACATGTAAGTATCACGGTATAGTTGCACAGAAAAACCTGCCCTTTCATGAAAGACCAGGCACATCACTCCCAATGGAGGAATTGCATATTAATGTCCTGCCAAAATCTCTGATCCTGTCGCTTGGCAATGGCACCCCTCACCCACCATTATACGGGCTTAGCAACGCAAAACCCTGTTAGTGGGCATGAAGGATACTCACTGTAAACATGTAGGATGGCTGCTCCTTGTACACGTATCAAGCCCTGTGGTTTGAGAACACATCTATACATGTATGATTTTTTAAACTGTGAATTTTATCCAAATTGAAAGTTTAACAAGAGGAAATAACGTGTTTTGCTTTGTTTGATACAGGCACTGTCCATATAGTCATTGCGCATTGTGCCAATACTTCCTTGTTAAACCCAGTCCTGGTCAAAGTACAACTCAGTCAATAACTTTCCTTGGTGTGGGTTGGGCACAAAGTGCACTAAGCACAGCCTGCCATCATAATGAAGGCTTACAAACCCAACAAAACTGCTTTCTAGTAACAAGCCAGGGTCAAGGGAAAGGAGAGTCCACTCTGGCTTATTCACCAGATCGATCAACTTTGTGGTAATGGGACTATTTGATAGCGATATGATAAGCAGACGGGCGGGGGGGGGGGGGGGGGGGGGGGAGGGAGATGTCAATAAATTATTAGTCTTTGCACATGTATTACAGGATCTGGCCGCTCTGGCCTATTAATACTGTGCCCACTCATGCAAATTATACACCAGTTTCCCTCTATCCTCCTTGCTATTATAAACAAGAATTTAGAGTAAAACTAGAAAAGAAGATTTGCTTCATGGCAAATCTGTCTGGGTGCCTTCAAATGAAATGCTACACTTTACCATTGTTCAATCTAAATTTTGTGTATTAGCCTAATTTGCATTTAGAATGCTACAAATTTGGTCCTTGGTTCATTGGATGTGGTCATGTCACAAACTTATCAAAAGTGAAGTTTGAATGACACTACTATCTATAATAGTTTTGAATCTATTCAACATTTTAATTTTGTGTATTTGGCAGATTTACATACATTGTAAATTAAAAACCTACAAGTTGGGTTTATGGTTCATTGGATGGGGCTATGTCACATATCTACAAAATGAAGTTGGAATGGCACCCCTATACATGTATAATAATTTGAAGTTATTCAAGATATAAATTTCTACATTCATCTTTTTTGCATACATTAAAATTGTAAAATTTTGGATCATGGTTCATTGGATACAGCTATGTCACAAACTCATAAATTTAAGTTGGAATGGCACCTCTATCTACCATAATTTTGAAAATATTCAAGATTTAAATGTTGCATATTCACCTAATTTGCACAAATTAAAATCTTACAACTTTGGGTCATTGTTCATTAGATCGTCTTTGCCACAAGCCTTTAAATTAAAGTTGGAATGGCACCTCTATCTATAATACTTTTGGCGATATTCATGTTTGAAATTGTTCAATGCCCATAATTAGCATAATTTAAAATTCTGATATTTTCATTTATAGTCCATTATATTAGCAGGTGTCACAAACCAATATATGCACATTGAAATTTTGTGTCTTTTTGCAATAGTTTGGAAAATATTGAGCTTTTAAAATTTTTTATTGCCCCTAAATTTGCATAATTTTAAACATCATGACTATTCCAAACCAGGTGCACAAATTTACTGGTAGGTCAGTCACCATGCCAAGTTTGATAATTTTCAGAATAATAGTGGCCAAGAAAAAGCCTGGACAAATTTGGGTGTCATGGAAAGAAAGAAAGAACTAGAAAAGGAAGATTTGCTTCAGAGCAAATCTGTCTGGGTGCCTTCAAAATGAGAACAGTTTGAAATCCTACACTTTGCCATTGTTCAACATAATCTAAATTTTGTGTATTAGCCTAATTTGTATAAATTAAAATGCTACAACTTTGGTTCTTGGTTTATTGGATGTGGCTATATCACAAACTTGTAAACTGAGGTTTGAATGACACCACTATCTATGGCAATTATGAAGCTATCCAAGATTTTAATTTTGTGTATTGCATAATTTGCATAAATTAAAAGCCTACAACTTTGGTTCATGGTTTGTTGGATGCACCTATGTCCCAAACCTACAAATTGAAGTTGCAGTGGAACCTCTATGTATAATAGTTTTGAAGTTATTTAAGATTTAGATTTCGTGTATTCACCTTATTTGCATAAATTAAAATCCTACAACTTTGGTTCAAGGTGCACTGGATGCACCTATGTCACAAACATATACAGTGAAGTTGAAATGGCACTTTTATAATGGTTTTGAAGCTGTTCAAGACTTTTATAGTTTGTGTATTCACCTAATTTGATGAATTAAAATTCTGCAACTTTGGTTAATGGTTCATTAGATGCAGCTATGTCACAAACTTACAAATTGAAGTTGGAATGGCACCTCTATGTACAATAGTTTTGAAGTTGTTGAAGATTTAAATTTTGTGTTTTCACCTAATTTGCATAACTTAAAATTTTATATTTTTGTTTCATTGGTGGCGTGCATGTTACAAACCTTTAAATTGAAGTTAGGATGGCACCTCTTTCTACAGTAGTTTTGAAGTTATTTAAAAAGATTTAAATTTTGGATATCCACCTTATTTGCATAAATAAAAAATTACAACTTTGGTTTATGGTTCATAGGGTTTGGCTGTGTTACAAACCCTTAAACTGAAGTTCAAATAGCAGCTCTATATATAATATTTTCAAGCTATTCAAGATTTTAATTTTGAATATTCACCTAATTTGCATACATTGAAATCATACTACATGTACTGTAAATTGCTTTAATTTCGCTGATGGCACAAAACCGTGAAAATAAAAACACAGCAAAATAGTATTTTAACATTGTTAGAATGGGAATTATGTCTAAAACAGTGAAATTAAAACTACAGTGAAATGTCAAAAATACTAAAACCGTGAAAATTTCAACACGCGAAAATAAAGCAATTTAGAGTACTTTGGTTCATAGTTCATTGGATGCAGCTTTGCCATAATCCTATAATTTGAAGTTGGAATAGCTACTCTATCTACAATAGTGTTGGACATATTAAATTTTTCAATTTTTTAATGTCCCTAATTAGCATAATTTGAAATTCTACAACTTTCATTTATTGTCCATTGTATTGGCAGGTGTCACAAACCAGTACATGCACATTGAAATTTTGTGTCTATTGGCTATAGTTTGGAAGATATGGAGCTTTTAAAATTTTAATTGCCCCTCATTTGCATAATTTTAAACATCATGACTATTCCTAACCAGGTGCCAAATTTCATTGGTAGTTCAGTCACCATGGCAAGTTTGGTGCTTTTTGGCACGATAGGGTCCGAGAAAAACTCTGCACAAATCTGGTCAGACAGAAAGAAAGAAACAAAGAAAGAAAGAAAGAACGTATGAACAAACAAAAGAAAGAAAGAAAGAAAGAAAGAATTCTGAGAAAAACAAAATGTCTGGGTTGGCACCCACATGTAACTATTTTTATTGATATAGATCCATGAGTACTTTTCAGCAATGGTATATGCGTCCTTTTTTTTAAGTGCTGAAAGCCTTAATGACCTTGTGTAACAGGTCCAGGTCACACAATATATTGCAAAATTTTACCATTGGCCTAATGCATATATGGTTTAAGTTTTGTCATTCCATCTTAATTTATGTCATGGCCACCACAATAAAATCATTTCCTGATATGTATTCCCTAGTCTTAGACTTTGAGCAAGTAGCTCACGGTCCCCTGTATTATGCAGTATCAAACTTCTCTACAGGGTACACATTTGTGGTACATTTAATTTGGTACAGTAAACCTCTTTTGAGAGACCCCTCCTTTGGGAGTCCACCTGCCTTTAGTGACCACTTTTCTTATGCAAAAGAACATTCTAATGATAATTTACCTCTTTTGGGAGACCACCTGCAGAACCTGACCAGGGACCACCCAAAATAGCCCCCAAAAGACCACTTGTCCACCCAGAAATACCCCATTTGGATTAGTAAAATCCACCAATTCTGGTAGAACTGTTTTGATGAAATCAGTTTACAAAAACTAATTATGTTTGTAATATCAATAAAAAAAAAATGACTGCAAGATGGAATTGGTATAATAGGTGTATAAACATGCATGTGTGAATCTAAATTAAGGATGGAAATTCAAAGTGGAGGATAGTTGTTGGCCTAGTGGCACAAGAGTCAACCCTCCTTTGGGAGACCACCTGCTTTATATGACCACTTTGGGCCTCTTCCAGGGGTGATCTCTTTGAACAGGTTTTACTGTGTTGTCAGCCTTCTTATTCCTCAAAATGCTATGTTTACTGTCCTATACTATGACCTTGAAAAATACGTGAAGGTCATCCAAATTTTTACAATGTTTGTTCATTAACCTACCCACATTGGGTGTAAATTTAGACGTTCCATCTCAATTTATAATCAAAATAATTAATTTAATGTACCGTTTAATACCTAGGATGCTAGTTCCCCTAAATATCACCAGCAGTATCACCATGACTCCATGTCAATGTTTCTCTACAGATACCTCTTTAACATACTTGACTGATTATGTCAAGAGGGAAGTAGTATTGGGAAATTATGTAGGAATGATTTTAATGGACTTACAAAAAGCCTTCGACAAAGTGGATCATCAGATTTTGTGTTCCAAACTAGCAGCCATGGGATTGGACAATTCCTCAGTGTTATGGTTTCAGTCTTATTTATCAGACAGAAACCAAGCTGTTAGTGTAAGTGGATCAATGTGGGAACTAAGACAAATAACATGTGGGGTTCCTTAGGGTTCTATCTTAGGGCCAACATTGTTCCAAATTTATGTCAATGATATGGTTATGGCAGTCCATTGCAAACTTCTATTATATGCTGATGATTCTGCGTTATTGTTTGCAGACCACAAAAGAATTGAAATTCAACTTAGTAGAGAACTAGAATCCATAAATAAATGGTAAGTGGACAACAAACTTTCCCGAAATTTGGGGAGGACGGAATCAATTTTGTTTGGTACGGTGAGAAAGATTAAAGGCAAAAATTTAAAAATCAAATGTGGAGATACTACCATTGAAAATAAATCCCAGGTGAAGTACTTGGGTATTCCTTTAGATCAATCTTTGTCAAGCGAGTTTATTGGCAAGGAAGTCATCAAGAAATGTAACAAAAAACTGAAGTTTATGTACGGAAACAAAGATTGTCTTGATAAAAGAACAAAGAAACTGCTGTGTACTGCTCTTTCCCAGTGCCATGTGGACTACACCTGTATTAGTTGGTATTCCTCTTTTTCACCTTTATACAAAAGGAGGTTGCAAACCTCCCAAAACAAAATGGCTAGGTTTGTATGTAGCCTAAATGACTAGGTTTGTATGTAGCCTAAATGGTAGAGCACATATAGGCAGTCAAGAACTATTAAATTTGAATTGGCTGCCAATTGAAGATAGAGTTATCCACTTAAAGCTTCACCAAATTTATAAGGTCTTGTACCAACTGAGCACCTGAATACTTATCTAATAATTTTCATGAGCATGATGTTATTTCTCATTATGGCACCAGAAACAACTCCCTTAAATATATTCTGCCTTGTGAGAAACTTAAAATTGGGAGATCTACTTTTTTATATACTGGCATAGTAGAGTGGAACAAGCTCCCCTCTAAAATTCGAGGGACAAGCAATTTCAATACTTACAAAATACTCCTAAAAAAACATCTCCATGGAGTGGTACAAAGGAGGATTAATCAGGATTTCATCTATTATTAGACTTACACACTTGGTGCTATATGGTAATTTGTCTACATTCAAAGTCTATAGTACTCAGCACACTAGTCATTTTTAAAAAAACATACCATCTCTCTCTCTCATTTTTTTATACAATATTATTTTATTCAGTAGTAAGTTAAGGTTTTATTTACAGACCCGATATTGTATTTTATGTTTTCAATTTTGCTAAGTTATATATTGTTATAGATTATACTATTTATTTAAAATTTTAACTAAAGGACTGCCAGGGAAATAAGTCTTTGGACTTTTGGTGCCATCCTTGGTTCATTTTCTTTTATTTTTATTGTTCCATGTATGGTTATAGAATGAACCAAAATATAATCAATCAAACATACATGTAGACTTTTGTCCATATAATATTCTTGTAATGGTACACATGTATTGATACATGTGTACAAGTATGTCAGATGCAATGGCCATAACAAAAAAATAATTTCCTGAAATGTATGCCTTCCATGGCCTTGAGAAAGATGGTCCATGACGCATATCTGTGCTACATTTGATATCATCAGCCTTATTCTGTCTTAACATATTGATTTTAAATTGTTCTCACTACATTTTCGCCCAGATATTTTGCAACACAGCAGGAGATGTCACCAAATTTCAATACATTTTTGTCTTTTAGCCTGATTGACATTCCTGCCAAGTTTCACGGTAATTCCTTGAGATCTCTTCAATATAGCTTTCTCAAAATTTTCAAATCTTGGCCCATACATATTATGTAACACTACAGAAGGCACCACCGATATCAAACTTGGCCTAGGAATTTTTCATACACTTGATGAGTGCTGAAAGCTATATAGGGCTAACTTGAAAACTGTGGACTGTAGTGTGTCCATAAACAAAGTTTATGAATGGGCAGACAGACATATAAGTGATTGCAACAGCTCTGCAAACTATAATAGCAGAGCTAAAAATGTTTACTTTTATACTCTTATCTCTGGCAGGAGGTGGGACTGGGAGGAGGTTGCATAAAAACAACAGTAACAGTCCAATGAACAAATCCAACATGTATGCTTGTCAGACAATGTCATGATCAGAGCAAAATCAGGTTGACAAGCACACCATGTAAATGTACCTCACATAGAGATGCAGGTCCAGATGTTTGTGGTTCACTGGTCATGAAACAGCCTCACTTCATACACTGACCAGAAAACCAATGCGCTATAATGAGTATACAATGTATATAGACAATTGAGTACAATTAACTGTACATACAGCAGGTTATTTTACAAACTGACAAGTTGCCTGTTTCTGCAAAGTAGAGGTGACCTGTCTCTGTCATGTCACACTGATTTATATACATGTATATAATTTTTTTGTTGTGGTGGTGGGGGGGGGGGGGACCTGGAAGGGACAGTCCCCCATGCACTTCACATGCATCAACCTTGCCAGGAGAAACCTGGCAAATGGTCACTGAACATATTTTATCAGCGCTCATATAAATTCCACAAAAGAGAGAAATAACCATTCAGTGGCAGTTCCCCACAACTTATAAAACTGGCCCTCGTGCCATATTTTATCAAAACAATTTTTGGGGCCCAAGCTGCAAACAAACACTTGTGACCCTAATTTGGTCTGAAAAAAATGTCACCTTTAATCAAGTAGACAGGTCAGTGCCTCTCCATTCCCTGAAAGCAAACTGATTGTCCGCAGCAAAATTAGAAACAAGTAAAAAAAACCAAAAAACCCCACACAACAGATCCATGTTGAGACAAACATACTCCAACTAATACAGTAACCTTCTTTTGAGTGACCATTGCATTAACGGGCAACCAGCCTTTCAAGACCACATTATTAAATAGCTTGTCAGGGACCACTGGTGCCATTAGCCAAATGCTAATATTTCATTCATTTGCCTAAAGAAAGTTGCAAATGGCTAATTTATTTGAACATGAAATATATAAGAATCGGGGCCAATTCTGCAGTGAAACCTGTTTTATTTGTTGATTTGGCTCCACATCTTGAAGGCCAAGATGTGTCCCTGTATGGACTATCTTTACCTCCATTCACAGACCACTTTCTTGGTCGGCCACTTTTGGGCCCACTCTCGGGGTGGTCTGCCAAAGGAGGGACTACTGTACATGTATAGTGTAGTTAGTTCTGTCTTGAAAGACCACATTGTCAGGATAATTTACACGGTACTTTTAAATCTACATCTCCCGTGAAACACCACATAACCTGGGGTCATCCCAAGGGATAGTCTTTTAAGACAGGTTTCACTGTATGTGGAATGCACATGATCCACAGTGCACAAATGTACACACCTGAGCACACTGTCATGGCTTGCCTTTGACTGTCTGATCAATAAAGATACAGTGCTCCCTACATTGTGAGACCACTCCATCAACTTAAGACCACCTGCCTTTACAGACCACCCATTAATCATACTTTGCTTGGTACTTATCATGTTACTTATACCTTCTATGAAGACCATCTGTCTCGACTGAGAGACCGCAATCAGATCCTCATCTAGGGGTGGTCTTTCAAGCAGGTTTCACTCTGCTGACAATGTACTCACTCTTCCCAGCCAAACTGCTGACAGGCAGGCCTCATTTGACCACTGTATGCTACTGTATTCATATTACTTTGTGTATGTGTCAGGCCAAATACATGACAAAAGTTACAATGAGCAAAATATGGGATTCACAAATTCTGAGGTAGCTAAAACTGTCACTGAAAGTTAACATACCTTCAGGTAGGTGTGTCTACGCATCGTGTACATTAATTACTGGCCACCTGGGATCAAAAGCGACCCATTTGATAACCTGTCTCCATAACACTACCACTTACCCTGCACTGGTGACACTCCAGAACAACTGGTGATCCAACAGGGATCATCTCAAAATTACTAGAAGTGCTGTATCTTATGATGGTTCAATATAATTAAATAGTCTTTATTCACCAATTTTACAATAGTTGATTGTTCATGTGTCTACACATCCCCATAGCAGGAACGCCAACTGTCCCTCATCATCAGGGACTGTCCCTCAGAGTAGCTGAAATTTTGACCCATTTACAGTGTTTGTCCCCCATTGAAACAGAGTATTTTCTTATATTCTTTGTTAAATCTGCTTGTTCCTGATGCTCTCACTGAAATGTCCCTGAAACAGCATTTTGAATGTTGGCATTTCTGTCCTAGATTCCTATATTACAAAATGCTAGAGATTCTCCAGGCTGTTTACATTATGTAACATGAGCCTCTGGCGTGTGCCCAGGTAACAAATTAAACTGACATCAATGGAGGTAACAGATATAAATGTGTAGTTCTGGTAGCCGGACCGACCTTCACCGAAATCTCCACCCAAAATAAATTTTATAAAACATCAAAAACAAATACAAAAGTTTCAAGAAAATTAAACTGGCATCAATGGACGTAATGTGTAAAAGGGGAAAGAATCTCCATTTTAAACATGTTTGAACAATGTCCAAGTTACCTAAGGCCTAACAGAAATATATGTGTGGTTCTGGCACCCCGACTGACCCTACTGAAAAAAATGGACCCTAAATAAATTTCATGAAACATCAAAAAAATAAAAAAGCGGTCAAGCCGCCTTTACCTAAAAGTGATCAACCCTGGCTGAAAGATTTTATCATGAAAATGGCCTCCGTGTGCCATTATTTTGCAGTCAAGTCAACTCAAACACAGCCTTTTTTTTTCAACTTGTCTGAAGGGTTAACTTGGGCCAGGGATACAGCATAGCTGCATAGCCTCACTTGTTTGGTGACACGGCATAGCCCTAGTTGTTTGGTGATTGTTATCGTAATATTTGATTATTTTGCTAGGTTCCAGGTGTTCATATTCCGAGTTACCCGGGCAAACAGTCGTTAAAGAACTTTTAAAACATGACTTAGCATCTTAACTTTAATCTGCCCACTCATTTATGTCTGAAGCAGTCATCATGGTTAGTTACAAATCCAAATGCGACACGATGCCCTCACAATGCAAATCATGCATGTTGGTACCACTTATGGTGAGCACCATTTTAAACATGGGGCAATGCGTTGCGGGGAAGAGCATTGCCTAACCACCACAGAAAGAAAAAAAAAAAGAGTGAAAAGAAAAATGCTCACATCCATGGAGTGCCTAACCACCAAAGACAGAAAGAAAGAGTGAGACAGAGAGAGATAAAATGCTCACATACATCCCAAAAGCAAGAGCCTAAGATCAGGGACCAACGTCCAAATTTCCATTTAATCATGTATTTAAATGATAGACTAGATGCAATAGCGGTGCTTGCACGACTGAGGGGACTGCCATATACAAACATGGTACAGTTTAGGGCAGCAACTATTGATGCATGCTGGAAGTTCACCCTATGGAGTAATATAATCATGTAAAATATAAAACCCATAAATGAAAGAGTTTATAAATTATTGTGTGAACACGTGATTTTCACAAAAGTGGCTGTGTGACATTGGGAATTGGGTCAAGGTCACTCAGGCTTAAATTTCAGCTTGGTCTGATAGAAAACTATAATGATGTACAATAAGAAAGCCTTAGCTCAAAAACCTCTCAAGTTATACAGAAATCACGCTCACACCACATTCACTATTGTGGTTCTGTGCCCTTTAGAATTGGGTCAGGGTCATCCATCTTCGAACTTGACTTAGCCCTAACAGGGGGTATAATCTTGCTCGATATCAAAGCCCTACCTCAGAAGCTTCTCAAGTTATTATGCGGACACCAAATTCACTAATGTGTCTCTGTGGCCTTGGGAATTGGGTCACGGTCACCCATCTTTAAATTTATCCTAGCTCCTATAGAGGACTAAACTCCTGTACAATATGAAAGCCCTTGCCCAAAAACTTCTCAAGTTATCATAAAGAAATGATCTGGATGGACAGACGGATGCAAGAAAACCTCCGATCACTATAGGGGACTCTCCTATGATGATGTGCAATATAGAAAGCCCTAGCTCAAAAACTTCTTAAGTTATCATGCAGAAATCACACCAATACCATACTATCTAATGTCGCTCTGAGCTCTTCAGAATTGGATCAAGGTCACCCGTCTTCAAACCTGACTTAACCCTTACAGGGGGCTATAATCTTGTGCAATATCAAAGCCCTACCTCGGAAGCTTCTTAAGTTATCATGCGGACACCAAATTCACTAATGTGGCTGTGACCTTGGAAATAGGGTCAAGGTCACCCAACTTTGAACTTAACCTAGCCCTTAAAGAGGACAATATTCGTGTAAAATATGAAAGCTCTGGTTCAAAAACTTCTCAAGTTATCATGCGGAAACTATCCGGACAGACACACGGAAGGACATATGCACAGAACCTGCGATCATTATAGGGGACACGCCTTTGGCAGTCCCCTGATAATAATAATGATGTACTGTGCACAAGCCGGCTTCACCCACCTAAATCTCCAAACCAAAGCCTGAAAATATCCGTACTACAAATATCTACAACACAGCCATCAAGGACATTTCGAGATGGTACCTTTTGTCTGGTGGCACAGTCGCACAAAAAAATACTTTTGATTCGGATATCAAAGTGAATCGTGGCCACACCATAAATCTTACCATTATTGATGCTCTGCAATAGTTGTAAAATATATACTATTGGTTTCATATGTTATAACCCCCCAAGATCGTCCCAATACTATCCTCATTTATTACAAGCCATTGGGTGCGGAATCCACAACTTTCAGCCCTTATGGGTTAGTCCCGATTCGATATTTTGAAGAGGTAGTATCCAAAATATATACGTGTGATTAGTGTTAAGGGAAGGTTAATTTGTTGAATGAATGTAATGTACAACATATAATGGGACTTCCAGATTGAGCATTACCTGAAAATGTCAATACAATGCCATACAATTAGCAGTTGTAGGCAGTGGTTAGCCCCAGAATAGGGATTTTGTATCAGACATTGAAGTCACCTCCAGACTATGAATTAAGTAGCGCCATTAGTCGAACCTGCCAAGCCCCCCTGTTGAGTGAAAGATGGAGCTTAGGGGAGAAGGTTCCCACCGACAGTGGATACAGGTCCGAAGGTACCAGCACGTCTTTATATAAGTGGGAACCAATTTTATTAAACACACACATTTTATTATTGTTCAACAGGATTATTTTAAACACTGGAACTTTTCTTTTTAGAACCTTGAAGAAAGTTATCAAGGTTAAATTGTAATGTTCTCTGTTTATTTGCCTTTACGGATAACATACTTTGCCAAACAGAATGCAGACATTTATTGGTATATTAGAAAGGTGAACCTGAATACCCAAAGAATATATCTTCTTCACATAGATTAATTTGGGTATTAAAAATACAAAACCACCATGACGTGTTGAAAAGAATACCATTCCCAGTACTTTTGAGACCTGTAACAGTCATAAAACCTATGTTCAAATGATGTTGAAGTTTTTACACGTATAACACAGCATTGCTTTTATCTGATTCTTTTATTTTTATGAAGTAGAGCCTTTTTTTTTGTGAGACTATTCTGTGTATCAATGTTACAGGTTAATAGCCGTGTCTAATTGTTGAACGTGCTCAATTCTCGGAAATTGACGACAATTTTGCCATTAATTGACAAGATGTGTAAAAAAGAGGCCCATTGGCCTAATGCTCTGCTGGCACGGTGGCTATATTGCACCTGTTTATTTCAAAGTTTCGAGTCCTCAAGTGGCTTCTGAACAGATAAAGCTTATGTATTTAGGGTATCAAAATCCACCAGATGGCGCTTCCCTCCACATGTAACCATAGATTACTTGTGTAATTCCTGTGATGGATATTGTTGCATGTGCCAAGACAACAATGAGTGAGTTCAGAACTTTATGCCCTCAGTGACCTTGGGAAGAATATCAAGGTCAAAACTAGATCAAGGTCACTGATACTATATCAAATTCTCGCTTTGGACATTGTCTATAGAAGTATATATCTTATAAATTTGGCAAGTCTTATCCAATTACTTTTCAAGATATGGAATTTTATATCTTCAAACACATTTTTGGTCCATAATTTCCGTCATATTATAGGTGGCACCACTAGTATCATAAGCAACTTAGACTTTGACCTCCCCCACAATACCACTGAATTTCGTGAAGCTCTGCCAAAGATACTAGAGTGTCCACAAGTTTTTCATATTTTGGCCCTTATATTGCATAATATTGTAGCGCCTTCAATATCCAAATCAGCCTAGATTTTTAAAAACTGTAGACAGTATTACAGTCACAAGATTTTCACATTTTGACCTATATATTACATAATACTATAAGTGGCACCACTAACACTCATGTCAACAAAGATTTTTATACATTCTATAACTCCTAAACATTAAAGGGGCCTGTCTCAAAAATTGTGGGGTGCAGAGCATTGACGAGATAACCCCAAAATTCATACTGGTCATTTGACCTTGACCTTCAACTCGGATTAAAAAATTGCTCCGGTTCCAAAATATGCGACCCACATCCAGATTTCCATATACAGTCTGTTTGTTCAAATCTGGCTATACTTTTTAGAGTTATCGATGAAAAACAATAAACTTGGACAAATGCAAAGTGTACAGTGAATATCCATCAATATGTCTTGCAATCATCTGACAGGAAGCTTTAGAGGAACTATGGAATTCCTAATTCTGTTTTTACACTTTAACAGCATCAAAAATGCCATATTTGCTGCTTTTATCGTGCCAACCTTCCAAGCTTTCGCCACCGACATGTTGTTGAGACCTGGATGGAAGAGCATGGTCTGAGGGATCTCCAGGCTCCTATTGATCCATGTGATTAATCTTTATCACTAATTATTCAAAAAGGTCACATGACAATCTGACTACATCATCATCAGCCAATATGAACGATTGAATGAGTAATATTTCCAACCTTTGACACAGCAATGTTTGGCATAAATTAACCATATTGCAGTCACATTTAGCCAATGGGAAAGCATTTTACTGATGCAGACGAAGTTCTGAACTTTCAAATATACCCAACATGTGGTCTTACAAGAAGTGATCCAGTCCTTTGGAGGGCAGAAACTAGTGCTGTTTTTGCATTGTTTTGCCAATTTCCAAGAAAGTGCCTAAGAAAACATCGTACAAAGAACATTTGCCCTCAGACTCAGTTCAATAACATTCAACATTTTTATGTTGCAGCAAGACACCAACTTGAAGATACTGCAACATTTTGTGGACCATAAAAGCCCAAGTCGTACTCTCTTTCTTTAGTTTAACTTTAGGCATTTTGTTTTCTTTGGAATGCCAAGCATAACAACAATTGTGTCAATAAACAAGAGGGCTGTGTGAACAGCCCGAGCCTCAGCTGATCTGGACATTCATCACACTTGCAGCTCTATGAACTTGGGAAAGGATCAAGGACACCATGTTCTGAGTAAGTCTGACCTTTATAGAAGAACACTTACAAGTGCAACATCAAAGTTCAAGTAGTTCTCAAGTTATAATGAAGAGTATAAATTCATGTATGTAGCACTGTGACCCCACAGCTCTATGAACTGACAAGTCAGCTGAGCTAAAATCAGGAATCCGCAGCATTCCCACATAGTGAACAACTTTGTTTGGCCCTTCCATTAGGAACATATCCACCATGTGTAAGCTTAATCTGAGTGACTGTTCTGGAGAAGAAGTCGAAAATATCTATAACACACAAAAATTCACCAAAAAAAATTAGAAAAAAACTGCAGCGCCACCTGGTGAACAAATTAACAACAAGGAGTCCCTAGATGTCTTCCTGTGTGATATCAAAGCATTTGGGTAAGCAGTTTCGGAGAAGATTTTTTAAGATTTGTCCAAAAAAAACAACAAAAATTCATTAAAAATCCAAAAATCACTGGAGCATGACCACGTGAACAAAATTGGTAGAAACCCATCCAAGGTACATTGCCCACCAAGTTTGAAGTTAATCTGGATGACCGTTTTGGAGAAGAAGTCAAAAATGTGAATTAGCATTAGAATGCTCATTGACTTCCATAGTAATCAATAGGAAAGCTGCATTGACTGACAAGTACCCGAATTGAAAAAATCGTTAAAAATCAGGAATCTGCAGCATTCCCACATAGTGAACAACTTTGTTTGACCCTTCTACAAGGAACATATCCACCATGTTTCAGCTTAATCTGAGTGATGGTTCTGGACAAAAAGGCGAAAATAGCTATAACACACAAAAATTCATAAAAAATTAGGAAAAAATTGCAGCGCCACCTGGTGAACAAATTAAGAACTAGGAGTCCCAGGGAGTGTTCCTGTGTGATATCAAAGCAATTGGGTGAGTGTTTTCGGAGAAGAAGATTTCTTAAGATTTACCCAAAAAAGACGAAAAAAATTCATTAAAAATCCAAAAATCACTGTACCATGACCATTTGAACACACTTGGTAGAGACCCACCCAAGGCATATCTCCACCAAGTTTGAAGTGAATCTGGCTGACGGTTTTTGAGAAGAAGTCGAAAATGTGAATTGTGGACGACGGACGGACGGACGACGGACGGACGGACGGACGGACGACGGACGGACGACGGACCCTCAAAAAACCTCCGCTGACTGACAAGTCAGCTGAGGTAAAAATTAATTTCGAAGAGACAATGAATGTCCACAAAAATTAATTAAAGTCTGTCACTGCTAAGGAGAATGACAAAGAGAATGCAACTAACTTAAAAGACTTATCAATGCCGGTACGGCGGTATTAATTCCTTCCCGAGAACTTGCTTGTCGCCACATTTTCGTGGAATCAGAAGAAGAACTGAAAATTTGTCTGGGGAGATACTCACACATTTAAAAATGCACCCGCCAAAATGTTCATCAGATTAAAAATTCCATAAACATACCACTTTCAATGTTGACTTCTGCAAAATGTGTAAGTCAAAATGAGAAATGATCTCATAAAAGTACCAAGGTTTAACACTCCCAGATTGAGAAAGAATCTTAAACTTTTTTTTCAATTTTGATTTTTATTCTTACCTTTGCCTTCAAAATTTTGCTTTAAAGATATTAAAAAAGTGAGTCAACCAGTTTTATTTTTATTTCGACCACCTCATCGCAAAAGCAGCCAAAAAAAGTCTGTAAACCAAACAATAAAAAACAAAAGGCCTGATGAAACACCAGAATATAAAATAATATACGGAGAGAGGAATATGAAATTAAAACTCCAGAATATGCCAAAAACTCCATTTTCCTCATCACATTTCAAAATTTTCTAAGGGAGCATGTCCCTGAAGCCCCTTAGTCACAGCCTCACTTTGATCTGCAAGGGGCTACCAAAAGCCTGGCATGGCCAGCACACAAGAGACCTAGTGGCCCGGCAGGACTACTCCCAATAAAAGTTAAATCCAGACCCTGCTATACTGAAGAATGATAAATCAACAAAGACATCAAGGCGGGGTCAAAGCTGTAGCACTGTCTTACAGCAAAAAGAGCAGCAGGTGATGTGTACAGTGCCTTCACAGTGGGTAACAGGAAGAACAGTTAACCGCCCTACCTGACCAATCACCAGCACCAATTTCTTCCTAAGGTATAATGATATGAAATGTAATGAGCAAAGTATCGTGAAATGCTGGTCTTTTAAGGCAGGAAGTCTTTCATGAGATTGCCTCTGAAGGCAGAACACACACCGACCACTGTGCTTCCACACTATGTTCAATTTAACCCCAGAATTGCTGTTTTATTGATGTGCCATTTTGCCTGCATGTTCTGTGAAACTTGGGATCAGTGACCTTTTGCTGATGGTACAGTGGTACCTGCAATGTAAGACCACTGCTGTCAGAGACCACCTGGCTTTTGTGGCACATTTCTGATAGTGCAACAGTCTAGATTCTTTTTAAATTTACCGCCTGTTATATGTGACCATTTTGGCTGACAAAACAGGTGATCTTAAATAGCAGGTACCACTGTACTAGCATTTATTTTCACTCTATGTTAATTCAATTCCATGCCAAATTAAAAAATACATGAATGATTTGTGCTTATGGCCTCAAGTGTTGATGAATTCAGTATCACCCCCCCCCCCCTCAACTTCAAAGGGTTTCAAATCCATATACCATTCAACACTTCTTGGTCATTCATTTACATTTTGACTGTAGTAGTATTCTTTGCTTGTACGGTTTTGCAAAATTTAGCACAATGGAACCCCATAAAAACTGCTCCCAAGAAAAATTTTTGCTGCAATTTTTTGCCCAAACCCCAAAATATGTGTGGTTAGAGTAAGTAACATGGCAAAAAAAAAAAAAAAAAAAAAAGGGGTAAACATCTGAAATAATTATTTTATTTTTCACAATATATATATATATATATAAACATACATACATACAAACATGTATATACACATATATAGGTAATGAAGTTGAAGTATTAACTATCTAATTCTGCTCTCTGATATTTGAATAGCATGACGAGGATATACATCATAGATGTACATGTAGGTGTAGTTATGCACATACATGAACTTTAATTTTTGGGGGGGGGGGGTATGACTGTAGTACCTAGACAGTGTCATGGTACCTGTCTTCAGAGTCCACCCTGATGAAACACCAGCTGCTTTGAAAGATAATCTTTCCTCGATTAACTTTGTGTAGTACTTTCCACATTATCAACACCTGAAAAACCACCTCTCTTGTGTGATCATAATTTGGTTCTTTCTTGCAGTGTCAGTGTCCTGCAAAGCCAGGTTTCACTGTGTCACATGCTGACCTGTCCTATAAATCAGTCCAGCAAGTGCTGTTAAAAGTATGCTGTCACTTATCTACCAGTTGCAAATTTATGTGCTGCATGCTGTCAGTTATCTGTACCAGACCTGACCAGCTGTATGTTAAGGGGGTGCATTCCTTACTGGGGCAGTATGGCGTGGCAGCCCCTCATACTTTAGTCATAGTTTATCAAGTATTATTATCTACATACCAATCTCATGAACACAAACCAGTGGTAACTGGCAGTGTTAACCATTGGGAGATTGGTCCCTTGTGAAACAGTTTTGTAACTTGGCCATATAGTGGTGTCCATGACTTCCTCAGACAACAAGAAGCCAGAGAAGGACAAGGATCACTGGTTGGCCCAAGAAACTATTTAGCAGGTCACGGCACCAAATCATTGATGTCAGACAAAACACTGCTAAATTAATCTTGTGCAAAATTTACTGGAACCTCACACATGTACATAATGTGAGCTCTGTTGACTTCAGGTTGCAGAGCTTATAGAAATCTGTCTGTGGTTTTGTCCCACTATCTTTTTGTGACACTTTCTGAAGCTGATTGCCACCAGGCCTTGCAACATCTCTCTATAGAAATCTGTCTGTGGTTTTGTCCCACTATCTTTTTGTGACACTTTCTGAAGCTGATTGCCACCAGGCCTTGCAACATCTCTCTCTCTCTCTCTCTCTCTCTCTCTCTCTCTCTCTCTCTCTCTCTCTCTCTCTCTCTCTCTCTCTCTCTCTCTCTCTCTCTCTCTCTCTCTCTCTCTCTCTCTCTCTCTCTCTCTCTCTCTCTCTCTCTCTCTCTCTCTCTCTCTCTCTCTCTCTCTCTCTCTCTCTCTCTCTCTCTCTCTCTCTCTCTCTCCGCCCCCCACCCATACTTTTCTCGGACACTATTTTACATAAAAACTCCAAACTCGGCATGATTGTACCTCCATACAAGGAGTTTGACTGTTTTGTACAGAACAATGAAGATGTACAAAATTATGCAAATTAGGGACATTTGAAATTTTAAATCTTGAATATCTTAAAAAGTATATTAGATAGAGCTGTCATTCCAACTTCTACTTGGGGGTTATTGACCAGTGTGCATCTAATGAATTTAAAACAAAAGTTGTAGCAATTTAAATTATGCTAATTAGCAGCATTTGAAATTTTAAAACTTTAATATCTTCAGAACTATTATAGATAGAGATGTCATTTTAACTTTTACTAGGGGGTTATTGATCATTGCGCATGTAATGAATCTAAAGCAAAAGTTGTAGCAATTTAAATTATGCTAATTGGCAGTATTCAAAATTTTAAATCATGAATAACTTCAAAGCTATAATAGATAGAGATGCCATTCCAACTTCTACTCCTGAGTTATGGAATAGTTGTACATTGCCATACCAATATGCTTTGAAGACACACACACTGATTTGCTATGCAGCAAATCATCTTTCCTAGTTTCACATTGTCATTAAACAGTTCCTGCAGGTCTATGCACAGGGACTTGTAGTTGCCATAGAAATCCCATAAATAATTACGTCTTTTGTCGGCACCAATTCCAGCTTGGCCACACACTAAACACTTTGTTTCCTTTGTTTTTAAAAGGGGCGTGCCCACCGATGCTGATGTTTGAACCAGACTGGTACGTCACCTTTGGTGACTAACTGGTCCGTTTTTCTGTGCAGAATAAGTCAGGGCCTTCGGCGACTGTGTGCCTTTTTCACTTTTTAAAAAAAATTTTAATGCAATAACCTCTTGATTGGGACAAAATATGACACACAGGTTGGGAGCCAGACTAACAAAAGGTATTAAAATCCAGGTAAAGTTCAATATTGGTGGTACACATGTCTATGGACCAACTAAAATGTGAAAATTTTGAGAATGCAGTTTTTTGAAGAGTTTTTGTCGAAACACCATGAAATTTAATTGGACTGTACATTACTCAGGCAAAAAGACCTTGAAATTTGGTAGAGTGACCTACAGTATTACATAAGATATGGACTGAAACATGTTGAAAACACATTAACTTAATTTTTTTGAGACAGAGTTAGGCTATTACACCAAATGTACATGATGTACCACAAATGTACATCATACCTGGGTGGATGTTTGATATGCATATCTTGACCTGTTTTCTCAAGGTCAAGGAGGGAATTTATTTGAGGTAATGGCCTTTTGCGATGGTCATTACACTGTACAATCAAAAATTTTCAAGAGGGATAAATATTCCTAAATTTTCTCAAGTTGTAGACTCTATTTGGGAATATTAAACTTGTGAAAATTTTGATGGAGTCACAACACAAAAAAACATCTTTTACATATAAAACTTTTTTGTGGTGTCAATTTGGGAAAAAAAACTTGTGAAAATCTCTTTTGAGGCTAATTTAGGAGATTTTATGCTTGGGAATATAAATGATTATGCAGTATGTCAATTTTTTTTTTTACATTAAATCCATATACTATTACAGGAACACTATACAGATATGAGTATGATATGTAGGTTATAGCAAAATTAATCAAATCGATTGAATTTCCCAGTCACTATAAAAATAATCAGCATGATTAAAGCAAACTGTGGTCCTCATCTTGATAGGTTACTCTCCCCCCCCCCATAGGCCACTTTTCCATACAGCAAGTATACTATTTTTATTTTATTTCCCCCCTCAAGAGAAGCAACCCCTCCTTATAAGACCATAATTCTTGTGCACTTGGAATGGCTTGATACCAAGGGGACCACTGTGTATATAAAAACAGTTGCACACACTGTACAGGAAAATATCACAAAACTGTGTCACTTCCATGACATGTTGGGGGTGAGGGGTTAATCCTGTATTAAATTTCCTATACAACCCCTTGTTAAAAACATAACAGAAAAGACTTACAACAGTTCATAAAGTCCTGTCTGTCCAACAGTGAACATGCTGAAGAGCTCAATGTAAATTGTGTAGGGGCACAAAGTACATGACGTACATGTTGGTAGTTTATCAGTACACCAACACTTCACACACTTTAAACTTTATGATGTCATGGAATCCATGTCCATATATAAAGTTATGTAGAAGTAATTAATGATTGACATTTATCAAAATATATAAAATGTGTTTGTTTGGGGTTACCTGGTGACATTAATGCCAAAACGAGGTGAGACAGGCAGCTCAATTTTTCTTATCTTCTTTTTTTAGGGGGCGGGTGGGAGTGGGGACTCAATTGTCCATGTTCCATTAAGAAAACAAGTCTTCACCACCTGCATGGTGTTCAAAGCTGACCAATGGGAAGTATATTGGCCCATTGCAGTGATCAAGAAAGAAATGTACTCTGACAGCTTTGTATGGAGTATTATAACCTAGACAGGAATGGATTATAACCTAGACAGGAATGGATTATAACCTAGCATAAAAATTATTGGTGTAATGATAAGAGGCATTTGGGTTCAGAAAACCAATAACTTTTATATGTCGAGAACTCTCACATCCAGTTATCATCCCAAGACCAATGCTAGATGTACGTGAGAGAATAAACTGATTCACTGAGCAGACACTTCGCACTTATATATAAGAGGACCAAAGAGACTGGGATTTAGTCCTTCAGAGTGTCATGATGACACTTAGTTTTACTCCTACTACTCAATCTGCCATGTTTTCACCTTATCACATTTTCTTTGCTAGGGAACCAAATCGTCCAATTGATGTTGCCTTGACACCCTCCTCTCAGGTCCGTCAAGATCATCAAGTCCACCTGAATAAAACATTTCTTCATGTTACAAAAGCTAGGGAGCTTGCAAAGAAGAATGGCGAGGAAGCTCTAAAGAACAACATGACAAGAAGTCCAAAGCTCCAACCTTCAAAATTCATGATAATGTATGGCTTTATTGTGCTAAGACAAGCTCCGGCTTGAGTCCAAAGCTGTGCAGGAAATGGCCAGGGCCATATTACATTGCACATGTGGATGAAAACCACACCTAAGGGCTTTTTCATTGCCAAACTCACAAGAGAGTGCGGTCTAGGGTCCATGTAAATAGACTGAAGCCTGTTAAAATTTTTATCATCACATGTGATTTCTAAACTGTTATTATGTTTTAGTGTTGTTGCAACACTTGCTGCATTTTAATTGCTCCACATTTATATTGATGGTTAATTCCAATATGCGTACCTTATACATAAATGTACTTCAATCAAATGGTTGTTTTGAAAATACTTAACACGAATGTTATATCTCTTTTCACTTCCAGAACTTGACAGTCAATATCAAGTTGTTATATAATAGAGACACCCATCTATATACATTTTTGCCAATATCTTGGGCAAAACTTGACATGATTTATTGAATCCTTTAACTGATTCTGTCTTGTATTGACATTCCATGAAAAAGACCACACTGCTGTATTAATTCCTGGTGGGTACAACACTTCATACCAAACTGATACTTTACACATTCAGTCCCCAAATTCTCATCTTATAGAACAAAGTGAACGTAAAGAAAATTACTAAATATAATAATGATTTTAGGTTTCAGGTCAAACTACTTATCTAGCCCTATTGTTTTCATGCATCACTTGTGTACATCAGGTGCACTGTGACATGCAAAAACACATCAACCAAAAATTTTGTAAGGTCGCAATGATTTGAACTGTTTAAAATATTTTATGCATATTTCATATCTTAAACTATTGTTTTAGACAAAATACAGGATACAATGGTTTTCTGTTAACAAATAAACAAAAAAACATTTACACGTGTACAGATTAATGTTTAACCCTAGCGCTGTGGGGCCCGTTTACATGGTCCAAAACGCAGGTTAAAAAAACAATTCAGCAGAAAACTGCGTTTAAAGTGCTAAACATTGTCTGTGATATTGGTAAGCCATCCAGAAAAACCCTGAAGCAACAATAACATATAAACCCTGCATATGAGTAATAACAGTATTTCCAGTCACTACCTTATCAAATAGAACCCAAGTGAAGAAGTAAAACAGAATTCACATTCCAACTGGTGTGCCACTGAGCTTTACAGACAAGGCAGCAGAAGTGAGCAATGTCATGACGGAACAACTGAGCTTTACAGACAAGGCAGCAGAAGTGAGCAATGTCGTGATGCAACACATACATGCTGCAAATCTATTTTGCACATTATGACTGTACAAAAGTCCTCTGTGCTGCCAATATTATGGAATTCTTTCACTACCCTTGCACAAAATTAACTTGGTCAGAGAAAGCATTCAAACCAAACCACGTCGATTTGTTGGGACTATCACATAAATTACCAAATTTTGGACCTCCCATGGACTCATTTACAGAGCTATTTTTACCCATGCAATGAAATCATGTCACCAATTTAATATTACATATTTTATTTCAAATACATTTGGTTCACTAAGAAGGAGTGCATGTGTAATTTCAGTATATTTTTAACTATCAAATTACAGGTCATGAATATGAACAGCAAAAACAAGAAACTGGAATAATTTCAGAATCATCCATTATTGCTCTGTGAGTTTCAAATCTGAAACTATTCAGACTGATAACTTATGCGAATCACTGCAGTTAATTTCAACAAAACTTCCTCATATTACTAATGCTTTAAGCATATATTTGATGTTAAATGGCAGACAGTACTATCTGACTGTGATTTACATGTGTTGTATATTGTGTTATCATGATTATTCTGCTGACAGGTGCAATCTCCTAGAGTACATTTTTCACTCTTGTGAACACGTGGACTCAGCATACAAAAATATATACATGCACTTTGTACCTTTCATCTTAAAGGAACAAAATTATAGAAAGCAAATGATGCAGTATCAAGTTATGGAGACCTAGCAGACAGACATTAGCTTGTATCATTTATCATTTTAAAATTATCTGACCATGTTGATGGCGGAGCATCTACTTTATGAGGAGGACAGGCAGATATAACCTAGACAAGAATGGGCACTCCACATATGACTAGAAGCCGATCAGTGACCGAAAACCCCTCGGCCAGGATGGAGGGACGGACCTCCTTTGAAACTTAAAAGCGTCATACACTATTCCACCATACCGACACTGGTATAAACAGGTAAATAGTAATACAATTTTTAGCACCATAAAGTTAACTAGAGGTGTTATGAGGTAAAGTGTACTAAGGTGTTAGCTGGAAGCCACCTCTTCACTATATCTACTGGATGATAGCTGACATGAAAGAAATCCTGCAAAAAGTGAGTATGATCATGGCTTTCCGACTTAAGACGGACTACAGAAAATTCTCTAGGTGGGTTAAGTATACTTTACCCCAGGTACATTCCCTCTTACCAATCTAAACACTTTGAGGACTACGCTTTGTCATTTCAAGCTCCATCTTGACATTGTTTGACTAATGTTCTTGAGTTAGTGTTGTATTTTTGAGGTATTTGGTCATATCTCTGGAAACATTTCAACAAGAGTTTTGTGTAGTAGCTGTTTGTTACAACTTTTGCGTTGTAGTTTTTGCAACAAAGTTCTGACTCTTTTGACAAAATCGCTAAAAAGTGTGATGTTTCTAGCAATACGTATCACCTGTCTGATACAAACTTCATATGCTTGTTTCTCTGGAATGTTTCCTGTCAGATCAGGGTAGGCAGTAATATCAAATTTGAACTGGTCTTTCTTGTCAAATGTTTTTGTTATATACTGGTTGTTCTTTATTTCTATATCTAGATCAAGGAAAGTAGCTTTTGTATCACTTTCATTTTTGAGATTTGATATTAGTTCTTTGGGATATATGTTTTTTTCCAATTTCCCTTCATTTCATCTCCATTGTTTAAAGTACACAGGGCATCTATAAATATTTTTGTGTGAGAATATGATCTTCTTGTAGCTGTAAAGTTTGTTTTTGCCAATTCCTCCATCTTTTTTGATTCATAATAATATAAGTAAAGGTTGGTAATATATGGGGCTGGATCTGTTCCCATTGGTATGCCTACTATACAGATGGACGAACGCGTAGGTGACAACAATACCCCTCCTGTAGGTCGAGGTTACTTCTGTTTGACCTAATGACAAAGCTTTGGTGCAAATCCAATAAGCAGAAATATCATGGCAAGGCCATTTTTCTTCAATGCAGCACTGTGATCTAAATATGTGACCCAGTGACCTAGTTTTCACTAGGTGTCTGAGGCATCCTTAGGACCAACTGTCATAAATAATTGGTGCAGCTACAAAGAGTAATTTAATATTTGAAGATATCATGGTACCACCATTTTCTTCAATGCAACACTGTGACCTAAATATGTGACCCAGTGACCTAGTTTTGATAGGCATCTGAGGCATCCTTATGACCAATTGTCATAAACAACTGACGAAGCTCTACATTCAATATTTAGATATTGTGTTAGTTCCGTCGTTTTCTTTAATGTAGTACTGTGACCTAAATATTTGACCCAGTGATCTACTTTTCATTGGACACATGAAGCACCTCAGTGGCCCCCTGTGATAAAAATTTGATCTCTGGAAAGTGAGTATTTTTGGAGATATGGCATTAACAAGGCATGGACAGACAGAGGGACGCCCAGGTGACAACAATACCCCCCTTCCCGGCCTACAGGCCGAGGGGTAAAAATTATTGGTGTAATCATAAGAGGCATTTGGGTTCAGAAAAAACAATATTTTAACTTCATGTTCAGAAGAAAATATTTACAAGTCAAAAGTTGTGATAAAATGTAATTCTTGTAAAAGAAATGTATCCTTTGCATCTACCCCCATAATTTGGCAGGTTGATCACTCAGACAATAGCAACAGGTAGCTGTAGCACTATTTCCTGTCAAAAACAGTGCTGCCCGTCTCAGACACAGAGCGTTGTGTCCCACTGGCCCCGGTCATCAGCTGTCATGCACTAGTCACAGTGTTGGCATTGCTGCCTTCTGTTGCTATTATAATTTCAATTGAATTCTGTGTAAGTCTAGAATTTAACTCATTGTCCTTTCCTTAGTTTTATGATTTTTTTTCTGCATAACTTGAAGTCTGTCAGCTAATTTTGACTGTTTCTGTCCTGGTTTCAAGTCTGGCATTAAGGTTGAGTTGCCAGGTGCCAAAATGTTAATGTTATGTGTTGCCTGGACTTATGTTTGAGTTTTGTGTCACTGTGGAGATGGTCACCTGTACACATGTATAAGTACTGAGGTCTTGATGAGAGATCGCAGACACACAGAGCGGCAGAGTGAGACTCTCGCTACATTGTAGCTGCTGTATCCTGAGGAATAAATGATTGAGAGCAATTTTGTTGAGTAAACGCTGTGTTGGATGGTCATTCTACAAGGATCCCTCAGTCTACCCCAAGCAGGTGCCTATCAGAGCTACGTTCCATGACACCCCCATCTTTCAGCATAGATGACTGTATGTATCACTGAATACTCAATAGACCAGGTGCTGTCAGAGAATGACTGTCAAAATTTCCAAATCAACAACCCTATGAAGGTACTATACTTACAAGTATATATCTCAGTATGAGCTCTTTTCACTTGTGCACAGTAGTGACTTCCCTCTTTTGGCAGACCACCTGCCTTTTGTAACTGCAATGTAGGTGTATTTTCACTGAGCAAAAACTCCTTCTGATAACATAAGGTGGCTTTACTGTAGACTGAAATAGCCCATATACATGTAGAAGTACAGTACAGCAAACAGTACACCAAGGAGACTTCACAAGTAGCCTCCTTGAGTATACATTACAAAGAAAAGATAAAGGATAAACCTTATGGTACAGCAACATAGCACCTATCTGTATATCTGTGGAAAAACAATGTGACCAAGATACACAAAGTCTTCACACCATTTATTATTATTATTTTTTTTTTTTGGTCGAATTTGGTCAAACTCTTGAGTCTAATGCTCAACTGCAACAATTTTGAGTTCAATGGTGAACACTACAAACAGATCTCTGGGACTGCAATGGGCACCCGGGTCGCTCCTTCATTTGCCAACCTGTTCATGGCAGATCTTGAGGAGAACTGTCTCCTTAAATACCTGCTACAACCTCTGGTTTGGTATAGGTTCATAGATGACGTGTTTTGCATCTGGACTTACGGTAGAGATGAATTAATTAAATTCATTTCCCATCTGAATTCCTGCCATCCCTCCATCAAATTAACTTCTAATCTCTCCACTTCAGAGATGAATTTTTCTTGACACTACTGTCAAGATAGATGATCAACATAAAGCGTATACATCTCTTTATGTAAAACCCACAGATACACACACGTATCTTCACTACCGGTCCGCTCACCCTAAGCATTCCATCTCTGGTGGCCCCTACAGTCAGTTGCACAAGGTCAAACGCATATGCAGCAAGCCCGAGGATTTTGATGTAAATGCACACAAAATCCTATCCTACTACAAAGATAGAGGCTATCCCCCAGAATTTCTAGGCTCTGCTTTGGAGAAAATACGCTCCATTGAAAGAGATGATCAGTTGAAATCAACATCAACAGAAAATCCCAATGACCTGACAAACTATTCCTGATCACATGCTACAATCCATCACTACCCCCTATTAGGGATATTGTCCAAAACAATTGGAAAATCCTTGAGGCCTCACGTAATGCAGCCTCATTGGTGGATAAGGAAGTAGTGATGGGCTTCAAACGTGCACAAAATCTAAAGGATGTACTGCCCAATTCTAGGATCAGATACCAGGAAAATACTTCTCCGCATCCGGGAGTGTCCGGCACAAAGCAGAGAAATTCTTGTCACAGTAACAACTGCAGATACTGCACCCACCTGAACAAGAGCAGTCGTGCAAAGAGTACACAAACTGGCAGGACCTATGTCGTTCCTGGCCAAATTTGCTGTGAGAGTTCAAACTTAGTTTACCTCCTCACTTGCAATTTTTGTAACAAACAGTATGTCGGCCAAACACTACGCCAACTTAGAGAAAGATTAAGAGAGCATTTTCGTTACATTGAGAACAAAATGGACTTGCAACCCTTGGGCAGACATTTTGCCCTTCCAAACCATGATGGACTTGACCTACAAGTGCAGGTGTTGGAATTCATCCAAACACCTCCCCTCCTTGAGTGCACAAAACTTCTGCGCTTGGAGAGGGAGAGACATTGGATTCACCAATTGCGTTCCATAGAGCCTTTCAGCTCACTCGCTCTGTCTAATGCTAAAATTTTGTATCAAGCTCATCCCAGCATGCATTTAAGTGCCTTTATTCTCACATCGGTGTTAATAAAATCAATACGGATTTAAAGTTTTTTACCACAGCAGGACAAAGAATTTTCCTGCCAGCCCCTGTGAAAGGGCATCAGGTGCAAAAGCACGCAGTTCACCTGGTAAACAGCTCCATACTTTTACACTGGTTGACCTTTAACCAGTATGTTCAGTTTCCAAATTAGGAATTTGAACAGTTCAAACATTTGTTTGAAATTCCGAGTTATGTGGTAACGAGAATGAAACTAGGCCTTTTGCCTAGAATACGCATGTGCATAGACGTGCACAACGTAGCAACGTAATTGTTACCCCTCACTATAAATATGGAAGCCTTTTCAAATCCCAACCAGTGCCTGATGAGACCCATCTAAGGTCGAAATGCGTCGCACAGCTGTTACTGCCTTGGCTACTTGCCTTGTCACATTTGCTTCACGCCATTTAGTTTTACAAGATTAATGTTAAAATGTACTTTGGGGTGATTCATGTAATGATAATGATATGGTACCTCTTTTGGGTGACCAACTGCAGAGCCTGACCAGTGACCACCAAAAATGACTGCAAAAGGCCACTTATCCATCCAGAAATTCTCCATTTCAGGTAAGTAAAACTTACGTATTTTGTACAAGATTAGTAAAATAATTTGTCAAAACCAGTTCACAAATTCAAGACATGTTTATATATTACCAATAACTGCATAAACATATGACTACATTATGGAATGGGGTCTAATAAGTGTGAAACAATCATGTTTCAATAAAAAATTGTGGATGGGAATTAGAAGTGGTGGTTAATTATTGAGTAAGAGGCGCAAAAGCTGGACCTCTATCAGGAAACCACCTACTTTATGTAAGGCCAGCCTTAAAAATATTCGTTTCCAGTAACACAAATTTTGTGAAGTCAAAGAGTAGGGAGGAAATATTTTTTTTTACACTCCTGATAAAACACAGGAGGGAGGGAGGAATTTTTTTTTTTTTAGCCTGCCGACAAAAACCATGAGGGACACTCGGCATTATTTTTTTCTCGCAGTGTTCACATTCAACCTCCTGTGGGTTAAGATTTGGGTACATTTACAGTATCCATGTCTTTGGTATGGTGCGTTTTTGGAGCCCGCTCTAGCGCTGCATGAAAGTTGAACATAAGAGACATTGTCAAACTCGCCGTCTTCAAGACCGTCACTGCCATCATCGGGCCAAAACTGTTGGAGTATCTGTTTGAATGTAGAAGCTCTATTCACTCTAATTAGCTTGTTTCTCAGTTTACATTTGGTAGTTCTGCTGTTTTCTATGACCGTCATCACGGTCATGGAGAAAACAGTTGTTGCGTCTTCTTGCATTGCCGCCATTTTCCCACGTTTTCTGGGACAGGGGATCATTCGTTAAATATTTCAAGTTCGCATTTTCATCAATAGATGGCGCGGACAACCGCATCAATATCTTTTTTTTGGCTGCATGGAAATTACAACCGCACTTTTTGGTACCGTTTTCAGCCCATACGGCCGCGTTGCCGGTAACAAGAATATTTTTAAGGCTGGCCTAATGTGACCTTAGATGGTATCATGGTACTGGGAGTGGTCCCTCAAGGTAGGGACTGAGTGCTGTATTGCATTAAACAAGAGGGCTGTGTGATCAGCCCATGCTGAGCTGACCCAGACATTCATCACACTTGTGGTTTTCTGAACTTGGGATTGGATCAAGGTCACCCATGTACTGAGTAAGTCTGACCTTTATGGAAGAACATTAACATGTGGAACATCAAGGTCCCAGTTCAAGAAGTTCTCCAGTTATAGTCTGAACAGTAAAATTCATGTATGTTGCACTGTGACCCCAGAAATGAGGTCAAGGTCACTCATGTACTGTCTAAGCGTGACCTTCATAGAGAAACATTAACATGTACAACATTAAGATCCCAACTCAAAGTAGATCTCGAGTTATCAAGCGAACAGTAAATTTCATGTCAGTTGTCCAGTGACCTTTGAAATGAGGTAAAGGTCCAAAAATCACTGGCGCAGGACCACTTGCACAAAATTGGTACACACTTATCAAAGGTACATCCCTACCAACTTTGACACAAATCTGGCCAAAATTAAATAACCATTACAAGAAATTCCCCATGGAAAACTGTCCTATTAAAACTTCATGAAAGATTTTCAAAAAAAAAAAAAAAATCAATGGAGCATGACCATTTCAACATACTTGGTAGAGACCCACCCAAGGTACACTGCCAACAAGTTTAAAGTCAATCTGGATGAAAGTTTTGGAAAAGTTGAAAATGTGAATTAGCATTAGAATGCCCATTGACCATGTTGACTTGCATACATGTTGTAATCAATAGGAAAAATGCATTTACTGAAAAGTACCCAAGTTGCAAAAATCGTTAAAAATCAGGAATCCACAGCAGTGCCACCTAGTGAACAACTTTGTTTGACCCTTCCACAAGGAACATGTCCACCAAGTATCAGCTTAATCTGAGAGGAGTTCTGGAGAAGATGTCAAAAATAGCAGAAACACACACCAAAAATCACAAAACATCAGGAAAAAAATTGCAGCGCCACCTGGTACACAAATTAAGAACCTCGAGTGTTCCTGTGTGATATCAAATCAATTAAGTGAGTGGTTTAGGAGAAGATTTTTTAAGATTTGCTCCCCAACAGAACAAAAAATTCACAGAAAATCCAAAAGTCACTAAAGCGTGACTATTTGAACAAAATTGATAGAGACCCATCCAAGGTACACCCCACCAAGTTTGAAGTGAATCTGGCCAAAGGTTTTGGAGAAGAGGAAAATGTGAATTGTGGACGGACAGATGATTGACCATCCTATAAGCTCAACTGAATGACAAGTCAGCTGAGCTAAAAATCACTTGAAATATCACATAATGTGCACATAATTTTACTGCCAGGTAGATAAGATCATATTAGATTTACATGTACTTACAATAATTATTTCACTAATTGCGAAAGTACACATATATATGACTGGTATATTTTTCTCCAGTCTGATCGAAGCTACAAGAATTACTTTATAGGTACAATCTGAAAATGGTTATAAGCAAAAGCTGAGCACTCAACCCATGCCAAGGAAAGTTACCGTCTCAGTTTTAATTCAAGGGACAAGGGGTTAACAAAAAACTAGAACAGTCTGATTGTCCACCAGAAAATCAAATGCCTGCCTTACCAGTTGTCACCCTCAACCTTCTAATTTAAATGCTTTAAGACTTATGGCATCTGCAACAATTTCAAGGAAATGCCTGCGTGACCTTGAAATATAGGTCAAGGTTACGCATCTGCAATCCCAAGCAAGGTCTTATAAAGTACATAATCCCACAAAATTTCAACCAACCTCCATACTTAAATACTTTAAGACTTGTCATGTCTGCAATAATTTTGGAGAAAATGGCTGTGTGATCTTGAAAAATAAGTCAACAGTCTTAATCTGGTTCTTATACTTGTACATAATCACACAAAATTTTAACCTAGTAAGTCCAATTCTTCTGGAATTATCGCACCTGCATTTATTTTCAAGGAAATACCCCTGTGACTTTGAAAAATTGGTCAAGGTCAAACATCTGCAATCACTAGCAAGGTCTTATAAAAGTCTTATATAGAAAAATAATCACACAAAATTTCAACCTCCCTCAGTCAAATCCCTCTCAAGTGTATCCGCAATGATTTTTTAAAAGTGTTCTTGTGACCTTGAAAATAGGTCAAGGTCACCTATCTAAAATCCCAACCTAGCTTGTATCATGGTACATAATCATGCAAAATTTCAACCTTCTAAGTCTAATCATTGTGGAGTTAATGCGTTCACATCGATTTTTGATGAAATATCCACGTGACTTTGAAAAATTGGTCAAGGCCACCAATTTGCAATGCCAAGCCAGGTATTATATAAGTACACATTCAGAAAAAAAATCAACTTCCCAAGTCAAAATCTTTGAGTTATCGCACTGGCAGCTTCTGTAACATCAAGGAAGTGCTTTTGACCTTGAAAAAAAGTCAAGGTCAAAGATCTGCAACCACAAGCAAGGTGCTATTAAAGTCTTACTTGGAAATATAATCACACAAAATTTCAACATCCTCAGTCATATTATGGTACATAATCATGCAAAACTTCAACCTCTTTAGTCAAATCCTTGCCGAGTTATCGCATTCGCATTGATTTTCAATGAAATACCCACGTGACCTTGAAAAATTGGTGACGGTCACCAATTTGCAATCCCAAGCAAGGTCTCACATGGGAACATATTTACAAATTAAATTCAACTTTCGAAGTCAAATCTTTCTTGAGTTATCACGTTCGCAAATGTGTTGAAGAAGAACAAGACGAAGAGGAATAAACGGATGCAAAAACGATATGTCCCCTGTGGCACGGGGAGACATCATAATTCAATATTCATGCAAAATATGTGACTGTTCCATGCCTTTGATTCACGAATTGACATTGAATAAATGTAACAATATGGTTTAAATTCACATGTAGGCCTACCTGTATATGTAGATGCTCACTTTATCAGATCAGTCCATTATTATCAACTTACATATAATACCCATGCATTTATGTAACTGTAAACAGTACTTCAGTTTGCTTTTTATCACAGCAGTATCAAACGTGTATCTATATTGTCACAGCCTGCACTATAAAGGCTTCATCTGACGTTGCCTGAGAAACCAGGAGCAGAGATCTACCTGTCCATTCAAAAATTTTCTCTTCATTTACCATAGTTTAAGTCTGACAATATGCTGCATTGTACACTCATTCAAATACATAGGTCCCTTTCATCACAGACCACCCCCACTGCAATACAGAAGTGGCCTTAAAAGACTGTTGGTCTCTCACAACAGGTAGACTGACATGAGAAGTATAGGATTTGGCAATTTGGAAAAGCAGTCTATCATGAGAAGATGGTCTCTCATGACAGTGACTACTTCAGAGTATTTTTCCTCGCATGTTAGAAAGAAGCATACATATTGTGCAATTATTTATGTATAAATGGGCTTTATGGGAACATGGTTAAGGACTATGAGCTTTTAAGGGACAATTGTCCAGTAATTTAGATTTGATGGCCATGAATATTAGTCATAAGATAATATGTAGCTCTTCAAATTTCACAGTAATAATTCAATTTGAAATTCAGAACTTTTTTCTGACATTTTTTCTTCATGAAACTATCCTTAATGGGAACATTATTAACGGCCATGAATGACTGACAACTGAAATCCATTGCCAATCAAAGTAGGTGAATTAATGGATATCTACCTACCAGAAACTAAACGGATATGTAACCCTTTCTTCATGGCCATTACATTATACGTGTACATCATTCTGGCTGATGGTGTTGGTGGGGGGTGGGGGGGGGGGGAGGTGGTTAAAAAATCACATATAAATCTGTTAAAAAACTTTGCATGTAAATGATGAGGTATTGCCAAAACATTGGGGGGGGGGATGGAATATTTCTAATAAGTTGTTCCTTGACCTTCATAAAAAGTATGTCTTCATAAGAAGGAAGCTAAGAGGTTTGATAACTTGCACAAATATCGAACTGATAAAAACAAAAAGATAAGATAAAGGTGTCCCCACTATCATAACATGGCAAATAACCCATGCCTTTCATCTCCACAGTTTACATGTAACTTACAGTGTAATCAACTCCGGTAAGCATATTAGTATTACACTGACAGTCCATACTCACAAAAGTGGTTGTGTCTTTATGATGACATATTTTTTACACACTCTGCACAGTACTTGTTCTTAATAATTGGGTTGTTTCAGGTATGTTGCAATAACAAGGGCGGGTTCCACAAGATGCACAATATCACATTTTGTGGTTTAATCCCTTTAGAATGAAATCAAGCACAGCTCTACCATTTGCATGTCCCCTAGGCCCGGACAAGTCAACCAAAATTTATTTTAGGTTAAATGAAGTACTTTTACTGATATCCCCTCTGCCTCATGATCACATTTATAGGTTTCCACCCATTATAAAGTCACCCTACACTCTGCTGAAGCAAGCTGACATCCTTCTGTAACTACAAATGCTGGTCCTGAATACAATATTCTAGTGTCAGTGTTGCCATGTTTTTGTACACTTTCTTGAAATACTTTGCATATCACAGGAATGCAGACTGAAAAACCATTCTAAGATAATGCGAGAAAAAAAAACACAAAAAAGATGCTTCTCTTTTTCACACACATCAAGATTTTCTGTTGCCTCACTTTTCTTTTTTATTGTCATTCTGCCTGAGTGACAATTTTTTTTCAACTGCCAAGTTGATGACCAGTGCCCTGTCACACTGTAGGCACAGCATGTTAACAAATGATTCATCTTTACATGTCATTTAATTCATACTTCATGTTCAGTGTATATATATATATATATATATATATATATATATATATATATATATATATATATATATATATATATATATATATATATATATATATATATATATATATATATATACAGTAAAACCTGTTTTGAGTGATGAAAGACCACCTGTCTTTTCAGACCATGTTTCCTATGTCCCTTTTGTTACCTTTCCTGTCATTGTACCTCTATTGAGAGACCACCTGCCTTACATGTATGTGACCACATTTTGGCCTGCCCGGGGGGGGGGGGGGGTCTCTCAAAACAGGTTTCATATATTTGAGCTAACCTTTATAATAAAATTTCCAAAGTTAGTTTTAGGCCACATTAAGAGCTAACAAAAACTAAAAACTAACCAGAAAAAAAAACCCTGGATATTAGGCCTAAAAATTATAAGTGTGTTTCCCCTAACAGACAAAAAACTTTTGCGGCAGGTTGACCAGTAGGTACTCTTTCTTTTTTTTTCCCCCTGCCAATAATGTGGGTCGGTATGTTTTCTTCATTAAATATTCCAGGAATTTGGGGTAGGGCAGTATTTATATTTTATTTTATTATCATTATTTATTTTTTTATTTTTTATTTTTTGGTTGGGGGAGGGGGCGGTTGAAAATAAGGTAACAGGGGGATGGTAGGGGGGTTTTAGAGATGGGGTCGGTCACATTAGGGGACAAAAAACATTTTTTTTTCTTTCTTGTAATCAGCAGTGGTTTTCAAGGAAAGTGACAAAATCAAGGGAGGGTGAAGTTTGTGTGTTTTGTTTTTTGTGCCCCCCCCCCCTCTTTTTTCTTTAGGCCATTGGGCTGGTTGTTTTTGTTTGCTTTTATCCGTTATGCGTCATGAAAACTTTCAAACCAACAGAACTTCAGTATATTGTAAATTGGGCTTTCACCAGCTCTTTGCACGGGAGACCCATTTGCAACGAGGCGAGCCTGGCAAGCTGGCCAAGCCAGGCCCAAGGCTGTTGACGCTCATCGATGAGTTTAGCCATGCGTAACAAGTCCTGAAACTATAAACATTGTTATAATTAATACCAATTTACCTGTTCCCACCCAACACGTGGTCAGGTCACAACACTGGCTGGCTTAGCCTTAAGCTCCGCGTCATTCGCCCGTGCAAACACTGACAATGTCAATTTCAAGTCTTCAAGATCATGCCCCTCCCACAAATTTAGGGGGATGTTGCATCCAAACAATCAGCTGCCACACTCTCAGTAACAGCTTGGGAGTCCCGACAACAGCGGATGTGATGACTTTTGATTTTTTTTCACTCACATCACAATAAACATGTATGGCACGTGTAAATAAAGCGGTCAAATCGACGAAGAAAGTAAAGTGAAAAAGTTCGTGGTACTGTACTCACCAGTTGGATTTGCCAGTCTTTCAGATTTTAACCACAAGAGATCGCTGATGGGAAGAGACTTGATACAAACCTCCACTAGCAGGTTTATTTTTAGGGTCGCTGATAGTAGGGGAAACCCTCCTAATACGCATGCGTCAATATAGATTTTGCGGGAAAGTTTAAAAATAGCCATGTAAACATCAGTCGCACATTGCACTGAGCCCCCTTTGATAGGATCCCCTTGCCCTGCTAAACTGAAAAATTGCGTCACCTCTCTATTAAAATATTTTAATTGCGAAAGGTATATTGCCAGTATTGGGATTATTACCATCGAGAACAGCAGTGCCCACTAAATCTGTTCCTCAGGCAACCATTTATGTGGCTTCTAACTCTAAGTTCTATGTGGAACCTTTTTTAACATCAAAAAGCAAAATATTACAATTTAACAAATGAGCACCAACTGTGTACCAAACAGTTAAACACTGCAGGACTTAGCAATATGGTCTGGACAATTTATGGACTATGGTGCTAAAATTTTGAGCACTTTGTTGGGGATGGGTGGGTGAGTGGACAGAAGTTTAACTGAAAAACCACAGAGGCCCATGAAATGCAAAGTTAAGTACTTGGGTCATGCAATGTTTATGATTTACAGTATCGTTCTACAGGTCTGTGTCTTTGGGGTTTTTTGGGGTGGGTGGGTGGGTGGTTTTTTATGCTTTGCTACATGTGTGCTAAAATATTATTTTAATGTAATATTGAGTTGACATGACTCTGTGTGAGATACTTTCATTTGATTTGTCTTTGTTTTATACTAAGGGCATAAGGACAAAACAAAATCAATCAATAAAACCACAAACAAAAAGAGGGCCAAATGCATTGTGAGTCCTTAAGCAGTTTCCAGTAGAAGCTTTATAAACCAATAAAAACAGCAGTTGTACTTTGTGCAATAACAATCAGTACTTGCCTTCCATACCTTTGCATGAATTGTTCCGGCTTTAACATTTTTAGTGTTCAAATTTTCAACACGGACAAATGTTTCTGTGATTTCTATCATTTGATTGTGCTTGGGTATAACATTTTTCATTTTACACTTCATATGTTAAGTCTCTGTGTTTTTATCATGCAAAGTTAGTAATTGTCACCCCATACGCCATTTGTATTTCAATCACTGATATTACCATGTGGCTAGCGTTTTTGAAGCGAAAACTGAATTTAAATAAAAGTATTGTGCTGTACATGTATTGTAATTCCCATTATCTGGTCTTTTGGATGATGATGTTGATGCTTAAAAATTACAACTATCAAATAGACTGTTATATCACCCCCCCCCCCCCCCAATGTATTGGTATTTGACCTCAAAATATAGTAAAACTTTCATACCTGACTCGCATACTTAATATTTTACATATTTTACCTGAGAATACAATTACACTTCGATACTTGACTGACAATGTTTGTATCTTTTTACTACAAATCAGGCTGACTCTTCTCTTACTTATGTATACTGAGTATTTCACCTCTTTCCCCTGAGAATACGATCGCATTTGTGTGCCTGGCTCACGAAGTTTGCATGATTTATCTACAAACCATGCTAAGCAGATTGATACTCTTATGTTACATACATGTATATACATATGTGTGTGTGTGTGTGTGTGTGTGTGTGTGTTTGATTAGTATTTCACATGAGGAAAGGTCAGAATTAGCTCTAAGGTGTGTATTCGCCTCAATACACAACTGAATACACAAACTTTTGGACGGGTAGAGCTGTGTACTCCCAGTAGTTCGTATTTTAAAGCAACCTTAAATAAACTAGTCAGTTATGTAGCTGTGGTTATATGATTTTTTTTTTTTTGAGGTATTTAGTTATGCCTCTAGATTTACTGGCTAAAATATGGCGTTTCTATGAGCAGTAATTTTCAAGTTATTAAGTTGCAAGTAACACGGTAAAGTAATGGGAATACATGTTTCAACGTTTCTATCTTTTTTCTACAAACCATGGAAGCAGGTAGACATCTCTTATATTTGTACAATTGGCATTTCTATGTCACAATACAATTGTACTCTGATACCTGGCTCACAAGTCTTGTATCCTTTTTTTTTTTTTTTTTTTTTTTACACAAACCATGAGCAACAGGTAAAGTCTTCCCTTATATTTCTGAAACTAGTACTTCATCTATGTCACCTGCTGATACAAGGGCAGTTTCATACCTGGCTGACAAGGTCTGTGTCATTTTGTATGGAAATCATGGGAAGCTGGTAGACATCCCTTACATAAGCGTTGTTACCTGACTCACAAGGTTTGTATCTTTTTCTACAAAACATGGGAAACAGTTAGACTCTTCCCTTATGTTTCTGAACTAGTATTTCCCCACTTTCGCGTGAGAATGCAATTGTGCTTTGATACCTGACTTAGAAGGTTTGTATCTTTCTATCTACAAACCATGAGAAGCAGGTATAATCTCCTTTTATGTTTCTGTAATAGCATTTCATCTACTTCACCTCGGAACACAATATTGTGCTTTGATGCCTCACTCACAAGGTTTGTATCTTTTTTTCGTTTTTGTTTGTTTGTTTTTTTTTTTTTGTACAATCATGGGAATCAGGTAGAATTTCCCCTTATGTTTCTTAACTGGGATTGCACCTGCTTTACCTGAGAATACAATTGGGCTTTGATATATGGCTTGTAAGGTTTCTATCTCTTTCTACAAACCATCGAAAGCAGGTATAATGTTCCCTTATATTTCTGTATCAATATTTCACCTGTTTCACCAGAGGATACAATAATATTGTACACCTGCCTCACAAGGTTTGAATATTTTTTCTACAAACCAGTGGAATCGGGTAAACTCTTCCCTAATATTTCTGTATTAGTTTTTCACATATTTCAACTGAGTATATAATTGTAGTTTGATACCTGACACACAAGGTTTGTATCTTTTTCTACAAACCACGGGAAGCAAGTAGACTTTTCCCTCATATTTCTGTTGTAGTTTTTCATCTATTTCACCTGAGTACATTGTTGTACTTTGATACACGACTCACAAGGTTTGTACCTTTTTTCTACAAACAATGTGAAGCAGGTAGAATCTTCTTTTTAATTTCTGTATTAATATGTCACCTACTTTACCTGAGAATGCTACTGTACTTTGATACCTGTCTCAAAATGTTTGTTCCTTTTTTCTACAAACCATGTGAAGCAGGTAGACTGTTCCCTTATATTTCTGTATTAGTTTTTCACATATTTCAACTCAATATATAATTGTACTTTGATACCTGACTCACAATGTTTGTACCTTTTTTCTACAAAACACGGGAAGCAGGTATAATCTTCCCTTAGATTTCTGTGTTACCTGGGAATACAATTATGTTTTGATACCTAGCTCACAAAGTTTGTATCTTTTTTCTACAAACGATGGGAAGTAGTTAGAATCTTCTTTTTTTTTTCTGTATTAGTACATGTATTTCCCCTATTTCACCGGAGATTAGAATTGCAATTTGTTACGTAACTCTCAAGGTTTGTATCGTTTTTGTAGAAACCATGGGAAGCGGTTAGCCTCTTTCTTTATTTCTCTGTATTAGTATTCCCCTATTTCACCTGAGAAAATAATTTCACTTTGATACTTGACTAACAAGGTTTCTATCTGTTTCCGCAACCCACGGGAAGCTGGTAGCATCTTCCCTGATATGTCTGTATTAGCATTTCCCCTATTTCACATGAGAATGCAATTGTACTTTGATACATGATTTACAAGGTTTGCATTTTTTTTATCTACAAACCATCAGAAGCGAGTAGATCTTCCCTTATGTTTCTGTAATAGCATTCCATCTACTTTGACTGAGAATACAATTGTGCTTTGATACCTGACTCACAAGGTTTGCATCTTTTTTTTTTTTTTTTTGCAAACCATGGGAAGCAGGTATAATTTTCCCTTATATTTCTTTATTAGTATTTCAACTGTTTCATCTGAGAATACAATTGTACTTTAATACCTGGCTCACAAAGTCATTATATTTCTTTTACAAGCCATGGAAAGCGGATAGACTGTTTTGTACTTCTGTATTAGTTTTTCACCTATTTCACCTGAGTACATAGTTGCACTTTGATACCTAACGCAGAAGGTTTGTACCTTTTTTCTACAAACCATGGGAAGCAGGTATAGTCTGTCCTAATTTTTCTGTATTAGGAGTTCCCAAAGTTCACCTGAGAATACAGTTATATTTTCATACCTGGCTCACAAGGTTTGTATCTTTTTTCTACAAACCAAGGGCTGTAGGTAGAAACTTCTTTTAATTTCTGTATTGGCATTTCACCTATTTCATTTGAAAATGCAACTGTACTTTGATACCTGACTCAGAAAGTTTCTATTTTTTTTCTACAAATCATGGGCAGTAGGTCCAAAACTTCTTTTTTATTTCTGTATTGGCATTTCACCTATTTCATTTGAGAATGCAACTGTACTTTGATACCTGACTCACAAGGTTTGTATTTTTTTTCTACAAACCATGGGAAGCATGTCGACTCTTCCCTTATATTTGTATGGATATATAGTATTTTACCCTTTTCACCTAAGAATACGATTGCACTTTGATACCTGGCTCACAAGTTGGCTTAAAAGGTTCATCTTTTTTCTACCAACCTTGGGAAGTAGGTACAGTGAAACCAATTTTGAGAGACCACTATAATGAAAGACCACATGCCCTTTAAGCCCATATTTCCAGAGTCCCTTTAGTTATCTTTTCCATGTTATTGAACCGCCATTGAGACCACCTGCCTTATGTGACCACTTTAAGCCTGTCCTATGGGTGGCCTTTGTAAACAGGTTTCTTTGGATGGTCATCTCTTATTTTTCTATATTTGTTTCCCTTTTTTCACATGAAAACACTATCACATATGGATACCCGACTCACAAGGTTTGTATCTTTTTTCTACCTTACTGACAAAGCTTGTATCTTTTTTTCACACACCATAGAAGTAAGCAGCCAGTTTTCTTATATATTTGTTTTTAATATTTTCCCTATGTAAGCTGAGAATACAACTGCACCTTGATACTTAAATGATGATGTCTGTATCTTTTTTCTATATCCATACTTAGAATTTCATCCGAGAATACAATTGTACTTTGATACCTGACTGAGATGGTTTATATCTTTTTCCTACACTATCTACAGACAATGAAGCAAATGAAGAGGTTAGACTGATCTTTCATAACTGTATTTCAACTATTTCCCCAGAAAAGTACAGTGTGCTTTGTTACCTGATCTCCAAAGTTTGCATCTTTGTACCTACAAACGACAGGAAGCATGTAGACTTTTATATCATATATCTGTCATTAATTTCATATACATTTTACAGAAAAACAAACAAACAAAAACAAAAACAAAAAAACAAACAAGGAAACAAAAAAACAAACAAACAAAAAAACAAAAACAAACACACAAACAAACAAACAAACAAAAACACAAAAAACCCCCAAAGCATACATCTTTTGTGAAACATCGTCATTTCACAATCACAATGTATAATCAGTTCCATGTCAATATAACATTATGTCAAATCGAGCTCCTTGCATTATTAATTTTGAAAAAAAAAAGAAGATATAGTCTTGCCTGATCAAACTGTTAGAAAGCTACTAGACAACTTATGTGATACATGCCTAGCCAAAAAAAAAAAAAAAAAAAAAATCCCATGTCTGTTGTTTCATAATACTGTTGTCTTGTAAAATGTGCAAGTGTGCTCTGCCCAGTGTGAAATACATATAGACTACATACATCAGACAGTGGAACCAAAGACAACAGGCTCAACGAAATAACAAAGCCCATAATCTTTCCTTCAAATGCAAGCCCTTATACCAGACTATCATATTACATTGTGTATCACTATTTGTGTGCATGGACATACAGGGGTTAACAATCACATACAAGGTACACATGCCAAGCAAGTGTTTTACACAATGTTGTCGAATTCTTTTTTTCTCAACCATTTAATCTTTCTTTGACACAACCACATGTGCACCAAAATTATTAGGCGTTATTGTGTACTGGGTTGTGTATTCAGCTGAATACACCGAAATTGCCAATTGTGACCCCTCCAATATTGCATCACAAAGTCATTATTCCAAATATTAGTCTATTTGGCAAATGTGGTCACGCAAGTTGACTGCAACATTGTTCACTATGTGTCCATCTTGTAAGTCAGGTATCAAAGTAGAATTGCATTCTCAGGTGAAATAGGGGAAATACTAATACAGAAATAAAAAGGAAGATTTACCTACTTCCCATGGTTTGTACAAAAATAATACACACCTTATGAGCCAGGTATCAAAATATAATTGTATTCTCAGGTGCATTAGGTGAAATACTAATACAGAAATATAAGGGAAGACTATACCTGCTTCCCATGGTTTGTTGAAAAAAGGTACAAACCTTGAGAGTCAGGTATCAGAGTACAATAGCATTCTCAGGCAAAAGTAGGGGACATACTTATACAGAATTAAAAAAGAATATTCTACCTGCTTCCTATGGTTTGTAAAATATAATATAAACCTTGTGAGCCAGGTATCAAAATATAAGTGTATTCTCAGGTGAATTAGGTGAAATACTAATACAAAAATATAAGGGAAGACTATACCTGCTTCCCATGGTTTGTTGAAAGAGGTGAGTCAGGTATCGAAGTACATTAGTACAATTGCATTTTCATGTGCAATAGGGGGGATACTAAAACAGACATATCAGGGAAGTCGGTACCTGCTTCCCATGGGTTGCAGAAAGAGATATAAACCTTGTGAGTCAGGTATCAAAGTACAATTATTTTCTCAAGTGAAATAGGGAAAACACTAATGCAGAAATACATGTATCAGGGAAGACTATACCTGCTTTCAATGGTTTGTAGAAAAAAGGTAGAAACCTTGTGAGTCAGGTAACAAAGTACTATTGTAATCTCAGGTGAAAGACAAATACAAAAATATCAGGGAAGAGTCTACCTGCTTCCCATGGTTTGTAGAAAAAGATACAAACCTTGCAAGTCAGGTAACAAAATACAATTGTATGCAATCTCAGGTGAAATTCTAATACAGAAATGTAAGGGAAGAATATACCTGCTTCCCGTGGTTTGTATAAAAAAGGTACAAACCCTGTAAGTCAGGTATCAAAGCACAATTTTATTCTCATGTGAAATAAGTGAAATGCTGATACAGAAACATAGGGACCGGAAAGATTCTACCCGCTTCACATGGTTTGTAGAAAATAGGATACAAACCTTGTGAGTCAGGTGTCAAAGTACAATTGCATTCTCATGTGAAATTGGGGAAATACTATTACAGAAAGAAAAACAAAGATTCTATTTACTTCCCATGGTTTGTAGAAAAATAATACAAACCTTGTGAGCCAGGTATCAAAATATAAGTGTACTCTCAGGTGAATTAGGTGAAATACTAATACAGAAATATAAGGGAAGACTATACATGTTTCCCATGGTTTGTTGAAAAAAGGTACAAACCTTGAGAGTCAGGTATCAAAGTACAATAGCATTCACATGCGAAGTAGGTGACATACTAATACAGACATGAAAATGAAGATTCTATCTGCTTCCCATGGTTTGTAGAAAAATACACAAACCTTGTGACTCAGGTATCAAAGTACACCTATGTACTCAGGCGAAATAGGTGAAAACTGCAACAGAAATATGAGGGAAGATTCTACCTGCTTTGCATGGTTTGTAGAAAAAGATACAAACCTTGCGGGTCAGGTATCAAACTTCAATGATATCCTCAGTTGAGATATATGAAAAAATAATATTGAAATATAAGGGAAGAGTCTACCTGCTTCCATGGGTTTGTAGAAAAAAAGTTAAAAACCTTACCAGCCAGGAATCAAAGCACCATTGTATTCTAAGTTGCAATAGGTGAAATGCTAACACATGAATATAAGGGAAAATAATACCTGCTTATCATGGTTTGTGAAAAAAAATACAAACCTCGTAATCATTTAACAAAATACAATTGCATTCTTATGTAAAATAGGGAAAATACTAATGCAGAAATATAAGGGAAGACTATACCTGCTTCCCAAGGCTTGTAGAAAAAAGGTACAAACTTTGCGAGTCCGGTAACAAAGTACTATTGTAATCTCAGCTGAAATACTAATACAGAAATGTAAGGGAAGAGTCTACCTGCTTCCCATGGTTTGTAGAAAAAAACAACAACAAAAGTTGTAAGTAAGGTATCAAAGCACAATTGTATTCCCATGTAAAATAAATGAAATGCTAATACAGGAACACAGGGAAAAATGCTACCCGATTCTCATGGTTTTAAGAAATAAAGATACAAACCTTGTAAGTCATGTATAAAATTGCAATTGCATTCTAAGGTGAAATAGGGGAAATACTAACACAGATATAAAAATGGAGATTCTACCTACTCTCCGTGGTTTGTAGAAAATAATACAAACCTTGTGAGTCAAGTATTAAAATATAAGTGTATTCTCATGTGAATTAGGTGAAATACTAATACAGAAATCTAAGGGAAGACTATACCTGCTTCCCATAGTTTGTTGAAAAAAGTTACAAACCTTGAGAGTTAGGTATCAAAGTACAAAAGCATTCTCACGCAAAGTAGGTAACACACTGATACAGAATTTTTTGAAAAAGAATATTCTACCCTCTCACCATGGTTTGTAGAAAAAGATACAAACCTTGCGGGGCAGGCATCACACTTCAATGATATACTCAGTTGAAACAGATGGAAAACTAATATAGAACTAGGAAAGATGATTTGCTGCATAGCAAATCAGTGTGTGTGTGTGTGTGTGTCTTCAAAGCATATTGGTATTGCAATGTACAACTATTCCATAACACAGGGGTAGAAGTTGCAGTGGCATCTCTATCTATTATAGCTTTGAAATTAGTTAAGATTTAAAATTTCTAATGGTGCTATTGAGCATAATTTAAACTGCAACATCTTTTGCTTTAGATTCATTACATGCGCAATGGTCAATAACCCCTTAGTAGATGTTAAAATGACATGTATATCTATGGTAGTTTTGAAGATATTCAAGTTTTAAAATGTGCAATGCTGCTAATTAGCATAATTTAAATTGCTACAACTTTTCTCTTAAGTCCATTAGATGTGCACTGGTCAATAACCCCTAATAGAAGTTAGAATGACATCTCTATCTATCATACTTTTGAAGATATTCGAGATTCAAAATTTCAAATGCCCCTAATTTGCATAATTTTAAACATCTTCATTCCTCTGTATAAAACAGTCAAACTCATTGTATGGAGGTACAATCATGCCAAGTTTGGAGTTTCTATGTATAATAGTGTTCCAAGAAAAGTGTCGGACAAATTTGCTGGTAAAGAAAGAAAGAAAGAAAGAAAGAAAGAAAGAAAGAAAGAAAGAAAGAAAGAAAGAAAGAAAGAAAGAAAGAAAGAAAGAAAGAAAGAAAGAAAGAAAGAAAGAAAGAAAGAAAGAAAGAAAGAAAGAAAGAAAGAAAGAAAGAAAGAAAGAAAGAAAGAAAGAAAGAAAGAAAGAAAGAAAGAAAGAAAGAAAGAAAGAAAGAAAGAAAGAAAGAAAGAAAGCTTGCTCCCCACGGTTTGTAGAAAAAAGTTACAAACCCTTTTTTGGGTGGAGGGTCTTCTTTGATTAGTTTATGTACACAAATATACAGAAATCCCAGGTTAAGAAGTTCCATTTAGTTTCCATTTGTTCCGATAAACAAGATGTTTCTTGTGTAACGCTACGAAATAGATAATTTTTGTCGCCGAAAGCGACCAAATTAATGTATCGACGAAGTGGTAACACAGCGAAGTGATATAGCTGCTAGATGACCACGCGACTCGCTACGGTATGACACTGCGACAGAGTTGATTGGCAACCAAGCTGAATGCAATGAACTGTTGCAGATTCGTTTTATACAGGTCAGCTATTCAAGTGAATGAAACTCTGCAAACAAAATAACTTAAACACTCACTCCCACAAAATAAAGACAACTACATCAATGTTAACACAAAATGCTGTAGGCATACTGGTACAACAAAGTGACCAAAGTGACCATTTCTGTGAGTGAAAATGACAGCCACACCAGCATTCACATCCAATTTAGCAGATGTTTACGGTTCGCTCAGTGGTACGCCCATGCCTATTCATATTAGGGAATCCCCAAACAGCTCGTCATATCCGGTTGTGACGCCATCAACGACCCTAAAACTGCTTGCGGAGGTTTGTATCAAGTCTCTTCCTCGCTGATGTGAACTGTCGGGACACGCATACTCTTCCGATTGAGGATTGGTTAAGAATCGTTTTAATAACCATTTAATAAAATTATGCTAATAATGAAATATATATCATTAAAAAGCCATTTTGCTAAAAAGTCAAGCAAACAAGAATTTACAATATTATATATAAAACATTAGTCAGGTGCCCCGTTATTTTTATCCAATCACAAATCGGAATTTCCTCATACGGGTAAAAATTCTTCATGATGGCGCCGACAGCGGAGGTAAGGCACACGAAACTATGTGGATTTTCATCTAATTAAACTAAAACTACCCAATATTCTTGTTATATGTTACTTATAAGGTAGCATAATACTATAAACTTGTATATGCCTGGTCTACAGCTCATTTTTTCATCTTGCTGCAAAGAAAACAAGGTTGTTTACATCGTAGTTAGGGAAACCTGTCAGCTTGGTCAGTGTCAGTGGCAGTTTTTAACTTAATACTAGATAGATAGATAGATAGATAGATAGATAGATAGATAGATAGATTTATTTTATTCATGTGTATACAGTTCATAAAATACATATAATGTTCATATATACATTTCAAAAAAGCAAGTACCTGAGAAGACGAAAGGCGTGTTACAATAAAAATATAAAAATGACAGATGACTCCACCATGAACCATGACATGTATGTAATGTACCATGAAAATTGAAATGGGAACACTAGTAGAAGTAGAAAGCGAAAGGTATGGAACCAATCCCTTGTTTCCATAGTGGACCACCACGGATACAATACAGCAATGGATGAAAAATAAAGGAAAAGAAGAGAGCCATAAGTAAGAAAGATATGCACCATATGGGAATATGGATACAGATATGTAATCAGGAAAATATATGAAATCTGTAAAATATGTTGATCTGTACTATACATTATAAGTAGTGAAAAAAAACAAAAAACAGATTAGTAAGTTGAGAAACTCCCACCGTCTGGTGCTCCCATTTCTGCCATATAAAATTGTTTAGTTTTGTATTTGAAAATGCGTAAATACTTACAAGCTTTTATATCATGAGAGAGTTTGTTCCATTGACGTACAGCATTAACCATGAATCCTTTGTGCTCTTGAGACATAACATGTGGCAGGACAAAATTCAATGAGCTGTCTCGAGTTTGATGTTGATGAGAGGCTGATATACGATTAACATTGCGTAAATATGCCGTAGCCTTCCCGTGAAAAATAATGTACATGTGTTTAACAGCAAAGAAGCCCACATGTTGAAAACTAATGTGATAGCAAGGGTGGACACCAAGAACTAGACAAATGATTTTGTTTGGAGCTGTTTATAGTTTGTGTTTTAATCCACATGTAGGGTCCCTGTACCATGAGTTGCAACCACAATAAAAAATAGGTTGAAATAAAGAAGAGCATAGCATCTTCCTAATTTGAGGGCCAAAAAATGAATTTTTCCTGTAGAAAAATTTTATGTTACACTTGACTTTTTGAATGAAGGATTTACCATGGGATGTACCCGATAAATCTACATACCTGTCAAGTCTCCCCCATAAGGTGGGAGTCTCCCACTTTCTCACCCAAATTTTATTGATTTACATGCAAAATTTTGCAAATTTGGCAGAATCTCCCCCATGAAAATTTAGTATTTTCTATTATATGCTTTGCTAAAATACAAATTTTCCCCATGTATTTTTCAAATTTACAAAAATCTCCCTATTTTGAGGTGTGGAATGTTGACGGGTATGAATCTTGGTCAAGGGTCACCCCCAAGTAATTTATAGAATTCTTATGGGGCACAATATTGCATTCTTGACCTTGACCGACAAATAATTAATGCACTTTAATTTTCTTTTAGTGCCGAGCAAAATACTCTCAGTCTTGCCAAGATGAATGGAGAGCTTGTTCTTCTCAAGCCATAATATAATTTTGAAAGGCTCAGAGCTCAGAGAATTTTAAATCTCTGAGATCTCTTTGCCTGAAGAAACTAAAACTGAGTCATCTGCATATAAAAATAACTTGCAAGGGGTTGTGTGTTCCATGTCATTGATGTACAGTAGTCCCTGTCTTGAACGACCCCTCTTTTGAGCAACCACCTGCTTTGAATGACCACATTTGGTCGCCAAAGTTGTTTTTCTTAAAAATTTACCTCTTATGAACGACCACCTGTTAAACGTGACCAGCGACCATGCAAAATGAACCGATTTTGCAACCGCATAACACAAATTTAAGCCATATCCGGCCACTACGCCACAAGTCTGCCAACGAAATACATGCATGCAACTCATCCATTGTTATAAAATTTACATGGTTCTTGTCAAATTTATTGAGTGCAAGCAATAAAGGATTTCTTTCTATGGTAAATTTCCTTAAACAACTGTTAAATTTGATCAATCAGTATCTATACCTCCTCACGAGTGTAGGATCTTCCCATTTATTTACATTTTTACAACGCCGTCAACGGCAGTGAATGTGGCTTACTCCGGATGTATCAGGCCTCTGCATAGTGGATCTCGACTCAAGGGGATTTCGACCATCATATTTCTTTTTCTTTCTCTGTAAGCTGGGACACTATGGATTGTGTTCTGAGCTGAACTTCATAATGATCCACAAAAATTTACTTGTGATGGGAACTTTATCGCTCCCACTCAACCCCGGTTCGTTCACATCATCCATCTTGAAATGCTTGAAATCTGAATGCACGACGGAGGTTGCCGGAAGCGACCGGAACAATCTTCGTTGTTTACCAGAGCCACGTGGTCATAACTTTTTTTGCATACAAAACCGAACCTAACTGTGGCAAATAAGCGGAAAGCCCAGAAATTTTATTATTTAGTATTCTCATTTCCAATTGAACCATGTTTGATGATACTATATTTTATAAAATGAAAGATGAAAACTTTCGCTAGATCAAAATCACTTGGAACCCAAATCAAACACGTGCTTGCCTGCTTGAGCATGTGCGACCGACACTGACGAAGTGCATGCCAGATCCATTTTTCCCACGGTCCAGAACGAGGTCAACATGGCACCCAAAACACACGTGGTGGCAATGGGAAAATGCTGAGTCTTATTTTGATACATAACTTATGAATTACGGTGAGTTAGGCTCCACCGAATGTGTAGAATAAAGTTAAGACTGTGAGTAATGCCGTCAGAACAATTTTATGACAGTTTAAGCTGGTTACTTCGCAAGCGAAGGCTCCGTACCCGGCGATGTATCAGGGCCCATTGAGCGCAATGGGAAAATGACAAAGCTCAAGACAGGCAAATATTTTGAAGTTGCGAAACGTATCTTTCAGCACCCAGACAAAGAGTTCTTTATTGAAATAAAGATTTTAAGGGTTGTATTGTTAAATTTGATAGATGATAATTTCTTTTCGAAGCATATGTTATCAATAATGGTGACCTGGTAGTGGCAGAAATTTGCGTACCTCGCTACCTGAGTACCTGGACAAGTCCACCATGGATTTGAGGTGGTGCATATGCGATTCCTCCAATGAGCGACTACCTGCATTATACGACCGCTTTTTTGTCGGCACTAGGGGTGGTCGCTCAAAAGAGGGACTACTGTATATTAAAAATAATAGCGGCCCCAAAATAGACCCTTGGGGAACACCACAGTCAATATTTTTGATGGTTGAGCTTGAACCATGGATGACTGTAAATTGTTTTCTAGAATTTAGATGTGAATGGAGCTACGAAGAGGCTCCATGATTCAAGCCCGACCCCTGTAATTTATGAAGTAAAATATGATTGACTGTATCAAATGCTTTTTGTAGGTCTAATAATAACACTCCAGTAAACAGACCCTTGTCCATATTAGAGTGTATCAAATCAGTCAAATGAATCAAAGTTGTATTTGTAGAGTGGGCAGATCTAAGCACTGATTGCAGATGATATGAAAGGTTATTTTTGTCCAAGTAGGAGAGAAGTTGTGAATAATCAATTTTTTTCCAACAGCTTAGGCACAATTGGTATAATTGCCACAGGTCTGTAATTGTTTTCACAGCCATGGTCCCCTTTTTTGAACAAAGGGACCACTCGCTGGGTTTTTAATTCCTCTGGGAAAACAGATAATGTAAGTGATCAAGTAAAACTATAAGCTATTGGGCTGTATATAATGCTGGCACCATCCCATAGGAATCTAGCACTGATGTCACAGCCAGTGGCTTTGGAGATGTTATTGGACTGAAGAAGAATAAGTACTTCTTCCTCAGTTACCAGTTTGAAACCCAAAGAGTTTGGAAAGTTGAAATGAAAGAGAGTATGTCAAGGGATTGAGGAAGGTAAATGTTAGGAAATATTGTTAAATTTGGTACATGTTTGGCTGTTTAACTGATGAGGTGAAAACACTTGCAGAGAATGTAAACGCATAGATCGTCAAGGCATTTGCCTTGATGATCTAAGGTAAGGGTTACTAGTAGGAAAGAATGTTAGTTTTGTTTCATATCACACAGTTGAAGGGAGACAACTGCCGTCTTGAGGAAAGTACCTGTTAGGAAATATTGTTAAATTTGGTACATGTTTGGCTCTTTAAGTGAAAACACTGCAAAGGTGAATGTTAGGAAACAATATTAGTTTTGGTTCGTATCGCTAAGTTGAAGTTAAACAACTACCATATTGAGGAACTTCGGAACATGTCTGACAGTTTAAGTGATTAGGTAAAAATATGGAGAAGGTAAAGGTTAGGAAACATTGTTAGTTTGGGTTTGTGTCACACAGTTTATGTGAAACAGTTACGACATTGAGGAAGATCAAGACTAAACGTAAGAAATTCATTTTGGTTTGATAGCTGTCAAACAGAAAATAAAACAGGGAATGTGTTTGCCTGCATGTATTTGGGAGTGTACCGTCAAGGTGGAAAAAAAGTGTTATTGTATGGGTGTCTGGAAATAAAAATTTCTGCACTGAATGTTGACAGGTATCAATTTTTTGGGTTCTTCAAGTCAAGCTCTTCATCAAATAGTTGAATAAATCATGGATAAAAAATAAAATCCTCCTATAATTAAAAAAAAAAAATAGTGATGATCAATAAAGTTATATTTTTTATGGGGCCTTATGAAAGAATTAATCCTAGTGTTGCACCCTAAAGCAATTTTGGAATCATCTGCTTAACCTTTGAAAACAAAAAAATAGGGGAATTGTCATACTAGCATCAATACTACAAACTATTTAACTGTGGAAGTCCTGGGGGGACATAACAGCTTGAACTGAACAGTGCATTGGAGCCATGACTTTGGGTGGCTCATGCTCTGCCTGTAACCCTTTCTCATCAAGGTTGTAAAGTCTTTCAGGTTTTTAGCTCTGCTGACTTGTCAGTCAGCAGAGCTTATAGAATCCGTTTGCGTCCGTCGCCCGTCTGTCCGTCCGTCCGTCCGTCTATCTGTCGTTAGACTTTTTATATTTTTGACTTCTCAAAAACCGCCACATAGAATGTTTTGATTTTGCACATAGATGATCCCCAGGTGGACCTCTACCAAGTTTGCGAAGGAGATGATGATGCAATAATTTTTCAATTATTTTATGAAATTTTTAATTTATTTTTTGAAAAAAATTAAAATTTCTTCATCTTAAGAACTACGAAGCCAATTGCTTTGATATTGCACATAGGGTCATCTGGTGTCAACTAGTTCTTATTTTGGCCACCAGGTGGCGCTGTGATTTCCCTACTTTTTCATGAATTATTGCCTGTTAAGGCTATTTTCGACTTCTTCTCCAGAACGGCTGAACAGAATTGCTTAAAATTTTATCAGAATATAGTTAGACATTAGACAATGAAAGTTTGCGAAAATAATGTGGATATTTTAATTTTAGGCAAAGTTATGGGATATCAAACTTGGCAACTGTAAGGAAGTGCTGCAGTTGTATATATATATATATGGCAATACAGTGCATATATTACACTATTGTATTTACCCTTTTAACTTCTTCTCAAAAACCGCGATATGGAATGTTTCAATTTTGCACATGGATGTTGCCCAGGTGAACCTCTACCAAGTGTGCGAAGGAGATGATGATGCAATAATTTTTCTATTTTTAATGAATTTTTTAATTTATTTTTTGAAAAAAAAAAAAAAATTCTTCATCTCAAGAACTACCAGGCCAATTGCTTTGATATTGCACATAGGGTCACCTGGAGTCAACTAGTTCTCATTTGGGCCACCAGGTGGCGCTGCAATTTTTTCCTATCTTTTAAATGAATTTTTGTGTGTTAAGGCTATTTCGACTTCTTCTCCAGAACAGCGTGACAGAATTGCTTAAAATTTTATCAAAATATAGTTGGACATTAGACAATGAAAGTTTGCGAAAATAATGTGGATATGTTAATTTTTGACAAAGTTATGCGATATCAGACTTAGTGACTGTAAGTGAGTGCTGCCACTGTACACCGGCGGCCATTGAAACAGCAAGGTATGTCAATTGATAATACATGTACTACCATCAGCAGAGCTTATAGAAACCGTTTGCGTCCGTCGTCCTTCCGTCCTTCTGCAAAATTTATTTTAAGGACAAAGTTTGCTACCACTCTACATACATGTATATAGCTGTACAAATCTAGACTGCAGTCCATGTGTTCCAATACTTTAAAAGCAGATCCCAGTCAGCAGAGCACAGGATCATCATGATCCTCTTGTTCTCTCATGAAATAATTAAAACAATGTTTTATAATAACAAAGAAAAAAGTTTGGAATTGCATTTATTATGATTCCCAAGGTAAAGAAAGGTCATGAGAAATATAGAATTAAAGCAATACGTGCTTTGTCCACATCTTTGCATATGGTTAAACCCCGGGAGACCAAATCTTGCAAATGGCACAGAATGGTAGCATATGACAGTTTCAAAAAAACTCTGGATATTGTGCAATACAACTGATTTTTGTTACCTATAGTAAATAGAGGTAACACTGGAAATAGGTACGTCAACCATATATATACAGTAGAACATGTCTTCAGGGACCACTGACATGACCTGTGAAAAATGGTCCTTTCAGACAGGTGGCCCATTAAGGCTGGTAAAATCAACCTAAAATACGCTCATGGGGATGTTGGGACTGGCCCTTTAGCACAGGTGTTGTTCCCTTAGCAGAGGTGGGCTCATAGGCAGGTTCTACTGTGTGTGTATATATACATATATATATATATATATATGTATGTATGTATGTATGTATGTATGTATGTATGTATGTATGTATGTATGTATGTATATATATATATATATATATATATATATATATATATTAATTATCTATGTGTAGAATAAAAAGGAGGACTGTTTATCTTATAAGAAGTGCCTTCTGCTGTGCCCAGGTAACAAATTCAACTGACGTCAAAGGAGGTAATGGTAAGAGGGGAAAGGACATCCATTTTAAACATGTTTCAACAATGTCCAAGTTATCAAAGGCCTAACAAAAACAAAAAAAAATATATATATATATATATATATATATGTGTGTGTGTGGTTCTAATAACCCGGTTGACCCCAGTGAAGAGGCCTGCGTCCTGGCCCAAAATATTTTTTATGAAATATAAAATTCAAAAAAAAAAAAATTTCAAGCAGCCCTTCCCATAAAAATTGATCTTCCATGCCTGAAAGACTTTATCGAGAAAGTGGCCGTCCTGTGCTGTTATTTGGCAGTAAAATCAACTCAAGCACAGTAGTTTATTTCAGTTTGTCTGCAGTGGAGGGTTTACTTGGGCCGAGGAAAGAGCACAGCTGCATAGCAATGGTTGTTCATTGAAACACCATAGCCATAGCCCAGTTAAAAGATTTAAATTTAAAAAGCGGCCGTCATGTGCTGTTATTTTGCAGTTAAGTCAACTTAAATCCTGCATTTTATTTCAACTTGTCTGGAGGGTTAACCTGGGCCAGGACAACAGCATAGCAACACAAAGTTCAATAAGGCATAGGCACGGTTGTTCAGTGAAACAGCATAGGTCATAGCCCCGGTTGTTTGGTGATCATTATCGTAATATTTCCCTAGGTTCCAGGTGTTCGTTATCTGAGTTACGAGGGTAAACAGTCCTTAAAGTACTCTTTAAACATGACATACTATCTTAACTTTATTCTGCCCGCTCGGTTGTGTCTGAAGCAGTTTTCATCATTAGTTACAAATCCAAATGTGACACGATAGACCTTGAGCCTGCACATGGTGAGCACATTTTTGAACATTGCACAGTGCAGTGTCAGACAAAAATACAGGAATGAAGGGAGAGAACCATTGCTACATCAAAGGTCAAATGCAATGGACAGCCATCGCAGCCAGGTAAAAATTAGGCCTAAAGCTTCACTTTTTGCTCTGTATTTGAACGTGGAGCTGTATCTGTCTGATCTGTTTGGGGCGATAATACTGTTTATGGCTAACATGCCTGAAAGCACATTTTGCATGCACGTCATATTTCTGACAAAATGAGCTTTTGGGATGCATTTAAGTTTTACGTTAAATGGTGAAAGCTTAATGGGACTTTAAGAGCTTTATGGCGCTTATAATTAAGCTTCAGGGAAATCACTGCACATGTATAATGGAAATATGGTCTACAAAGGAAAAACGTGATTCAATATTATGTGTGAATATACATGGGTGATGTGAAAAAAACAGGAAGCTACTGCTTTGATGATAACATAAATGGGCAGTAGACTTAAATGATAAATAACAGACTGAACAGATGCCTCTGTCTTTCAGAACATGGATGATAAAGGACAGAAAAATACCATCATATTCAATTCCTCGAAAAGGGAACTATTTACGGTAAACAATGGTTTCAAGACACTTAACAGAAAACTGAGAACAAGCTGGAAAGTGTTAAGGTAGGTACATGTATAGAGGATGTAGCACTGATGATTTTTCTTCTGTATGTTTTTAAATTTACCTCAGCAGACAAGTCAGCTGATGTTGTAGCATGTTCCATCATTTGTTGTCTGCCTGTTTGTCCTCGGTTCACATTTTCGACTTCTCCCAAACCATCAGCCACTTAAAAGTTGGTGGGTCTTTACCAAGTTTTTCAAGTGGTCACAGTCCAAGCATTTTTGGTTATTTTAAGAATTTTTTGGTCAGTTTTTGGCAAAATCTGAAAAAAACCTTCTCCAAAACTGCGCAGCTAATTACTTTGAAAATGTATACATGTAAGGACACTTCTGGGGACTCCTAAACCTTAATTTGTTGGACAGGTGGCACTGCCGTTTAAAAAAAAAAAGATGATTTTTTTGTGTGTTAAGGCTATTTTCAACTTCTTTTCCAGAACCATCACTGAGATTGTTTTGAAACATAGTTGATATGCAGCTTCTGGGAGGGGTAAACAGAGGTGTTCTCTTATTAGTGATACCATGAATCCCTCATTTTTAAACTATTCTTCAATTTGCGTACGTGTAGGTTTCCTATTGATTACCATGTAAGTCAATGGGTATTGCAATGGAAATTCACATTTTCAAGTTCACCTCCATAGTTCTGTAGACCAGCAGTGCAGAGCCACATCATGTAGCTAATCTTGGTATTATTTTGCCTTTGTGGTGCTGAACCAGGGAGGGTTCAAAGTCATGGTGCACTTATCTGTAAATCTTCATAGTGGTCTCATTGGTAACTGTGATCAGGGTTCTCATAGGCCTAATGTTAATTGTTATTATTTATTTTACTTCTGTTTCATTTTGACCAGTGTTTACAACAAGCTATGTCTTAATTTTTCATACTTTTATAAAAGCCCTTTTTTCTGCCCGAATGTAAGTTGCATACTTTTTATACATTACATAGTTGGCTAAAAGTGGACATGTGCCACATATACATGTAGGCTTTCTGCCAATTTTTTAGTAGATGTTTGCCAACACCTTACAAAGAAGATCATCTTATTTTTACTTAACTTGTTAACAGATTAGCAAATCTGACAGCAGTTATCGCTTACATGTTTACATATTTATCTGTCATGTTTTCTCAAACAGCAACAAAGATGAAATTACAGAAGAAAGGTTACAGCCTGCAAGGATATTCATCTTGGCAGCACCCAGAGAAAAATTCACAGCTGCAGAGGTAATGTTGATGATATGAAAGAGTCCAGTTTCATACTATGTATTGTCGGTAAATCATGTTTTCAAAGAGGCTACTGCAGCAACTAGTATGCCACATTGCATACTATATGGTGTGGCAGACTATTTAAGTGTTAGCTGTTAGCCATTGTCTGCTGTATATGCCTGTCTGTTCTGCTGAAGAATGTGAACATATCATTTAGAGGCTCTTATTCAAAGATCAGAATGTCAGACCCCAGATATTTGAATGGTTGCAAGTACAGTGTGCAGGTAGTTACAGTCACCGAAAATCTCCATACCTACTTTGTCACTGTTTCAAAGTGTGGTCTACTCATTTGGGATCTATATTTGAATAGATATTAGACAAAATACTGACTGACTTTAGTATTAACCCTTTCAATACTAAGTTGAATACTTGGTCAGTAGCATTCCTCAGTACACTGTGGGTTAACTATGTGCAGTGTGCCCAAAGCATGCCAAGAAAAACTGTTGACTAGGACCATCATTTTTTCAGTTGGGGGGGGGGGGGCCTACAGGAATGCTGGAGCTTGAATAAGGCTTTTCGAAGCGAAACTTGAAACTTGAATCATTACAGTGGCGCCTTCTCTAAAGTACACCCCTCATGAAATACCACATATTTTTTTAAACCCACCTTTTATGACTCCCTAGTCTGTTTGATAGTTACCAGTATTTTAAGACCATATGTAACATGAGACCAGTTTTTACCACCTATAATAGTGGTTTTAAATTATGGATACTATATAGTGTTATAATTTAGGTAGCACAACTTCTGTTGTATTAGTTTTGAAAGAGTTGCTGTGTTATAGAATTGACACTCTACTTGGTGACTGTTGCAGTTTGATGCCATCAAAAAGTATGTGGAGACAGGAGGCAGTCTTCTGGTCATGATGGGTGAGGGTGGGGAAAGTAAGTTTGCCACCAACATCAACTTCTTGCTTGAGGAGTACGGCATTATGGTCAACAATGGTGAGTGTCGGTTGTCTCAAACAACCAGTAACCATACAGTGTTGCATGTCACTTTACATGATTCTTGCCTCTTATAATGACAGAGTGACATCTGCTGTCCACTCATTTCTCTTCAACACATCTTTGTATTATCACCTGATAACTTGTAGTTGGGATCAATTGCATACATGTCCTGTTTAGTTCTGAAGGATTTCTGTAAACCTCTTTTGAGAATGTTTCTTCATTGACTTTTTGCACGGTATGAGCAACTCCAGCACTTAATATTATTTAATTACTGTTCATATTGATGTCATTTGTCCAAGCTGCAGGCAACTACACTGTATGGAAAGTGAATTCAACACAAATTGTCTACACAAGTACATGTACTTAACTGTACATGTAATTATGTATGTTACCAGAGAAGTATGATCCATATCTGAGTGCACATTAAATTTGCTCAGCAAGAAAGTATAACAGAGATTCTCTGCTCTTGTAAAGAACAGTTATTTTATTTAGTATTGCTAACTTTGCCAATTTTTGTCACCACTGCTACAATTCCTTGTTGGACCTCCACTTGCATATTCAAACTGAAGCAATAGACCAGTTCATAGGACTCAGGTTTTTTCGGTTCACTTCAGGAAGTGCACCCTGCCTTGTTTATAAATATTTTGTGCTCGACCATGCTGGCTGGATTACACGTGGAAGGATAAGAAAGTAAAACACAGGATGTGCACTGGATTCCACGAAAAATCAAACAGTCAGCAAACTATAAATGCACGTTTCACCACTGATGTGATATTTTAGGTAAAAGATTGCACTGTTCAGCACAATCCATGCTGTAATCACTAGCGTTAGCTGTGGCATCCGTTGTAAACATATGATGGCGTGGGCATGACCTGGCTGCTTACTGACTGTACAATCAGGCCAACAATGGAATGCATAATTAATTACGGTCCGGAAAAGTTCGGTACAACTCGGTATGAACAGGTCTATTGAAAGCCCTCTGCACACAGCTTCTCAGCTCCTCATTGGCTGCTAGTTCCAGCTTTCGGTTTAGCCAATCATTTGTATGATTACCCAAGTCACCGCCCATATGCCAGTTTGCTTGTTTAACAACAGTGGGAGGGGCAAAGCCTGTGATGCCTAGGAAGCATCCTGATCCTTAGACAAATAATCTCTTTTTCATGTAATTCACATTTCTGTGTTGCAGATGCTGTGGTCCGAACACATTACTACAAATATTTCCATCCAAAAGAAGCACTGATATCAAATGGTGTTTTGAACAGGTAAAGAAATATTCACAAAGCATTTTACGTACTTGAATAGGCTACATGTATATATTTATCCTATTTTTGATAAGAATGAGGGCATCTGATTGGCTAATAGCCATAGAATGTTCCCTGCACTCATTGATCACAAGGTGGAAGTAACTGCATTACCCTGGTAAATGGGAATATACAATGCTACACAGATATATTACCTGGAGGATACACGTGCATCATGCGTTTAGCCCTGGGCTTGATGTCAGATCAGCTGGCTGCAGACAAGGAATATTCACAACATCCTGGTGCAGGCAAGAAGCGCGGAGCTGATAAAAAACCGATGCTTTGCACACTTATCTGATGCGGATAATGAAGCCAGGCGCATGCACACTATTCCTAAAAACACGCTAAGGCAAATGGCAAAGCAGCTTAGGCCCTGAATGAATATTATGAAGGACTGTGGGGATGCAAGGAACGTCAAGTACTTAATGCCATCAGAACTGGACCAGCTTTTGTGCAAATTTTGTATGAATGCGAAGAAAACGGAAAGAAATTTATACAAAGTGACATTGCTTGTCAACTTCAGACATTCTTTAAACTTAGAGAGGTATCGAAATGATCAAAAGTAGGATAAAATTGTCATTAAATGATATACTGGGTAATACAGCAATCATCTCCCACTCATTAAACTGTATTACTCTTGGCTAGTGCCTCAGGTAATATAGTTTTCTTTGTGGGAAATTCTCGCTGTACTACCCAGTACATCCTTTAATAACTAATAATATCCTGGAGCTGCAGTTGGATATGTGTGTATATATACATATAAGTACGCCCACACATACATACACATTGTATCTACCTCAGAAGGCTTTTGTGTGGTGCTGTGATAAACAAGACAATAGTCTGTTGTCGTGAACTTTTATGACCTGGTCCTTTGTATAAAATTTAGCTTGTAAACTCTTTAATGATTCTAGAGAATCCTTTTTACATTCAACACAAGACACAATCTTGAATATTGTTTGCTGTTTCACTTTGAATTTGAAGTTCCAAATCATAATGTACTTTGTTGTCATGGTTACAGAGCAATTAGTCAGGCAGCAGGCAAGCATGTCGGAGGACCCACTGACGAAGATGGCAACAATGCACAGTAAGTTTCCAGGTTTTACTCTCTCGTGACAGTCCCGAGGTCGACTGGAAAATTTTGTATTAATTTGTTCGACACAATGCTGCTGATGGATCAATAAAGCTGATCTGCTGAAGGTGTCCCTATAGCCAAAAGCAAAATTTCTGGGAATTCCTGGTCGCAGTGCCAATAACTGACAGTACTGGTGCAGAGCGGCCATTAATGACAGCCCCATTTATAGGTAGACAGATTGTCCCATACCTGGTCTTCTTATGGCAGAATATGCTTTTCGCATCTTCTGACAGTGGGGACTATCTCTTCACATTTTTGGTGTCCCCTGCACATGGCTTAGCTGCTTTTACTGGATCCATGTATGGGCCAGATCATCTTAGACTTTCCTCTTAGCAAGTTTTAAACACGGCGGATCAAAATTCATATGATTGATGGGTACAGATCCAGTATTTCATTGACTCTCTTCAGCGGCACTGCTGTTGGTCAAAATCCTGTGGTTTCTCAATTGATGGACCATTTTTATCCTGGGTGGGTTTTTGGAGTTCCTGGCTGAGACAATTCAATAACTGTTTTCTTTGGGCTGACTTAGTGCTCCTTCAAGTCTGATGTGTCAAAGATCAAGTTGAAAAATGTCATTTTTGGGTGTCATCCTGCTGACACTGGGCCTGTCTGGCAATAGGTGGTCTCTCAATGGGAATGAAGTTTTCCAGGAGCTAATTTGGGACTCCTAGCTAAGAACTGCATAGCCAGATATCTGGACACAACAGTCCGAGGGTATAGGCTATAATCTCTCGTGGTTACAGTAAACAGACCTGAGGACCACTAAAGGAACACTTCACTGACCAGACAGATCCTTTTACAGAACTACTGTGTCGGTTTAATCTGCTTCCTGGTTGGAAATTCCTTCTTTTGAATAACTGGAAGATGCTGGAAGGGAACCCTTTCAGAATAGCTTCAGTTCTATTGGTACATCACATGTTCCATATTGTGCAACAAATATGTGAAATTCCAAAATAATTTCTGTATGTGTGAGCTATGCCTGTGGACCGCTTGAAAGCTTGCTCAAGCTCCCCCCACCGAGTTTGGCTATTCCAAAGTAAGAGATAAAGTTCTGAAGCATGGAAGTAATTTGTCCGTCTACAAGCTTGGGTCACCACTAGGCGCTCTGTGCCAGCACTGCAGATTATCAACACAGAACCCAAGAATTTCCAGATATTTTGGCCTGGAAACATTGAGAAAACAACTACATGTATAGTGATGCATGGGTAAGTTTTGCTTATAAATACAAAAGTTATGTACCTTCAGATTAAGGATATGTCACATTTCATGTGTGTTAGAAGTAATACCAATTTAAAACAGTAGATTTTTGTGTCTACCTGCCCTGAACAGCTCAACAGTTTCAGGTCAAAAAAGATTTATTCAGTAGAACTCAACAAAAAGTGTGTCACATACATTAATAATTCTTTCCAATGTAGATGATGATTCATTGCCCTGTATGTGCTGTTGTGTTTAGTTTCTTTTGTGTGGCTTTTTTTCATTATATTCCTGTTTGTGCTTAGTATATTATCTTTCATTTTGCATGGGATTGACCATCAACATTTTCCCTTTTTTTTTTTTTTTTTTTGTCATTCTATGTTAAAAAAATTCTACCTACCATTGTTGTGAATTTACAATTACAACCTGTAGTATTGCTTGCTTGTATTCGTGATCAGACATGTTAACTTCAACACCAGTTTCCTGGGATGGTTTTGAGTTCTTTTGATACAGTTGGGCAACCGGCTTACAAAACATGACACAACATTTTCTTTCCATTCCCATTGACATGGCTATACCCACTCTTGTCAATTTCTTTCCATTCTCTAAGTGGCCTAAAGCTTGGAGAAAAACCCAAGAAAATCAGTACCCTTGATACAGCGTAAGTTTCCTCAGCTTCAGTTGTGCATTTGCATGTGACTTTTTTTCTCTTGTTGTGTTCAGTCACCGTGAAGATTGCTAAATGTTCACTCGTTTGTCCTTTTCATATTCCAGAGTAACTTGTGACAATTTATCATGTTCATTGTTTGGTATCAGTACCTGTATGTCATTGTACAGAACGACAAATATGTTGCAAAAGATCCAATATTTAATTATACACTCACATGTGATGCAAAGTTTGAGTACACATATAGACATACATTTGTGTACTTCACAGTTTTATACCCACTTCTGTACTCTCTCAAGCACTTTTTCACAACCAGCATATACTTGTACTTCCAACATACAGACTAACATATTATGCATTACTTATCACTGTTTTTTATATCACATAGTCGTTGTTTTTTCATGAAAATGTATTGAGCTTATTAAGTATGCTCATGGATTCAAGTGCTTCTTTCCAAAGATCACCCCTGTCACAAGGCCAATGTCTTCACGTCGGGAAGTGCCATTTCTATATTATTCTCCCCATTAACAAAGACTGTCTCTCTTATGTGGCTACTTTGCTGAAGGAGAAAGGGTGGCCATATCAGAGCTGAACCACTGTGTACTATTTTTCTCTGAGCATGTCTAATCAATTTTTTACTTTAAACTCTCTACTATGATTTGCATGAAGGCCTATTATTTCATGGTATATTTATTCAATATTGGCACCAATCTTGCCAATCACTAGTGATGTTACTATTTTGAAAGTGTACAAGTGGGTGTCTCTAATTATGAAACTGATTGGTGTGTAGATCATTCTTACAAGGATTATCCTACAGTTTCATTGTTTCGGTCAACATTGCACTGCTGGTACATGATCACGAAGTCCCTACAGGCACTTGTGTCTGAAAGTAAACTAAACTAGCCAAAATAGATCAGTGATCAAATGTCATCTGCTTCAATTCTTTTGAATTATTATCCCTCACCCATGAAGTGGGGGGTATATAGTAAAGAGCTCCGTCCTTCTGTCCATCCATCCTTCCGAAACAATTTTGTCCAGCCCATATCTCAAAAAATATAAGAGCCAGCTCTGTCAAATTTTTATGGTAGGTGCAGCTTATATAGTTGGTGTGCATAGGCACATTGATTTTGGCCTAATTATCCTCCTTCATTCATTAATTAACAAAGTTTGTTAAGCAGCAGACAATTTTTACCTGCCCATATCTCGAAAAATACAAGAGCCAGCTCTTTCAAATTTTCAAGGCAGGTGCAACTTAAATAATAAGTGTGCATAGGCACATTGATTTTGGTGTAATTATCCTCCCCCACCAATTAATTGACAAAGTTCGTTAAGCAGCCTCAATATCTTCCTCACAATTTTGTCCAGCCCGTATCTCTCAAAATATAACAGCTGACCCTTTCATATTTTCAGGGCAGGTACATCTTGTGTAGTAGGTGTGTACAGGCAAATTTTTGGCACCTAATTATCCTCCATCTTTAAGCAAGAAAACTCGTTAAGCTGCCAAAAACTTTTCCCCATAATTTCTTGCCCATATCTTGAAAAATATAATCGCCAGCTCTTTCAAATTTTTAAGGTGTATGCAGCTTATATAGTAAGTGTGCCTAGGCATATTGATTTTGGCCTAGTTATCCTCCTTCATTAATTAATTAACAAAGTTTGTCAAGCAGCCTGAATATCTCCGCCCCAATTTTGTCCAGCCCATATCTGTCGAAATATAAAAGCTGGCCCTTTCAAATTTTCAGGGCAGGTACATCTTATGTAGTAGGTGTATATAGGCACATTTTTAGCTCAGCTGAGCTCATAGGATGGTACTTCCTCCATCATCAGATTTTGATGATTATGCCTATACATTTTGGAAACACTGTAGTATGTATTTAATGGAAAGTATTTCAGAGGTTGAGAAGACCGGTTTAAAACCACCAGTTGCCTTTTATGGGTGACGGCCTGTCTCAAGTCAGGAGTGAAATTTGTTTCTTCATATTGGTATTGGAAGATGAATGTTGATGCTTTGGTGACTCTGGAATCTCTTTGCTGTCATTGTTGGATTTGAAATTTATGAATATGGGTCATGTTTTTCTACATAGGTGTAACACACTAGAGACGTTTTCCTGAAGAACTTCCATTGTATAGTGAGGGTCTTGTAGAAGTCTTCTCCTTGTATTCGATATTTTTTAACAGTGATTCAATCACTTAACGTATTAACTTAATTACATAATAATTTTGTATTTTGAGTTGTTGGGGCCATACATTTCTTGTTAATGATTTTTGTTTTGTGGACAAATCTTACAAAATCTTCTCCACAACTGCTCACCCAATTGCTTTGATATTACATGAGAACACTCTTAGAGACTCCTAGTTCTTAATTTGTTCACCAGGTGCTGCTGCAATTTTTTTCAAATTTTTTGTGAATTTTTGTGTGCTTTTTTTACTCTTCGGCCTTATAAGGCTGACGGGTATTGTCATACCCGGTGCCGTCTGTCCGTCCGTCTGTCCGTCCGTCCCATGGTTTTACCACCATAACTTCAGAATTTTTCGAGACAGGACTTTCAAATTGCGCATGATATTACACTCCTATGTGGCCTACTTTGTATGCAAGCATAGTTGTCCTTGACGTAATTCTCAAGGTCACACAGTACTAAGCGATGTGCTAAGCAACGTTACCGCTCTAACTATTGAAAGCCTGCATCTAGCGATCTAAATCTTACACACAAGAAGCTTTATAGAGTGATCTAGAAGCCTATTGAAAATTGAGGTCATAGCTCTATATTTGACGTACTTTTTGAGGTAAAAGGTCAAGTGTACAATGGTGTTATTGGTATGAGTAGGGAAGTTTTAAAGTCAGTTATATGATATTTTATACACACATGTATCACAACCAAAGAACATGTCATGAATCAAAAGTAGGTCACTAGGTCAAGTATCTGGGTCACTGACCTATTCATTGAAATTTTGTTTACCTATAACATCAGAAATTTTTTAGACAGGACTATCAAATTGTACATGATAGTACACTCCTATATGGCCTACTTTGTGTGCTGGCATAGTTGACCTTGACCTAATTTTCAAGGTCACACAGTGGTCACATGTGCCAAGCAACGTTACCGCTCTAACTATTGAAAGCCTGCATCTAGCAATCTAAATCTTACACACAAGAGGCTTCATAGAGTGATCTAGAAGCCTATTGAAAATCTTTATATTTGACGTACTTTTTGACGTCAAAGGTCAAGTGCACAATGGTGATATTGGTACAAGTAAGGAAGTATTTTAGTCAGTTACATGAAATTTTATACACACATGTATCATAACCAAAAAATGTGTCATGAATCAAAAGTAGGTCACTAGGTCAAGTATCTGGGTCACAGTGACCTATTCATTGAAATTTTATTTACCCACTGTAACTTCAGAAGCTTTTGAACCAGGACTTTCAAATTGCATATGATAGTACACCACTATAAGGCTTGCTTTGTGTGCAAGCATGATTGACCTTGACCTAATTGTCAAGGTCACATACAGGTCACAAGTTTGCTGAGTGACATTGTGCATCTAAAAATCTAAATCTTAAAACAAAAGAAGCAACATAGGATGATCTAGAAGGCTATTGAAAGTCAAAGGTTATACCTCTATATTAGACCTAATGTGTTTGAGGTCAAAGGTCAAGTGTACAATAGTAGTATTTGCTGAATTTATGACAAGATCTCCATTTGTGAAATTATTTGAAGACTGTTAAAATGGCCGTGATCTCTTACACCACAGGCTGCCAGCAGCTTTTTGATCATACACTATACCTGATACTATGGGACACTATTCCTATTCACTTACAGCAAAAGAGATTGAAGGTGGCCGAAGGGGACTGCGTTCTTTGAACGGTATTTTTTTTTATTTGTCACTTCTTCTCCAGAACAGTCTTTCAGATAAAGTTGAAACTGTGGGGATATGTTCCTTGTGAAAGGGTCAAGCAAAGATGTTCACTAGGTAGCACTGCTGTGGATTTCTGATTTTTAACGATTTTTTTTTTTTTTTTTTTTCAGTTTTCTCGTACTTATCGGTAAAAGCACCTTTTCTGTTACTTACTATATGCAAGTCAGTGGGCATTCTAATGGTAATTCTCATCTTGGACTTCTCTGAAGAAACTGTCTCTCGGATTCACTTCGAACTTTGTGGCAACGTACCTTGAGTGGGTCTCTACCAAGTTTGTTGAAGTGGTCACACTCCAGTGATTTTTGGATTTTTTTCTAATTAAAAAGAAATCTTTAAAAAAGTTTGAATAGGAAAGTTTAACATGGGAATTTCTTGTAATGGTTGTAAATTAAATTAAATTTTGGCCAGATTTGTGCCAAACTTGGTAGGGATTTGCCTCCTAAGCATCCCCCAGACTCGCTATTGCTTTCCTATGTCGTCGCCCGACGAGCGCCCACATAAGAAAGCAGTAGCAAGTCTGGGGGATGCTTAGGAGGCAAGGTAGGGATATAAGTATCTACCTATTTTTGTGCAAATGGTCATGCTCCAGTGATGTTTGGATTTTGACCTCATTCCCAAAGTCACAGGACAACTGACACGAAATTTACTACAGTAGTCCCTCCTTTGAAAGACCACTCCATATTGGAAACACTATAGTCTGTATTTAATGAAGAATATTTCAAAGGTTGAGAGGACCTGTTAAACCACCAGTTGCCTTTTTTGGGTGACTGCCTGTCTCAATTCAGGAGTGAAATTTGTTTCTTCACATTGGTATTGGAAGATGAATGTTGATGCTTTGGTAACTCTGGAATCTCTTTACTGGCATTGTTGGGTTTGATATTTATGAATGTGGGTCATGTTTTTCTACATAAGTGTACCATACTAGCGACGTCTGTCTGTTAACTTTTGCTCCTTAATGCGATACCATCCACAGTTTTCATGTTAGCCCATCATAACATTCAGGACATATTGGGTCTATAAAAATCTAGGCCGCTTTCGATATTGGTGGGGCCACCTAAATTCTTATGTAATATAGGGGTCAAAATGTGAAAATCTTGTGAACACTTTAGCATCTTTAATTTTTGGCAGATATTTATGAAATTTATTGGGATTGTGGGGGAGGTCAAAGTCTAAGTTGCTAATGATACTAGTGGGGCCACCTATAATTTGACGGAAAATATGAGCCAAAATGTGTATTGAGATATAAAATTCCATATTTGGAAAAGTAATTGGATCAGACTTGCCAAATTTACATATGTAGACCATGGCCAAAGGTAGAACGTTATGTAATATCAGTGACAACCTATTTTTTGTGAGATCACCATACTTGTAAAGTTCAAAAAAGTGATTTGTAATGGCAGGGTGTAGCTTGGACATCAATGGCAAAGAGAATTGAGCCTCCAGATCAAGATTGCATTTGGTTACATAATACATGGAACTGTACTTGGTGACCTACTTTTTTGGTCAGTGTGACCCAGCAATTATGGAGCTTGGCGCTTGTCCAATTTTATTGTTTTTCATCAATTACTCAAAAAGTTATAACTCGATTTGAACAAACAGACTATGTATGGAAAGCTGGACGTGGGGCACATATTTTGAACAGAACAATTTTTTAATCCAAGATGAAGGTCAAGGTCAAATGGCCGTTTTGAATATAGGGGTTATCTCGTAAATGCTCTGCACCCCATGTATTTTTAAATAGACCCATATAACATTCAACAGTTATTAAGTGCATAAAAATCTTTGTCAACATCAGTGTTGGTGGTGCCACCTATAGTATTATGTAATACATGTATACAGGCCAAAATGTGAAAAAAACGCAATATTGTCCACAGTTTTCAAGTGAGCTCAATATTACTTTCAGGACCTATAATGGGTATAAAAATGTACGTCGATTTTGATATTGGTGGCCCCACCTACAATATTATGCAATATAGAGTTAAACTATGAAACATCTTGTGAACACTCTAGCATTTTTAATTTTGGGCATATCTTCACAAAATTTGGTGGGATTGTGGGGGAGTTCAATGTCTAAGTTGCTAATGATACGATTGGGGCCACCTTTTACTTGACGGAAATTGAGCCAAAATGTGTTTTAAGATATAAAATACCATTTTTCAAAAAGGAATTGGATCAGACTTCAAATTTATAGGATATATAGACCATGGCCAAAGGTAAAATGTTATGTAATATCAGTGACCTGACCATTTTTGTGAGGTCACCATGCCTATAAAGTTGAAAGAGGTGATTTTGTAATAGCAGGGTGTAGCTTGGACATCAATAGCAATGTCAGCACAACACCAGGCCTATAGGCCTCTTGTATAAAATAACCTGGGTGACCTTGATCTTCTGTCCCAAGGTCACTGAGGACATAAAATGAAGGACTTTCTGATTGTTATCTTGGCACATGGTACAATATCCATCACAGCTGAATGATTGAAATGATCAATTTCTTAATTGCAAATCAATTGCAACTTTTTCCACATGCTGAGAAGGACAGACTATTTTGGAAGACAGATGATGTCTTCATTAAGAAATCAATCAACTTGTCGTATAGTGCAGTGCTTAAGGACATGCCAGTTGCATGTCGATGAAATTGTCTTCATTTTCATAAAAAAATACATTGCAGCTGTGCAAGTTTGATGTACACAAAATAAACCTACCGATGGCAGGTGCCACAATGAAGAAATGTGCATTTTAATAATGAATTTCGTGCATTATATTCACCCAGATTCACATCTATGCTAGCCCAAAGCTATATATTGCTGACATGTGCTGGACACACAATAAAAAAAAAATGCTGTTTTATGTTTAAATAAAGTATAATTTGAAAACAGGGTTGCTTGTATGTCTTTACTTTGTAACCAAGATTGAGTTCACCAAACTATCAGTGATCATGAGCAAGGTCATTCACAACACATACACCTAAATCATCATACTATTAAAGATAATTATATTATATCGGCCATGATGATGCAAAAAAGTATATTGATAGTTAGTACAAGTACAAGACACAAATTTCCATGGATCCTTTCCATTCCAGTTCAAATGAATTCAAATTTTACATGTATCCCAGTGAGTTTGCTAGTGAATGTGAGTGTTTTATTTCTCAAAACCCCTTTGGGGTACACAAGTACAACTCAAGTCAAAATATGCAATGTTGTGTACAACAATTAACAAATCAATACACAATGGCAGTGTTAAGTTGACATATAAAAGTACTATTTCCAGGTTGTAGACATCAGTGCTCCATGCTGAGCCGGGAGATACTGAGGTTATCTAAGGCGCTCCATTACTATCCAGCTTGATCAGCTTCACTGGTTTGCTGAGTTTTAACAAGGCTTCTCTCTCTTTTGACCCAAATAATTTGGCCAACTTTATCGTGTTGGGGTGCCCCGAATATTACTCTTAAATACTCTTAAAGCCCATATTTTATTGTATAACAAAATGTACCACGTGTATTTTACTGTATTTGTCTTTTAGAGGGCCTCAGGGAAGATTAGTATTCTGCTATACTAACTGAGTTACCCTCTATAAATAAAGCTCTATATATATATATATATATATATATAATGAGAGACTTGCGTGCTCCTTGGAAATATGTACCATTAAAAATATAATGAAATTCATCACCAAGTTCTTTGAGGTTACATTTGTTAACTATTATTTCTGCTCTAGGTATATATTCATATCTTTGCCTTTTTATAGGTAAGTGGTTATTTGACAGTCAGAAACGTGTAAGATATATTATCAGATTCTCTGGTAAGAGGAGTAAATATTTTTTCGAACCCAAAATCTTTTTTGAATAGTGTATAGTTTATGCAGGTTGCATTTTGATGTATTTCGGTATTCCACACTTGTAGATACTGGTGCTTTGCACGCTGTGCTGTTGTACAGGTAAACCATTTTAATGAGTGATGAGAAGTTAATTGATTATACCATATAAATGCCATGCCAATGTCTTGTAGATTTGACTTCACATATTGGATCAGGGGGGATGTATACATGCCTTCTGCTTCAAGCTTGTAAAGTAGCGGATACATAATGAAAGAAAGTTTGTTACCGTTATTGCAATTTGGGACTCTGAACTTTTAATTTAGTACTCTACTCTTGACAAGAACGTGGAGAGGAAAAACTCCCTTGTACCATACATGAGGGTTTGGATGATTTGACCTTTAACAATATTTTACAGAACTTCAATTGCAGGAGTTCAATTGCCTTAGTGGCACTTGGGCCCCATTCCTCAGCACCATATAGCAGGATAGGCACAACCATTTTATTAAAGAGCTCTATCTGCATGTCAATTGTCAATTGGTAGACCTAGTGATGGACTTCTTTTTAGCAGGGAGAACATGGCTTTGGATGCTTGTTCCATTAGGTGTTTTTGTGCCTTACACATGTAGTTAAATTTGATGCTTAACTAGGAGAAATCATAAACTATTTCTTGAATGGAAGCATAAAACATAAACGTTGGGAATTTTCAGACTTTGCCTTTTGAGAAAATCATCACTTTTGTTTTATTGACATTGACTTGCAAGTCCCATTTCTTGCAGCTAATATTCATTGCATTGAGGGCCTTTTGTAAATTTTGGGGCGTTTCTGACATTATGACTGCATCATCAGCATACAAGAGAAGGCATAGCTTTAAGTACATGTATACCCCACAGTTTTCCGTAAAGGTACTTGCCTGTTGTGTTATTTCACAGAGATCATTATATTTAGCACTTATATAACTGTAAAGATCATTCAGGAAGATTGAAAATAGCAGAGGGGACAAATTGTCTCCTTGACGAACTCCATTGCTACATTGGAAAAAGTCTGAGACTACAGGACCTCTCTTAACACATGATTGTGCCATAGAATACAGGTTGTATATCACATTCATAATTTTTCCAGTTATGCCAATAGTAAGCAGTTTCTGCCATAAATAGGTTCTGTTTGCAGAATCAAATGCTTTTTGGTAATCAACAAAAGCCCAGGATAATCTTTTTTTTTCTTCATGAGATACAGGTCCATCAAGGTTTGCAGTGTAAACACATGATCAGCAGTACTATGCCCTGGCCTAAACCCTGCTTGAGCAAGTTATTTTCTTCTAAATACCCCATGAGTCTGTCATTGATGAGTGCTCTGGTCATGAGGACTACAGAGCATTTGCCAGTGGTTTCCCATGTTGAAAGGGTGTCAAATGCTGGGAAACACCAACTTACACTGGGAAACGCCAACTAACGCTGGGAAACGCCGACTAACACTGGATAACCCCCAGCTCCTAAGGGCTTAGTTGGATTTTGGGGTTTCTCAGCATCAGTAGGCGTTTCCCAGTGTTTGTTATGGCGGCAAACGTTGTCTCACGCTGGCCAATGCTGTGTAATGCCGAAACAAGTTACTAGTGTATGTCATACCAATTTGCAGCATTCCGTATGGGAGATACATGCAGATCACATCACAGTGTATAGGAAGACAAGTTTAATGAGTCATGTGTGTTTGGGATGATGATGATGATGATGATGATGATGATGATGATGATGATGATGATGATGATGATGATGATGATGATGATGATGATGATGATGATGATGATGATGATGATGATACTTTAACGAAAGATCACAAACTGGATGTAGGAATAAGTCAAATAAGGAGCAAATTATGTAGATGTTTACATGTTGCAATATATTTGCCAACAGTTTAATCAGAAGTTTTCTATTTGGATTTGTAGGAGGTAAACATAAGAGTTGCAAGGCAAACTTGCTAATTTAAATACTAAGTGTCTGTACATTACATCTGCTCAAAGCATCAGTGTATATGTATCTTGTAAATTTACATGCGAGTATGTATGAACAGGAAACATACTGGAATTAGCAATTTCAAATGGTTTAAATGGCTACAGAGTATTGTTACATTTTATGGTATGCGGTGCCATTGATATCTGTCCCACATTTTTTATTTTCAGAGCGCTGACATTTTTGTATCCCTATGGTGCAACTCTCAATGTGATAAAGCCGTCATATCCTGTATTGTCATCAGGGTCTGTGTCATTCCCTCTCAACAGACCCCTGTGTGCTTTCTACACAGCAAAGGTAAGTCTTTAGAGATTGGAAGACCTATAACCCAACTAATGGCATTCAAAACAAAATTCACCACCAGACAATGAAGGAAACACCATCACATTACATGTATGTGTACAGGTATATCCACATGAAGTTGTTATAGCAGATATCTTTATTTGTTTATTATATTTATTTATTTATTTCATTTTCAATTAGGTGCTGTGTTTTTATTATGCAGGGGTCCTCACAGACCCCTGCATATTTATATGGTGAAATGTAGCCTGTTTGTTTTCATGTTACATAACCTATACACCACAGTATGTTGGATTATGTGTGAAATGATACAATTTTCAGTCTGTGCGATGTGAGAAGAGCCAATAAAACGTTCATTTGGCATGTTTTATTAAAGTAGTGTTGTGTCTTTTTTTTTAAAGTGTTATTTTACTGTTGAGGGGTCGTATCAAGAGTCATGAGAGTTTGTAAAGGACCACTACAGAAATCATATACTTGCCCTAGTTTGTGTTGATGGTTTAAATAAATTTTGTGCCATATGCAGAGGTTTATGGTCAACCAGGCAGAGCTAGAATTTAGTGTCAATTTTCTTAATAACTATTCGTAATAAAAAATGGAAGAAAATATTCAAGTTACTTTTAAACATGAAAGTTTGAGGTACGTCATGAGGAGCAAGTCTGTGAGAAGCAGAGCTGTAATACTGTGACGGTGAACGCCACAAGGCTATCACATGTCAACATGGTCAAGGTCAAGGTCAATCAGCGAACAAAGGAAAAGCTGGACTCCCACATATTGACCTGTGTTGACATTAGGACGCATGACTGGGTGCACGAAAGAAAATAGTGAACTGGAGACAACAATACTTGATTTTAATTACAAGGTTGTGATGCAAAGTATGGAGCGGTAATTTTCTTTAATAAAAGCTTAATTAGTGCACAAGTGTTACAAATTGGCAGAATACTTCACTGCAACGATACTACCTTTGTTTATCATAACACGCGATGACGGGGAAGACTGATTGATTTTGGAATATTTGTTGCTAGTTTTTCATGTCTTTTCGATTGTAATTTTCAGCACCTAAATAGGTTATTGTTATACATGTAGGCTGTTTCAAGAAGTAAACAAGATGAACATAAATCTGTTGCGTTATGCTCAGTGCAGTGCCACTAGAAGGGCAGGCACTGAGGGAAACCTCGCTTCCAGCGTCTGAACGGTGAACAAAGTGCGCAAATCTGAGTAGCACCAAAGCCGGGAATCTGATAGTTGCATTCACGATGTGTTTTTGTGTGATAATTAGATACGCATTTCCTCTTTCATACTTGGCTGAATTACTGCTGATGGGATGCACATGGAGGCCATCGTTTGCGTACTACCATGAATGCTTTTGGCACATTGCAGTGAATTTGCATGTACAGTACAGTATTGGCAAATTCCTCACAAGAAACGGTGTTCTTAATTCAAATTCAAATGAAAAATAGAAAAATTAGAAATTGGTCTCCTTGCAATGCACATTGATTGTGCGGAACGTAACCATCTTTCCTACCACTGTGTACAACAGCTGCATTGGCCATGTGGTCTAACAGAGAACACATCCTATTGGTCAATTGAGTCACATGCAAAATGAGCCAATCACGGCTCTTGTTACAGTGTGGTTATCATGGCTTTCACCCGGTGAGCAAGTGTGATTCTTCTGTAATTTATGGAGGTAACACACAAACGGGAAGCTTTGTTTATATTGCAGCATGCGTAAATAAAGATTCCAGTGTTTATAGTGACAATTTTTTGGAGTCAGGCAAATACGCAAAGGTAGGGGAAGTGCCTGATGTGTCACAAATCAGACCATGAGAGTAGGGCCCACCTTGGCTACCTCCATGGTCCTATGATGATGCTCAGTTCACCCAGGGACGTGGTATCTATAGCAAGTCCCAGGTTCTCCGTAGATGTTACTTCATGCTGACAAGGTCACGTTTAGACAGTACATGAGTGACCTTGACCTCATTCCTGAGGTCACAGTACACATATATGAATTTTACTAATCATTATAACATGAGAACTTCTTGAACTGGGACCTTGATGTTGCATATGTCACTGTTCTCCCACAAGTGTTAGACTTGACTCAGTACATAGATGACCTTGATCATTTTCCTAGTTAACAGAGCCACAAGATGATCTCAAGGTCGGCTGAGCATGCGCTGTTCACACAGCCCTCTTATTCAAGTTAAGGATGGTTCAACATTTTCAACGTTTTCACAAGTGTACAGACCATACACCAGGGGGAGGGGTTAAAAGGTGTTGTACACTTTTAATGATGCAATAAAATGATGATTGGTTCACTCAAGCAGGCTCATCAGCTCCGTTTGAACATTTGGAGTTTAAAGCAGTGACATGAACAAATTTGAAGAAGATAAAGGCAAAGTTTTTAACCCTTCCTCTGCTATTTATTTTATGGAGGTTAATTGTCTATCACACTGAATTTAATCTTGGGATCACCTCACAAACACGATCTTCAGGGCATCCATATGGACGTTTATTTGCGTAAAGACATCATATGCTCATTTCCCCTCAAACAAACTGCATAGTTTTTGCTGCAGAAACTCTTTTTTGCTTTAATGTGACAATTTTATTCGTACATACTTCTGAATAAATGTCTATTCACTTGCTTTTGGTATATTTTCTGGTAACAATCCACGAAACAGTGGTAAAATTGTGTATTTTGCTGCCTCAGACTTAATACAATTCTCTTGCCAGTTCCAGGCATGTTTGGCATGAATAGAAATGTTAGAACCGTGTCAAGATCATCATGCTGCTTTCCTGTTGGCTTAATTTTTTTATTCACACCCACCAAACATGGTCATCTTGCATAAATTTACTATCCCCGAGGTAAAAATCTGAGAATAGAAGGCAGCAAGATTCTTGCCCTACTCTGGTGCTGATTGGCTGACAGATCATGCAAATAAGTTTTGCATGTGGTCAAGCATACACACTGCGCACTTTCAACAAACTAGCATGGTGGCGGCGATCATTCAAGCCAACGGTAGTTTTATGTTTTCATGTCACATAAGTACCAAAATTAGTGACATATCGACAGTACGTATTTTGAAAACATTCAGAATATCCCTGGTGAACGACTTAAAGAAATACAGAGTGGAAACTGCATGCAATCGATGTTGGAATGGCATCTCTATCTTTTATAGTTTTGAAGATATTCAAGATTTAAATTTCAAAGTGCCTTAATTAACAGAATTTGTAATTTTACTACTTTTGTTTACTGTCCTTTAGATTGGCAGATGTCACAAACCTATATGCTGAACTTTGAATTTTGTATCTATCTATAATAGTTTTGAAGATATGAAGCTTTTAAAATTTTAATTGCCCCTAATTAGCATAATTTTGAACATCATGACTGTTCCAAATCAGGGAGACAACTTCCCTACTAGGTGTATTACAATGCCAAGTTGAAACAGTGTAGCTTGCATGGTGTCAGAGAAAAGCTGCGGACAAATTTGGTGGAAAGAAGAAAGAAAGAAAGAAAGAGAGAGAGAGAGAGAGAGAGAGAGAGAGAGGGAGGGAGGGAGGGAGGGAGGGAGGGAGGGAGGGAGAGAGAGAGAGAGAGAGAGAGAGAGAGAGAGAGAGAGAGAGAGAGAGAGAGAGAGAGAGAGAGAGAGAGAGAGAGAGAGAGAATAGAAATCAAAACTTTCCATAAGCTTCAGTTTGTTTACTTGACACCAACATTTTTGTTCTTTGCAGTACAATAACAAGGGAAAGATAGCAGTCTTAGGCTCATCCCATATGTTTGCAGACCAATATCTAGATAAAGAAGAGAATAGCAAAATCATGGTAAGTGATTTTTTTCATTCAAAATGTGCTATGCAGTATTTAAACCACATTCATTTACATTACACACCTGTATTCTGCTGTCATAATAATTCAAGATGAGTAAATTTTCAAAATGTGAATCCCTGTTGTATTTTTTTTTTTACGTGCTCTTTTCACATGGATTTGGAGAATCTTTTTCCTTTTTCCATGTCAATCAGTGCAGTTAAGAAAATCACATAATGCTTCACTGTATTTTCTGAAATTTGTACAGACAGTGTATCTTCATTTGTAGGATGTAATTTTCAATTTCCTGACCACAGACGACATCAAGTTAAATGCTATAGATGCTGAGGATCCAGAGGTAGGCCCACTTTGGTACAAATACAACACATCGTATGAGAAACGAATAAATACTAGTCTTTATCTGGCATATCAGTTGTGCTATGTAATCTTCAACCTTGCCAAGTGATAAATATTCAAATTTTTTACCTGGGGAAATCTATTCAGAGACATTTGACCTGGGAGCTTTTTAACCTGGATAGATCTTGAATCCAAGTCAGTGTCAATTTAAATTTTGGAAATTGAACTCTTTTCGGGTCAATGTGGGGGAATTATATGCCTGGGAACTGAATGTAAGTGATTGTATGGTTATAGATGAATAGTGTTGAGGACACTAAAAACTTCATTGATCATATTATCATTATGCAGAATTAGATTGAGGACAGTCACTGGTAAAATGTTTTTTGTGATGATGATGATGTAGTTGTTACATATGGAGAGACTTGGCAGGCCTTAAGTTGTGATAATATCAATAAGTGATGGGACTGTTAACCAAGAGGGGAAAATGTGTATATTACCACGGTTTTGCCATTTATTTTAGGTGACAGACTACAACATGCAACCGGATACGGCTCTTCTGTCGGAACAAGTCAAGACATGCTTGCAGGAGTCCGAAGACACGCCCAGAGATATTACTGCACTATTCGACAACTCACTGTTTCAGTTGGACACCAGTACTGTTCCAAAAGCTATCAAGTAAGTATAGCCACTGTCTTTTGGTCACATGAGTGGATGACGGTTCGGGCTGAGAGGTAAATTGATGTTCATGTTTTCAGACAGAAGAACAAAGATGGGGAAATGGAGATAAAGCTTTGGACATTTGTCAAAAATGGAAATATTCTTAGGTCCTCCACAGTGATATTTGTACATAGCACATCTAAATAGAAGTGAAAGAAACTTGATTTCAGCTTGCAACTCAAAACTGATGTTGTGATTTCTTCATGGCTCATTTTGAATTCCAGAACAAACCTTGAGGTATTTGTGTTTGTTGGTCCCTCACTCTCGACCAGTCTGTTCTGTGGAAAGGTTTTCCAGAAAGCAGAAAATAGTGTGGTGTAAAAGCAGTAAGGATTGTATATAACAAATGCCAGAATAAATGTATCCAGGCATTGGTCACAGGTTTTCACAGAAAAATTTTATATATATATATATATATATATATATATATATATATATATATATATATATATATATATATATATATATATGTATATGTATATGTATATGTATATGTATATGTATATGTATATGTATATGTATATATATATATATATATATATATATATATATATATATATATATATATATATATATATATATATAGTATATATATATATATGTATATATATATATATATATATATATATATATATATATGTATATATATATATATATGTATATATATATATGTATATATATATATATATATATATATATATATATATATGTATATATATATATGTATATATGTATATATATATATATATATATATATATGTATATATGTATATATATATATATATATATATGTATATATATATATATATATATATATATGTATATATATATATGTATATATATATATACATATATATATATACATACATACATGTATATATAAATATGTATAATTTTGAAATTGAGTAGCTCTCCTTTTATAAGAATAGATTTATTCTCCCTACATGCACATCAATACAACTTGGTCACCCAAATGTCTGTTTTGAATGGCAAATTTGACAAATAAACAGGTCAGTGAAGCTTTCAGCTGAACTCAGTGCGAACTATAAAGAGGCCTGATGTAACTTGTAAATAAAATCCACGTGCAACATGCTCATTGAATGTTCATAGTTTGGGGCGGGAGGGTATGGAAACAAGCTCTTAAGAGAAGGCGAAAGTGATAACTGCCACAAAAGAACTATTCCCACCATGCATGACAAGCTGTGATAATTGTATGTGTGATTGTTACACACAGAAATTTGAAAAAAAAAATTGTTCAACCAGTTTTCCACATCTCAAAAATTATTTTTGACAGTCACAAAATTTGCTCATGTGTGCTGGGTAATGATTCTAACAAAAGCACATGGATTATTATTTTTTTTTATCTCATGTTTGGTTTCAAAGGGACAAACTTACAAATTTCCCCATATTTTGATCCAAAAATACAATCTGTTCATTCTTGCCATCATGTGTCTTTTGTATGATCCAGTTGATGAAAGATGGTTGATAGATTTGAATTTTGAGAGAGTAATTTGTAAAGTGCAGTGGACCTCTTGTAAGGCCCCTCTCACCAGAGGCACCCCCTCTACAGGGGTCATTTTAACCATGCAGCAACTGCAGCATTTTCATTATCTGATTGTATTTGACCCCACAGGAAAGGCCACCCATCTTATAAGGCCACATTTCCAGTGCACTTGCGGTGGCTTTATTAGAGGAGGAGGATTGTAGTCTTCATATAATTAAATCTGACCATCAACTCAAGAACTACATGTAGTACTATGTACCTATTAGGTACAAGCTTAGTGTTAGTTCACCCCATAATATCAACTGTCAGGGTTTATAGATCAGCATAGTAAAGTGACCCCATGTGTCTGAAAAAAAAAATATGTAAAAAATCTTGCAACACTTCCTTATTGTTGATACCAGGAGTATGTTAAGGTGATAATCACAACGAATATTATGCACATCTGAATTATTAGGATATCAGATTGAAATTGCTTGTGAAAAGACCTTTCATTCAAGCACCAGTGTGTCTATACATGTACATGTATTGTCAAAGAAAAAAGGAAAAGCGAAGAATTGAGTCTCCAACAGATGGCAGCACTGCTAGGCCTCACCTTGAACACTTCTCAGTTAGTTCTCAAGTTCAAGTTCAAGTTTATTGCCACATAAAGTATACAACACAATGAAAGAATTATAAATACAAAAATTGTCAGTTTGCAGTTTGTGGTTCATATGTAAATAGTTAATTCTGCAGATTAGTGGCAAGGACATGAGAAAGCTATGCAGGATTAAGGGTCCCTACAACAATAAAGATAACAACATAATTATAACACTGTGACAAGTTTAAGATAATATAGTAATATACCCATACGTGATAACAAGTGTCATATTCTCAAGTCTGTAATGGCATTATAACTTCCAAATGTTGGCACATGGTTCTTCCAAAAACTAGAGGAAATCTCAAAAAATAAAAGAAGAAGAAGAAGAAGAAGAAGAAGTTGTACATCTGGGGTTTGACTTTTACCTTGAACGTGTTCTGTTCATGTCTGTTTCAGAGCATTTGAACAATTGAGTGTGAAGCATGAACCACTGACACTCATCACCCCGCAGTTTGAGACGCCATTGCCTCCACTGCAGCCCGCTGTAAGTTGTTACCCTCTCACTGAGGAAAAAAAACTCCACAGATTCATCATAGTCAACTTTTTTGTGGGCTTGTGTTTAAAGGACAAGCTGACATGTAACATGAACATCTACACAGGTTTTAGACGTACAGCAATCAGTGGCTAGATGGTTAATGTGGCAGGCTTTTAACTTTGTTCCTTGTTTTGTATAAAAACCATCAAAAATTTGTGCATGTGTAAAGACTGGGCCCAGAATTGTGCACCATTATTGTATATTAGCTGTTGAAGCGGACTTAATGTAATTAATTTTTGGACTAAATGTGTATTATACTAAGTACATGTAAAATAAAAAGCATGCTTACCTCCTCGGCCTTGTATATTGTCAGTCATGCAAAACATGCAAGGCCACCAGGTCTCCATCATCATCCAAGGCTTATAGGCAACCCATACAAGGAGATAGCCAGTTCAGCATACATGTATATTAGTAATATACAATGAAATAATGTATCTTTGTTCATCACTTGTCATTTTTCTGTCATTTTTCTCTGTAGGTTTTCCCACCTCAGTTCAGAGAGCTACCAGCGCCAGCCCTGGATTTATTTGATCTTGATGAACAGTTCTCATCAGAAAAGGTCCGACTGGCACAGATCACAAACAAATGTAAGGGACATACTGCTTGGAATGCCTGCTTTTCTTTTGGAGTTTTTTGTTTCTAAATACACAGGATAAAACCCATGCATTTTTTTTTTATTTCCAGTTTGTTTGTTTTTTTTTGTTTTTTTCACTCTCATTTAATACAAAGAGAAACTTAACAAACCTAATTCTGTAAGCCCATGTACCGTTTGAACACTATCAAGTCTGATATTCTAAGAGCAAAGTCCTATTCCGTACCATTCACTGAAAAACTGTATTGTTGTAAATCATAATAGCAAATTAATTTATAAAAGGAACAAATCATATTCATAAAATGTGAAATTTAGAAGAAAGTTTTAGGCATTATCAGCCTTTAAAAAATCAGGTCATCAGCAGTGAACCAGCGCAAGACTTGTTTCGGTGCCATTAATCGCCGGACAAGTCATTCTGATAACTGGCGGCACCATGTTTGCATTTCCAATACAAACATCCCGAGCTGATGTATTATGTAGTAAAGCGAATATGATGTTCCTTTGTTAATAGGCCTACTTAAAAACGTAGCCCATATGACATAAATATAATGAAACTACACCTAACACTCATGATTAGGCCTACCAAAATTGAATAATGAAATTATAAACCATCCCACACTTACCTGCAGCGCCTGGTCTTACAACAGACCCGATTAGGCCTACCTGACGGACTGATCAGATCAAACAGATCAAACCAGCTCTTCAGCTTCAAGCAAAACACAAATGTAATGACGTGACATAAAAGAGTCACGCTATTAATTGCGTCACACCTGAAAACTGGTCAGATCTACGTTGCTCCGTTTCAGCAATAAAAATAGGCCTATTTATTATAAACTTTCTGTATTTCACAGCTTTGCAATCACTACTAATAGGCAGTTCTGTATTAATAACAAATCAATTATATCACATTTAATGTAAATGTTTTGAAAATTCTAGGTTTAAAGAGCCAAATGAATTTAATAAACGGGTCATCAGTGGGAAACCTTCAACTGAAATTTCCGTCATGAGGCATGTTATTGTTAACTCTCAATCTCAAATCATCTAAGATGCATTACAGGTTAGGGGTGGGGTTGGGTTGGGCAGTGCGGGGTATTCTACACAACTATTCATGTATTCATGTACCTTTTTCTTTCATATTTTAACTAAAACCTTACTAATTATATCTGAAATCTAAACAAATGAGCAGTTCTATGCAGATATTTAAATTGCTAAGTAGAGCTAGGAAATAATAATAATAATAATAATAATAATAATAATAATAATAATAATAATAATAATAACAATAATAATAATAGAATACACATGTCTGATACCCTCTGCGGCTGGGACCCAGCTCGAGGCATTCTCCCAACCCATCGGTAATTTCTACTCCACACAGAGGAAACCAGGCATGTAGTTATTAGACCATAAAATTTATTATTTAAAAAACCTTAATGTAAGTCATGTAGGCCTATCTAGCGCATAGGAAACACATAGGATAAATATAACTATGTAGTATGTAAGAAACTTTTGACATTTAAATTATTTATGATGTAATAGAGAGCCAGAACGTATTAAAATTGGAGAAGCCATATTTCAAAACAAATTCTGGATGTCTGCAACAAAAAGTGTTAAAATATTTTTTTAAAAGCTTTGTTTCATAACCTCTTGATATGAGTTTACTGTAATGTCATTTTATTTGGCCAACTATTAAAGGCAATGTTTGATGCACAGTTGTCTGTGCATTATTTTCATTTTGATCAGGAAGAAAACTAACCATGAACTATGTAAAAAAGGGGGAAAAAGAGCAAAGTTATAATGTTTTGATTTTTAACAAGGTAAAATGCAGGCATTTGTAACTGAAGTTGTCAGTGTATGCTCTCAGTGGGGTGTTGAAATTATGATGTAGAACTTTTTGCCACTCCCTGCCACTACTGCCTCAAGTTGCTGCCCAGTTTGTGGTTTCTTGGGAACTCCCTTGACCCGTCACTGCCACCTTTACTATGCATATTCTGGTACAAACATGCTAATGAGTCTGACTGATTACTTTGGAAAACCACATCAGGTGTTTGCATCAACAGACCCTTTTAGGACCCCAGATGGCAGCACTTGAGAGTGTTCAGTTGCATCATTTTACCTGTTTGCATAATAACAAAACCCATTCAAGCTTTGTCATGCAAACAGTCAAATTTATGCAAATAAAAAACGTAAACTACTGCCATCCAGTGTCCTTAATTTCACTACTGTGTTGGCAAGAAGGTTGCAGCAAATTGTTTGTCATCTGCCTCCAGAGCAGACCAAACTGTTACTCGTACGGTTTTTGAGTGAATAGAGGTGCCAAATGGAAAATGAAAAAAAAAAGGCTCTGTTGAGCTGGAGTGCCACTTTAATTATTATTACAAGTTATACATGTACCTACATTTGTATGGCATCTTTAATGAAAACATCACTGTCTAATTTTGTTATCCTCAATGAAAACATTAAAATGATTTATTTGAGTTGCAATAACATTTGTTCCAAGAGTTTTATTTTGAAAAGTGTAATGTTTTCAAAATTTGATCCCCAGCTATTGCAAATTTTGTACAAGGCATGTCTGGGTGACGGGTTGCCTTACCAGTGCATCAAAGTTTACTTTGTCTGTCTTCAGGTACAGGAGATGAGGATCTGGAGTACTATGTAAGAGAGTGTGGTGAGATCTTGGGCATCAGCAGCAAGATCCCAGCTGACACCAGGGATGCTAAGCACATCCTGGAATATGTGCTGCACCAAGTCGTCGAATTTAAGAAACTGAACCAGGTACGTACATGAAGGAAAAAGTTGACTTGTGTCGGGATACAAACAAACCTAAGGGACCACAGTCTGTGCATTTAGTCATATTATCGCATCATATTTTTCTGTGATAAATCAAAGAATGATTTATCAAAACTTGAACACTGTAAAATGACAGAGAATGATTGAAGGCCACACCCTAGGTATCACAGTACAATAATCCTTAGGTCTTCTCCCTCCCCCCACCCCACTCCCCTACTTGACTGTAGCAGGGGGTACAAACCCACTTTTCTTTATGCTGGCCTATTGGTCTTGTGTCCCCAAGCTTTTACCTGCGCTTATTTTAATCTAATAGCCAAACACAACAGGTCATATTTTCAATTCAGCTTTGGCCTTGTTAATGATTGACCAGTCAGATCAAGAGCAGAGCCTGTTTCAGCACAGCCATTTTAGCAGTGAAAGGCACAGTCTTTCACTCAACAGACATACAGTCTGCATTTAATACAATTGAAAATATAATATGGTGTACTATGATGGATTCACTACTGATTTTTTCCGGTGAAATAAATTCCTTGAAAGTGGAGTTCTCAATGTCTATAACATTGCACAACCTTTCTGGGTGGTTGTTAGCTCAGCTGACCTAAGGTCACAGAGCTTATAGCATCACTCATGTCTATCCATCTGTCTGTCTGTCCGTCTGAGTAGAAATGTCCATCCATCCGTTCATAAACTTTTGGTTTGTGACCGCAATAACTTAAAAATTTTTGACGTTAGCCCAATAGAACTTGCAGGACTAATAGGGTGTATGAAAATCTCGGTTCCTTTCGATATTGGTGGCGCCACCTATAATATTATGTAATACAGTGGTCAAAATTTGAAAATCTTGTGAACACTCTAGCCTCTTTAATTTTTGGTGGATCTTCACCAAATTTGGTAGAATTGTAAGGGAGGTCAAAGTCTAAGTTACTAGTGATACTAGTAAGGCTGTCTATAATTTGATGGAAATTATGAGCTAAAATGTGTTTTAAGATTAAAATTCGATATTTGGAAGAGTAATTAGATTAGACTTCCCAATTTTATAGGATATATATATATACCATGCCCGATGCTAGAATGTTATGTAATATCAGTGACCTTGACCTATTTTTATGAGGTCACCATGCCTGTAAAGTTGAAAGGGTGATTTTGTAATGGCCGGGTGTAGCTTAATCATCAATGGCAAAGAGAATTGAGCCTCCAGATCACAATTGCACTTGATTACATAATACATAAAACTGTACTTGGTGACCTACTTTTTGGTTCACTGTGGCCCAGTGATTATGGGGTTTGGCACTTGTCCAAGTGTATTGTTTTTCTTCAATAACTCGGAAAGTTGTTACCCAATTTGAACAAACAGACTATATATGGAAAGTTGGATGTGGGGCGCATATTTTGAACAGTACAATTTTTTAATCCAAGTTGGAAGTCAAGGTCAAATGGCCAGTTTGAATATAGAGTTCATCTTGTGAATGCTGTGCACCCACAATTTTGGAGTTAGGCCTATATGACTTTTAGGAGTTATAAAGTGTATAAAAATCTTTGTCGACATCAATGTTGGTGGGGCGACTTATAGTATTATGTGATATACAAGTCAAAATGTGAAAATCTTGTGACAACAATACCATCCATAGTTTTCAAGTTAGCCCATTATAACTTTAAGGACTGAGAGGGTGTATGAAAATCTAGGTATGTCAATATTGGTGGCGCCACCTACAATATTATGCAGTATAGGGGGGTCAAAATATGAAAATCTTGTGACCACTCTAGCATCTTTAATTTTTGGCAGATCTTCACCAAATAGGGTAGGATTTTGGGGGACGTCAAAGTCTAAGTTGCTAATGATACTAGTGGCGCCAACTATATTTTGACGGAAATTATAAGCCAAAATGTGTTTTAAGATATCAAATTAATCTTGAAAAGTAATTGGATTAGATTATGTCCAAAGGTAGAAATTGATATAATATTGTTGACCTTGACCAATTTTTGACCTTGATATTCTGTCCTAAGGTCGCTAAGGACATAAAGTTAAGGGTTCACTCATTGTAGTCTTGGAATATGCAAGAATATCCATCACAGGAATTGCACAAATAAGGTATGATTACATGTGGAGCAAAGTGCCATCTGGTGGACTTCTTGTACACTAAATATACATAAGCTTTATTTGTTCAGAAGCCACTTGAGGACTCGCAACCTTGAAATGAACAGGTGCAATATAGCCACAGTGACAGCCAAGCATAAGGCCCATGGGCCTCTTGTAAAAAATTTTTCCCTGCATGATTTCACATATTAGATATCATCCTGAAGGGATGCATCTGCTGTGGTAGGATAGAATTCTGCAGTTTATACAGTTGAATATGAATACTCCCTGTTACTAGGGAATTTGTGACATTATTGCAGTGATATCAGTCTTTCATGTTGAAGTCCAGAGGCCAGATTAAAACTTACAACATGGCTGGTTAGGATAGCACAGAATTAATAAGAGATGAGTATGTCAGCTGTAGAGAAAAAAAATCTGAATGTGTCTGCAAAAAAAATGAACATAAATGAACAAAATGACTTACATTTAGATGTATAAAGACTAGCGTGTGGTAGAATGTTGTTTCAGTATAGTACAGACAGAATATATGTGAACACATATGTAAATTATGTGCTGTAAATTTGAAGTATGCAGACAAATGTAGAACATGGAGTAACTTACATGTTACTTCTGTAAGGTTCTTTAGATATATGCAAAAATGCACACTTACTGGTAATAATATTATGGTACCATACAGAAGCGAAAAGTGCAAAACTGTTGTGTGCAACATGGAAGCTGGTAGAAGTGAACAGTATACTGTAAATATACTTCTATTCATGTGTATAAATGTTCATGGCTTTTGAATTTCAGGCATTGAACTGAAGTTTTGGTTTCCCTATGTTGGATATAGTTTCTGCTAAACTTATCTTAAAATACTATTGCATTGGTTTTGTTTTTTGTTTTTTTTTTTTTTTTGGTACTGTTTCATTGTGTCTTTATTTTCACACTTTGTGCCATTGGCATAATAAGGGAAAATAAAACTACAAAAACAAAAAAAAAACAAAAAAAAAAACGCAGTGACTGTACAGTATTTGCATTTCAAATCTGTATCATTGCCAGTATAGACAGTGACTAGAGAGCAGTCTTCTAAGTATTCTGGCAGGGGTACTGGTGCCCAACCACCATATATACATACATATTTATATATATATGCACACATACACACACATGTCTGTATGTGTATACATATAAATGTAGACTTTTATGTGATAACAATGACAGGTGTAAGGATTGTGTCTGTGCATGCAGTGACATTATGGTGAAGACAGTTTGCTGTTTTATTATGGTGTTCACATGTTGCTAAGTTGTAATTTGATTAGTGTAAATATTTTATTGGCAAACAACAGGCAATTGAGAATCAGGTAAATTGGATGTCAAGCTAACCCCATCATTCTTAAGTTATACTCACTGCATTGTACACAACCACAGTTCCATGTACTTATATGCAAATGTCCTCACATTACCTGTGTTTTATATCTTATATTTGCTTTGATTCATTCAGAAAAGTATGAAATAAATGTTGGTGCTTGTTCATTGGGTATGTATTAGCACTCAATGTGTGGCTAGGTACCAGCACTGCAGGTTTGGCTAGCTTTGTTGCCTTTTACTGATGGTAAAACTTAGAAAAAAAGTATGGAGTTTCTATTGACTCGGGTAGCCCTCCATACCCCAACCATCAGGTCCCTTTTTCCTCTTGGTCTTAATTTACAGGGGAGCTTCTGCCCTGTATAATCATTTGTATTAAAGCACTTCTGCTGATGGTTGTTATGTTGCCAAGGCAACAATAGCTTAGCTGTGATTTACTTGCTCCAGGATCACACTGCTTGCGGGGCATCATGGACTTTTGCCCCTTTCAAAAAGACCCACGTCAAGCAGGGAAACAATTTGCTTGGGTTTGTGTTTTCAACAAGAAAAACAAAGTGCCCTGGATTAATTCCTGAAAACTTAAGTGGATATAGTGTCTCAGATGTGTCATAAATATGAGCACATGATGTAGTCATGTGGAGGTGGGAAAGCCTCAGTACATTGTAATGATCAATGTGCCAGTATTGGTAGACCTTGGCCAAAATGGCAAGAATTGCCAAGAGCAACCCCCCCCCCCCCCCACCACATTGCCAGTGAAAAGTTAAAATTTGTAAGTTGTGATTTATGGGAGGGGAAGAGTCACCAAGCACATTGCCTAGATACACTACAGTAATTGTAAATGTTACTTAATGTACATATAAGAAATGGTTTCCATGACAGTACTATTTTTTTAATTGTCACAAGGGTCAAGGTCACAGGTCTGATTGGCTTAAGATACTCGTATTTACATGAATCTCCCTGGAGAATTGGTCAACTGTAACAATTTTTGGCTTATAACTTAGATTTTGAAATAGGCCTGAACAAAGTATATAATTTTCAAAAGGGTGTGATTCATAGATTATTAATGTGTGTAAACTCTTAAAAAAAAGGCAAAAGGTAAAAACCCCAAAAAGATTCGTAGTAATTGCTGAATAAGTAATCAGCCCTTTGATGAGAAATTTAGTTGTGACTTGTTCGCACAAAAACAACATTGCCAACCTTATTGTAACCAGTATCCAATTTCCTGGCTGCAGTTCCTGCTGCACCCAGAAGAAGAATGGGCGTAAATAGTCCCAGTGATACACGGCACAGTGATCTTTGCCTCACTGAAAATGTCACATATATGTGAGTGTTTCTTTTATCACCATTTGTCATGGAACATAAAACAAGGCACAGGAGACTTGTAGGAGTGTGTGTGTGTGTGTGGGGGGAGGGTATGGGATTTTTGTGGAGCGTGGATGTATTTCACGGACTGCCTGTTTTCATCATAATTATGAGCGTGTGACACATTTAAGCAACTATCAGTGTTTTTTTTTTCCTTTTTTTTTTTTTCAAGGGGGTGGGTCTTTTAAATTGGATTTGGGTAATGATAAAGGAATTTCAAGTTAGTGATATATGTGTATACCATTTTACTGTGTGTTTAAGTGCTGTTTATAGTTTCAATAAGTTAGCCAACACTTTCAGAAACCAGACACCATAATACCCACTTCAGTTTTTCCCCCTTTTTTTGAGACATAGCAATAGTTTTGATCACCTATTTGTTCCTGGGAACTCCTCACACATATTGTACACCACCCTCACCTGTGATGAAAGTACAATTACAATAGAAAGACTGTATTTAAAGAGTTTTACTGTGTTTGATATGCAAAGCTATCTAGCTGTGGTTTACAATTTATCATTCTCGAATTTACTTAAGAGTTTCATGTCTACTTAGAGGCACATGTATCAACTTCATTAATGTAACCCTGCGGAGACTGAGTAGACGAGCATGCTCATACAAAATTAAGTCCTGCATTCATCGCATTAAGTCTGTCACACTCACCTTAAAGTGTATGCTGCAAGTTAGAAGAGCCATTTTTTGGAAGCATGGAAAAGAAAGATCATGTGCTTTAGATCAGTATGTTGGATGGATGCTGGTGTGTTCAGTGTGACATATATTTCCTGCATGGTGAATATACCCATTCACTTGAATTTTCATATACAGAAATCCCTGCTTTGAGAGACCGCCCATAGTGCCACCCAAAAAGTGGTCACATAAAGCAGGTGGTCTCTCAAAGGAGGTATAAATAATATGAAAAGTACCACTGAGCGACCTGAAATACGGGTTCTCTCAAAGAAGGTGGTCTGCCAATGGAGTGGTCTTTCAAAGGAGGGAATACTGTACCTGAAAAACTTCTACAGAATGGGGGGGGGGGGGGCTGCAAAGCACATTACCACAGCTATTTGGAATTCATTAATAATATGGATGCATCTACCTCCACAGTGCTTTGAAATATGTGATTATGGAGATCTGTAAACATGGTAAAGAGAACTACATGATAAATTATCTGGCATGCCCTAATTTTTTTTTTTTTTTTTTGTCATGAATCATCGTTATATTGAAATGGTGTCTACAGCTATTTGATATCAATTTGATGAACACTGATGCACCTGGCGTGGTGCGTGATCCGGCTTTACGCTTGGCACTTTCTGTGTTGACGAGTATTGTTGTCCCCTGCATGGTCCGTCCTTCCCTCCATCTTGTCCACGTTGCCTTGGTATCTAAAAGAATGTTCACCTTAGGTGTACCAAATTTTTGTCAGCGAAGAACCTTACAATGGAACAGGTTCCTAGTGAAAACCAGCATCCTCTGATTTTTTAAAAAGTTTTTATGAAACTTTTAATGTATCTATTTGAAGGCCATCTGAGTGGTGTCAACCCTGATGACGTTACGGTGATATCTATAAAAGTACTGACCACAGCTTTACGAAATTTTGGTCAGAGATGCATCTTATGATGGACCAGGTTCCTTTTTAAAACCAGCTTCCTCTTTGTATTTTTAAACTTTTTATGAAACTTTAAAGTATTTATTTCAAGTCTGTCTGAGTGGAGCACAAGGGGACGTTACCATAATAACTTACCAAGGATCCATTGCAGCTTCACCAAAGTTTTATCAGAGATGCACATTATAGTTGGCCACATTGCTATTGCAAAGCAGCTTCCTCTTTGTATTTTTAAACTTTTTATGAAACTTTAAAGTATTTATTTCAAGTCTGTCTGAGTGGAGCACAAGGGGACGTTACCATAATAACTTACCAAGGATCCATTGCAGCTTCACCAAAGTTTTATCAGAGATGCACATTATAGTGGGCCACAATGCTATTGCAAAGCAGCTTCCTCTTTGTATTTTTAAACTTGTTATAAATCTTTTGAAGTATTTATTTGAAGGCCGTCTGAGTGACACACAATACAATGGTCTCTGTCACCAGAACTTACCCCAAAAACACATCCAAAAGTGCTCTTTCATTTCATAGACAACAATATGGACATTGTATGTAAAGTGTTCTATTGCAAAGTATCAAAAAAAATGCAGAATTGAGGAAAAAAAGATTGTGGGCGCCAAGGGTAATCCACCCTCTGAATACTGTTTTGTGTGCACCGTATTTGTTTTTGCAAATTGTTGGAGTGCATCAGAAATTAAAGGCATGAATGGCAGACCCCAAGCTTGCCTGCCTTTATGTAAGATGTCTGCTCTGGCTCCCCCAATCCATGTCGTTTAACTTTTCTCTCTTGTAGAGCAAACAGCTCTCTTTGAAAAAAGTTAGAGCCTGTCACCCTCAACCCATGCAAAGAAAATTGCTGACTTGGGGCATCCTGTATTTCAGATGCGACTCAGCTACAATGTTGTTCAAAATGTTTTCCATTGGAGACGATAAAGTATAAACATTGAAGCAGACAGCATGTATACTGTGTCTCCTGAATGGGTCGGGACAAACCCCATGCCCCAAATACTACCAATTTTGGGCTTAAAAATTTGAGTGATGTACATGTATGATAAAGAGGACATGGGGCTTCCTCATTGAGCATTGAGATGTCAACTGTGGTAGTATTTACAGGGGTGGAGAGTCTCTGACACGTTTATGGAACAGAGTACAGTGTACAAACATTTTTGGTGCCTGTTGAAGGAAGGACAGCTTAGGAGTAAACTTCATAGCCACAACAACAAATTTGTGGCTACCTATACATGCCTGTCAACTCTGCCCCATTTGGTGACAGTCTTCCACTTTTTGACCCTCAATTTAAAACTTTTCAGTCCAATTTTAGCCAAATTTTAGACAATCTCCCCCATAAAAAATCCATTTGTTTCCTCTTTGTTAAAGGTAAAATCTCCCCCCAGGGGAAGAAAAACTCGCCTGATTTCTTGCCACAGGATGTTGACTGGTGTGCCTATAAACAGATAGTGCCACCCAATTTGGGTTCATGTATTTCGCGGGAGAGAAGCAAGTGTATTGACAATGCTGTTCACTGTTTCAGGAAGGGGATATGGACACGGCTGAGTTTGGTGGTGGGATCATGGACCATGACCAGCTGGAGTCATCACAGATGTATGATGGTTACTGATCACATCACCTGCTGTATCATACTATTCCAGCCACAAACTGTTTTAGGACTGAGTCACGGAAAACAATTGCGTGTTAAATTGTACAACTATTTATTGACAGCTGGTGCAAGTGAAGGGCCCAGTTTGTGACTTACATCATTTTGAGATGAGTTCCTGAACAGAGACCTCATTACATTTTTCGTCCAGAGAGAGCTGCATGTAAGAAATGAGTCAAAGAAAATGTTATCACCACTGTGCATCAGCGACCGAGTTAGACTTTCATTTCTGACTATGATATGTGAAAGGAAATTTTGCGATACATGTATATCTCAGAGATCATGGAGCTACCTTGTGGAAGTACTCTGAGATCGTGGAGCTACCTTGTGGTTGTACTCTGAGATTATGGAGCTACCTTGTGGTTGTACTCTGAGATTATGGAGCTACCTTGTGGTTGTACATGTACTCTGAGATCATGGAGCTACCTTGTGGTAGTACTCTGAGATCGTGGAGCTACCTTGTGGTAGCACATGCTGAAAGACAGATTCCCCATTACAGTTTTCTTAGCAAAAAGAGAAGAAAAACAATAGAACAACCAGTATTGAGTGAAAATTAAAATGTAAAAGTAAGTGTGTTCTTGATGAACTGCAAGTCATACAGTCATAGGAGTGTGGGTAAATGCATTGGTTTCCTCATCCTTTTTTGTTCTTCACCAAAATTATGGTATAGTAGCATGTGAACAGGAAATAATCACCATTGAATGTACATATCAATGCATTGAAATATAAATAATTGGGGGGGGGGGTTGTATGATGTTAACAGGACAAGTGCAGTAGCATATATAATCTCCACCTCTTGTTCCAAACAAAACATTGATACTGAAGACTTTTTTGAATTCTGAAATATACAGATGTTTTCAAATTTGACACTTAGTGTATTATTTCTTCTCTCACAAGATGTGTTTTCTCATTTACGCATATTTTATAAAATGAATGTTGAAGAAAGGGTAGAGTTTTGATATGTGGATTGATAGAGGAGTACCTCCATTCCTGTTGTTTGTGATGAAAATCGTGCTTGTCTGTTCCAAGATGGCAACATGATGTGTGATGCTTCCACAGAAGATGAGTATAATGCATGGGCAGAGTGTATTGGGATATATCCACGTTCAAATATCACTGCAATGATCAAATGAAAGAGCAAATTTAAATGGCGCTTGAAAACCTAAACTTTGCATATTACCTTTGAAAATCCATGTTCAGTTAAATCTACTGAATCTTAACACAGATGGCCATATCTCTATATATGAATAGATTTATATTTAAATGTACAGTGAAAACTTGTTATGGTGACACTATCTGTTATGTAAGACATGTCAGATAACTGAATTTCAGATAAATGAGTCAAATAACAAAGGAAATTTAAGTTTTTCCCATGAAAATTTGTGTCATTACAGTGAATATGTCATATATCTAATTATAGTTAAGTTTCACTGTATTTAAAACCCCCAGAAAACTTGCACTAGGCACCATGTGGTTCTTTTTAAATTATAATAGCAAAGATCTTGCAAGCTGCGCATTGACTGGTTGACCTCACTCTACAGGTTCAACCATAATTTGGATCAATTAGTGTGTAAAGGCTTCAAACTTTAATGAATGTTTCTTTTCCACATAGTGAAGGTCATTTTATGCAGCCACGTGAAGCTGTGAAAACAAATCTAAAATTCAAAAATTGCAAACTTTCAGTTTGATGTATCCATACTTCAGGCATGTCAGTCATTCACCCACAAGTGAATATTCACTTCTCAGTATCTCATGAAATTATATAAAAATCAGAAAGCCCTGTGCTTAATTTGGGGTTACAGACTATATCATTGTCTTCATATTTTAAAGTTGGGGGGGGGGGGTAGGTGAACCTGTAGTAAATTAACTTCCTTTTGAATTTTAAGTGAAACACCTGATACTTACAATTCAGATCTTGAAGGCAAAAATGATGCCATTTCAACATTAGAAGTCAGGTCATTTGCTGAAATGTGAAATTGGGTTGATTTTGTCTCGCAGTTTTTGCACTGCAGTATTCTGTGGGCTCTCCTCATTGTTGCAATACTAGTGGCTAAAAAGCAACAGCTTTCACGTGGTGAAGCAGGAGGGAAAATAAGGAGTGACATTGAGTGGGGAATCTGTAGTTGTGGTTAATACAATGTATTTAAAGTACAATCCACGTGGTGGCACAGCCAGCTCTGTTGGCAAAACTGTTCTAGGTGCTAACTCATGCACTCCATCACCTACAAGTACAATGTCTGTTTCAAGAAACAGCAATCTGGTGACACAGCTTTCTTAACATCAGCGTGGTATACTTGTCGATAATGTAAACCAAGCCTCAAGCTTTCTCATTCTCAATTCTCAATATTGAATTAGCAACCTACCTAGCTTTGTGTGTCTCAATATTTAGGATTAAGAGGGTAAAACCAAGTCCTCTCATCATTGCATCAGTTTCTTCACATTTTGTAAAAAGAATGTATTAGCAGAGTCCATATTTTTGTATTTCCATTGAAGTGTACATGATATTTGAAGCAACAGCACACTTTGTAAATGTTGACACTTGTAAATACTGCTAGTTGTTTGTCAAAATAAATGATGTGAAACATGTTAGCCTTCAATCTTATTTTGTATTATTGTTTTACACTTGCATAAAAAATATTTGCCAGCTAAGAATGATGAAAAACACCATGTTATGTTGACCCAAGGCCCCAGGCCCAAGCTCCCAGCCCCCAACCCCCAGCCCCCAGCCCCCAACCCCAGCCCCCAGTACCTGACCTACACCAGGAAATCTTTTGACCTATAGGGTCAGGTCTTGTGTGCAGGTCTCATTTAGTTGTTTTTTCTGAACCAGACACTGCATAATCATTTGTAGTCTGAAACATTTAATTTGAAATTCTTGATCTCATGCCAAAACAGAATTGTGCAACTGTCCTTTTCCCATATTGCTTGTGAGATTTGCATTCAGTATCTACCTACAAAAAATGTTTTGGGAGTCACAATGGACATCCTTTGTGTGAAAAAATCGTGACTACCCCCCGGGGAAAATTGTGTGAATATACATTACTTGGATATTTGAAGGAGGTGTTTTACATCCCAGTGCACTGTTAGTGGCAGAAGAGGGAAAACTAGGACCAGGAAATGTCATGATGAGTTGGGGGCAGGGGTGTGAAGACAATTATTAGTGATCCCTGCTGTTGTAGCTTCATTAGATCTTTTTTAAATATGTTACTGTAGTTCTAGAAATGTTCGCGCTCGATTTAATTTCGCGCTTTTCGCGCTACCACCTAATGCGCGAAAATAAGTTGCATTGTATTTCACTACATTGTTTGGCATTGGATTGCGCGAAACTAAAATGCGCGAAAATTCTGTAATTTCAGAAAAAAACGAGTGCGCGAAATTAAACGCGCGAAAATTTCTAGAACTACAGTATTTGAATGTGTTCTAATAACATAACATTGACATAGACAAGTCACCTTCTTTCTAGCCGTGTGGGAAGCCTTGCATTCCACATTATATGGATCATGATGTGGAAGTATTTGTAGGCCTGAGTCCTATCCCCTCAAAGTCTTCCGAAATAAAGTGCTGGCAGTCCAAGAGACCTCAGTCTTTATTTGTCCCTATAATTTATTGGGTATCAGATACCAGTTACAATTTACTAGGGATCAGATAACAGTTGTGTTGCTCTTCCCTTGACCCCTTCAGTTAGATCAGATTCTTTAGCTCTCCCTGAATTCCTTACAAATGATGCAAACCTCGAGTCAAAGTCTAACAAGGCCTTCTTACATTTATATATAATTGAACATAGATTTATGAATATGACACAATATTCTCATTCCAAATAATCTATTTGCTCCTCACGAAATTCTTTGGCAATGCCCCTCAAAGATGCACTTTTGGTCAATGCACACCCCAGATCATGTCTTCCAGTTGTACAGCTGCTTCCTCACAACCTATGGCATATGTTCATTTATGGTATTTTCCTCCCAATATGTATGTATTGTGTGGCATAGGAACCGTACTGTGCTATCCAGAAAAATGCCACATAATACATATTGGGAGGAATATATATTTGTCTTGCCATGAATTTTTGCATTATCAATATTTCGCATCTGAATTCTGCAGTTAGCAACTTCATGTAGAACATTAATATTCATCATGAACTGCAATGGTTCAAGCACACAACCCTTTGGAACACCATTACTGAACACTGAACAATTTTCCCAATACTGCAGTCCAAACTACGGAAACCTAATGGGACCATCATACAGAAAATTTTAAAAATTAAAAAATTTGTGTTCAAATCTTGAAATTACATTTCTTTCTCAAAGTAACACTCTTTTTTTTCTCGAAATTTCAATTTAAATCTCAAAATTTCTTTGGCTTTGTGGTTACATGTTTTTTCATACATTTTTTGCACATGAAATTATTGCCAAACATAAAACTGTACATACCTTAGATGTTTGGGCATATCATTTCAATTTTCCAAGACAAGAATATGTGCATTTGTAATCCAATATAACAGAAAAATTTATAAAATATGTAGATTGTTATACTCTAGATAGATAATCGGTGCTTGTATGGTCTGGAGTGATAAGACGTGTATGCTGAAGTTCTTTAAATATTTTTTGAAATTTCCTCTTTGGTTTTCCAGATACCCTGGTTATTGTTGCCTTGCTCAATTGCAAATGTTATTGTTTTACAGAAAAATGAATATTGCGGGTTGCATTAATGTTAATCTGGTTCAATCTGATGAACAGACATTAAAACAATCATGAAACTTCTTATGCCATTTTTGATGTAAACCATAAAGCCTATGACCTTGAGTATTAAGTGGCCATGTGAATTTGTCCAGAGAGCCTCTTCATTAACTTTTCAATTCTAGTGGGTGATCCAAAATAAATGAGACCAAATTGTGCATCTAACTTGACAGCAATGCATCAAATATCAATGAAATAACAGAAACATTTTAATAGAGTAGCTGGAACATTGCTGTCAAGACACAAGGTTGTTTCAAGATTCACTTATGCCACCATGTTATTGTGATGATAGCTTACGTGATTTAAAAAATATCAATGTTTCAGGACCCTTTTGTACAGATGCAAATCTGAACAAAAAAAAATCGGTTTTATAAAAATCTGATGCACTACTTACAATAAGCTGTCACAAAATTTCCATGGTGGTCAACTTTGGATGCAAAGCAACACATTTTGAAAAAAAAAATTCTATCACAAATGCTTCTTATAGAAGCACACTATTTTCTATGGCATCCAACTATTTTCTATATAGCAACTGACAGCTGCAACCACTCTTATTTTACATACTAACCACTTTGAGAAGTACCAAATATCCATTAGCAAGTTATATTAGGTATGAACCAATAAGTTCCATAGCATATTTGTTTCCATAACAATAGATTTTGAAAGCTTCAATGATAACTGATTGTCACCATAGTCGCCAATTAGTTTCCATAACAACATTTTTTCTAAGTTCCATTGCAATAGATCATATTCCATAAACTAATTTGCATGTCAACCTATTTTCAAAATTAGGAAAAGCAGTTCATTTCCACACATCAATTTTCTAAATTTCCACATTTTAAAATTATCCGTACCATAGCAACTGATTTTAATTTTTTTTCATAGCAAACAATTCATTTCCATAGCAACCATTTTTCAAATTTTCTATCGCAACCAGTTAGTTTCCATAGTAATTAATCTTTCCTATTTTTTATATTTATCATTTAGTTTATATGGTAATGGATTTTTCTGATTTCCCTTGCTACCCATTTGTTTCCATAGTAACAGATTTCTAACCCCATAAAAACTACTTAGTTTCCATAGTAACTGATAGAATTCCATGGCAACCAATTGGTTTGCATAGTAACATTTTTTTCAAAATTTTGAAAGCAACCGATTAGTTTCCATAGTAATTGATTTTCATAGCAACCAATTGATTTCCATAATAACAGTTTTAAAAAATTATACAAACCAATTAGGTTCCATAGTAACATATTTGTCTAATTTTCTGTGGGCAATCATTTTCCAAAGTAACTTATTTTCTAAATTTCAATAACAACTCATTTGTTAGCATAATAACCACTTTCAAAAATCTTATTTCAACAAAATTTTTGTTTATTATATTGATACGGAAAACATCAATTGCTCTGTAAACTGAAGAAATATGTTGCTGTGGAGCATCAGTTACTCAGGAGACATTCGTTGCTGCGCAAACTATTGTTGTTATGAAGAATTGGTTGCTATGGAAACCTAAGAAATGAAGTGTAAAATTGATTGTTTGAAAAACGTTTCCTATGGGAAGTTTGTTGCTAAAGAAAGTGAAAACCTAGTTTAACGTACACAAATTTCTTTGTATTAAACGGACGATATAATTAGGCAGAAGTTGTTGCAAAATTTGTTGTTACGGACCTCAACATGTCGCAGTGCAAATTTCATTAACGACGAAACCAAGGTCTCATAGAGAGTTTCAAATAACAACTGATGTTTGCATGTGATCACTTTCTGTTGGATTGCTTTAAGTTTCAACTTGATAAAATGGAATTGTACAAATTGCTTTTCTAAAAATTTAATTACAACAAAACGGGGTATTTTCAATTTTATAATTTTATTCCTTTGGCACTTTTAATTGGGAATATGTTGCGATACGTAAACAAGCATTACAAGGAGGTGGTCATGTCTTCACTGCACCATCTCCAATTTACTTTGAATCTGCAGATTGAAGTCGAAGTTATGACATTCAAACCCAACATTTATCGGCTTACGTAGCAAGGTTTTATGACCAGGGGGACATGTCCACAACATTACCACACCAATCGGTTGCTATGGTATATTATCGTCAATCAATTCAAGAAAAAAGAAGGAAATACTACGTTAGTAAGATGAAGATTGAAGTCAAAGTTATGACATTCAAATCTACCTTTACCGATACAAGAAAAATGGAAATACTGCGTGCGTAAGATGCAGAATGAAGCCAAAGGTATGACATTCAAATCTACCTTTACCGGCTTACGTACCAAGCTTTTAGTACCAGGGGTACATGTCCGCAACATTACCACACCAATCCGTTGCTATCGTATATTATCGTCAATCAAGAAAAAAGAAAACAGAAAGAAATACTACATGTGTAAGCTGAAGATTGAAGTCAAAGTTATGAAATTCAAATCTACCTTTACGGGCCTACGTACCAAGGTTTTAGGACCAAGGGGACATGTCTGCACCATTGCCACACCAATCAGTTTCGATCGTACATTATCGTAAATCAATACAAAGAAAAAAGAAGGAACTATACTACGTACGTAAGCTGCAGATTGAAGTCAAAGTTATCATATTCAAATCTACCTTTACCGGCTTATGTACCAAGCTTTCAGGACAAGGGGGACATGTCCGCACCATTACCACATCAATCGGTTTCGATCGTGCTTTATCGTAAGTCAATACAAAGAAAAAAGAAGAAATACTACGTGCGTAATCTAAGAATTGAAGTCAAAGTTATGACATTCAAATATACCTTTGCCGGCTTACATACCAAGGTTTTAGGACCAAATGAACATGTTGGCACCATTACCACACCAATCGGTTTCGATCGTATATAAATAACTTTGTAGATCCATCTCGTCTCTAGATATTCTAAACTTGTTTAATAACCTGTTTTTCTTCAACTTGGCATTTTCACACTCATCATCCCACCATTTCATATGCATTTTTCTATCTGTCCTGTTGTTTATTGGACCAGAGCTCTGCATATTCTCTGCTGCATAATCAAAAATCTTTTGCAGCGATTCAACACATGAATCAGGATTTTCAGACTCTATTGCTTTGTTGAACTCCTCAAACATATCGACTGATGTACAGTCAGTTAACTTACCCAAAAACTCTTCTGATTTTTCTGGATCCCACATAAATTTAACCCGCTTTGCCAGATTTGATGTACATGTGGTCAGATTTTTGCCTGTAAACTTCAAGATGCAAGCAACGGGTAAATGATCTGAAAAGTCGTCAATATCTAATACATCAAAATCACCGATTTTATCAAACAACTCCGTAGACAATAGTACATAATCTATCATTCTGCATCTGTTTGACGTTATACATGTAAAGTTGCCCATTCTGTCATTTCCACATCGCCCATTTAGAATATGAATATTTAGGTCTGCACACAGTGAGAGAAGAGATCTTCCATAGGTGTTTACTTTGTCACTGCTATCACATGATTTTCTTGGCATGTTGAAGGAATCTGATTCATACCAGTCTTCCATTGGCAAGTAATCACAACTATCATCTATTATATAATCAGGTAGTTCACCTGTTCTTGCATTTAGATCACCAAGCATAATCATTGATAAGTCACCTGTCTTGGATAGTATATCAATTATTTCATTTTCCAACAACATTATCCCATTTTTCTCAGCAAAAGTGGAATAGAAAGGTGAACCTTCAGGGGGTAAATAAGGTATTGTAATAAGTACATCCTGACCAGTGCATGTAAAAGCTTTATCAACAATAAAAAATATAGCAAATGAACATTTGTCATGAATGCGCTTGAAGAACTGAACAATAGATGTGTGTATGTATACACATATTCCACATCATTGTGTCCAGTTGGATGAGTGCGTTCCCTGAACAAGGGGAAACATTTATGTGTATCAATCATGTGTTCAAATTCAGTTTCACTTTCTGCCCAAGTTTCGGACAAGTGGTATGGAACTCTGCCTCTAAAAAGCAGCCTGCATGCATGACTACCTCTATGCATGCACTTAGAAACCTTACAGTGTGTCCATTCAAACTCCCTCTCAGAGTTCCTAGATGTACTTAATCAGTGAGGATATCTGTCTATCATCACTCTTTCAGTATATCTACGACTTCTTTTTTTATGCCCCCCTTCGAAGAAGGTGGGGCATACAGCTTTGCTGTTGGTCGGTAGACTGTGGTTTCCGCACAATAACTCAAGAAGTTTTTTGAGCTAGGACTTTGATACTGTACAGGTGTATCATTCTAGTAAAAAGCTAGGCAAAGTTTGAAGATGGGTGACCTTGACCGAATTTCCAAGGTCACAATGGTGCCTGAGTTAACTTTGGTTTCCGCACAATAACTGAAGAGGTTTTTAAGGTAGGACTTTTATATTCACAGGATTATAGTCCATATATGGGGCTAGGCGAAGTTTGAAGATGGATGACCTTGACCTCATTTTAAAGGTCACAAAGCCACTTTACTGAATATGGTTTCATGCTCTCTGAATGATAACTTATACCTTGGAGCTAGGACTTTTATATTGCACAGCTTTATGGTTCTCTGTAAGGGCTAGGTTGAGTTTGAAGATGGGTGACCTTGATCCAGTTTTCAGGGTCACAGAGAGATTGTAGAATTCCCCTGTGGTTTCTGCACAGTAACTCAAGAAGTTTTTAAGTTAGGACTGGGATACTTTACAGGTCTATAGTTCTTGCTAAGGGCTAGAAGAAGTTCAAAGTTTGGTGACCTTGATTTAATTTCCAAGGTCACATTGGTACCCTGAGTTAACTTTGGTTTCCACATGAGAACTGAAGAGGTTTTTAAACTAGGACTTTTTTTATATTGCACTGGATAATTGTCCTTATTCGGGGCAGGGTCAATTTTGAAGATGGGTGACCTTGACCTAATTTCAAAGGTCACAGAGCCACTTGATTGAATGCTGTTTCTGCATGATAACTTGCATTTTAGAGGTAGCACTTTTATATTGCACAGCTTTATGGTTGCCTATAAGGGCTAGTTTGAGTTTGTAGATGGGTGACCTTGACCCAGTTTTGAGGGTCACACACAGACAGTAGACTTCCTGTGGTTTTTGCACAATAACTGAAGAAGTTTTTGAGCAAGGACTTGGATACTGCACCGCTATATAGTCCTTGTTTAGGGCTACAAGAAATGTAAAGTTTGGTGACCTTAATCTAAATTCTAAGGTCACATATTCACCTGATTTAACTTTAGTTTCTGCATGATAACTGAAGAGGTTTTGAAGCTAGGACTTTTCTATTGTACAACATTATAGTCCATATTCGGGGCTAATCGAAGATGGGTGACCTTGACCAAATTCCAAACATCACAGACACTTTACTTAATATGGTTTCATGATTTCCGCATGATAACTTGTACTTTAGAGCTATGACTTTTATATTGCACAGCTTTATGGTTCCCTATAAAGACTAGGTTGAGAATGAAGATGGGTGACCTTGATACAGTTTTCTGACATTGATGTATGATCAACCTTCACTAATTTTGTAAGGTCACGAATGCCCCATCTACCACTATCAATAGGGTAGCGAGGGCAAGGGTAATGAGGGCGGGGGGCATCTATGCTTTACAAACATATCTTGTTTTTTCAATCATGATTGACATAATTTTCTAGAGCTTCAATATGACTAAATCATAGAATTGCTGCTTGTTTGCATGTGGTTTTTATAAAGGTTAATAATCCATGTGCGAGTATACAATTTCAATGGTTTAACTGGCCTGTTAATAACTGAATATACAAGTCACGCCCCAGTAGTCTTGTCTGATGTCCTGCAAGTGTGTGGGTATTTTACAAAGAAATACACTAGGGAGATGTACATTTTCCCTAAAAACTGCCAACAGATACCAGGGACACATTTTCTATGAAAAATGTTGGAAAGAAAGTCTTTTATTTTGCTTTCAGATCATGCAATTCAATAAAAGGGCTGGAGAAACACGCTTTGTTTGTTTGTTTGTTTGTTTGTTTGTTTGTTTGTTTGTTTGTTTGTTTGTTTTTTTTTAACTAAAGCAAGGAATAAAGAAACTTGCAAGTTTGTGTAAAACTGTTTATCCCATATATTAAGCTGATAGAAGGAGCTGCTATCAAAAATACACATCCTGGTATAATCCAGGCTGGTATAGCCTTCTTCAACCAGAGCCATGCGTGGGGGGCATGATTGTCTCGCCAGCATAATTCAAGCCACTCCGTAGTTTTCCTACAATGCTCATTCAAGTATGGTATAACCAATGAAGTGTGACAGTGATGGCTCATATCTGTAGTGACCAACACTGTAAATCATATACCCAATATGAAAGCCCTACCCATGTGTGCCTTATAAGGCCGAAGGGTAATAATACCACTCTGAAGTTTTTGTTGATGAACAGAAGGACTGACGAATGGACAGACGGAAAGTGAGTGCTTGGTCTCACCAACAGCTTCTGGCGGCGAGACAAAAATGATAATTCATCCAAACCGTAGAATTAAAATAAAAATACCATTCAAAGAACGCAGTACCCTTCGGCCGCCTTCAATCTCTTTTGCCCATAGTATCAGGTATAGTGTATGATCAGAAAGCTGCTAGTGGCCTGTAGTGTAAGAGATCACGGCCATTTTATCACTCATCAAATAATTTCACAAATGGAGATCTTGTCATAAATTCAACAAATACTGCTATTGTACACTGCAAATGACTTAAATACTTCCTTGCTTGTACCAATACCACCATTGTACACTTGACCTTTGACCTCAAAAAGTAGGTCAGATATAGAGCTATGACCTCGATTTTCAATAGGTTTCTAGATCACTCTATGAAGCCTCTTGTGTGTAAGCTTTAGATTGCTAGATGCAGGATGCAGGCTTTCAATAGTTAGAGTGGTAACGTTGCTCAGCACATGTGACCATTGTGTGACCTTGAGAATTAGGCCAAGGTCAACTATGCTTGCACACAAAGTAGGCCATATAGGAGTGTACTAGCGTGCAATTTGAAAGTCATGTCTAAAAAATTTCTGATGTTATAGTGGTAAACAAAATTTTAATAAATAGGTCACCGTGACCATGGGATGGACGGACGGACGGACGGACGGACGGACGGCGCCGGGTAGGACAATACCCGTCTGCCTCATAAGGTGGAAGGGGAATAACTAAGGTATCATTAGTTTTTTATTGTAGTGCCAAGACTCAGATGCATGTTCTTGTATCTGCACGAATATACAACAAAAAGCAACATTCAAATTTAAACTAATCCAGAGAAAAAGATTCCATATAAATATACTTTCTCACAGAGGGCACACCAACTAGGTCTGACTGCCCAAAAATTTAGGCTCCAACCAAAATGTAAGGGTTCTTGCAGTCTACAAATTGTGAAGTCCACTCCTGGGCAAATTAAAGCTTGCACTGTGGCAGTGTTGTATCAGTATACAATTTTAAATGAACTAACAGTAACTTTTTTGTCCATTTCCATAAAACTATGAACATTAATTAATTTGATTCCACACATATTGCAAAGTGCTCACAACAGTGTATTAGAGAAGTAAAGCATAGATAATGAAAACCTGACAAGGTCACAAGTGATGACATTTGTATTATAGAACTTACAATACTCAAAGCAAGGTTTAAAACATTAAAAAAAAATGTTTACACTTTAGATTTTAACAACTCTCCATATTTTATTTGACGCCAATAGATATGCTTCATAATATTTACTGCGATTTTTGTGACATTCATAATCAAGCTCAATTGCACTTCGATTTCAAGCAACCCGACAGATAAGCTGGCCTTCCTGAATTTCCTACTTTGAATCTTACAAAAAAGTTAATTCAAATTAATCAAAAGTAATCACATTTTTTTATATTTTGTACTTTCCACATGATCATGTGCCTCATTTTGTTAAAATATAGAAATATAACACTTAAAAATGCATCCATTTCCCATATTTTGGACTAAATTTGTACATAAATTATTTTCTGCATTTGCACATGCAAATTTTATGAAGAAATATTGCAAGTATAGGTGAAAAGCGGATAATAAACAACAAAGATGTCAGTCTATATCCTATTTTAATATATTTATTTATGTAGTAATACATGTATTCGGATTTGATTTTTTCGTTTGTTTGTTTTGTTTAATATTGACACACCAGCAAAAAGATATTGACAAGAAACTGGTATTATGGGAACTTGTCACACATATGTATATTACACATTCCTGTTTCAATGGATACCAAAATTTACTTACAAGATAACTGTATCTGTGTAGGTCAGTCACATCATAACACGTTATATATTTAGATGGACTTCATTGTTGCTTGTTTGGAAAATTTGGTTATGAAGGTTCTGAGTGAAGTCCAGCCCAACAAGGATTTGATCCATACCTCACGGTTTCACTCATTGTAATACGTGTGGCTGATCCCCTTCATAATTCAAATTTAACCATGGAACATGTAAAAAAGGAATGCCTAGAAAGAAACAAAATGACTGTGACAGTCCTGTGTTCAGCTGACCTTGGATTCAATGATTGGAGTAGTTCTGTGAATTAAGAATATTATCAAGGTCACCTTTATCTAAGACCATCATGGCTGTTTGCAATATCCATATCAGTCTTCACTAATAGAGTTTAGGGAGTCCTCATTTTTAATATGAAAAGTGATACAATCCATAATTACCAAGATATTAGCCAATGTGTCAGTGTGACCTTTCAAGGTCACAAGCTCAAAATTAATAATATCCGTTATTTTAACAATTTGTCGCAAAATCAGAAAATGACATCAGCACCATGTAGGAAATAAATTTGCTGCAGATCGGGTCCAGGTACATTCTAGCCAAGTTTGAAGAGAATTATTAATTTGGAACAAGTAAAAAAAGCAAAAGCACAACAATTTGTGAAAAATAGAGAAAAAGTTGCAGCATGACCTGTTGAACAAACTTAAGGTTTTGAGGTCACTAGAAGTGCCCCTATGTTAGTTCAAAGCAACTGGATAAGTGCTTTTGCAGAAGATTAAAAAAAATTTTACACCCCCTCCCACAAGTTCATTAAAATGTAAAAATTGCAGCGCCACCTGGAGAACAAATGAAGATCTGAGGGATCCCTTGGAGTGCCCCATGGGATTTCAAAACATTTGGCTGAGCAGTTTTGGAGAAGATCTCAGAAGATTTTCCCACAAATTGAACAAACAAGAGGACAGTGACAGTCCTGTGCTCAGCTGACATATACCCTTATGATTTTTTAAGATTTGCCTCAAAAAAGAACAAAAAAATTCATAAAAAAATCAAAAAAAAATCAATGGAGCATGGCCATTTGAACAACTCTGGCAGAGACCCACCCAAGGTACATCGCCATTAAGTTTGAAGTCAATCTGACTAATGATTTGGAGAAATACCCGAATTGAAAAAAATCATTAAAAATCAGGAATCAAAAGCAGTGCCTCCTAGTGAAAAAAATTGTGTAAAAAAAAAAAAAAAAAAAATCAAAATATGGCAGCACAAGCTGTTAAACAATTATTAAGGTCTGAGAGTCCCCAGAAGTATCCCTATGCAATTTTGAAGCAATTGGAAGAGTTGTTGTAGAAAAAAAAATTGTCAAAATTTGAATGAATAATTCCATTAATTTTTTTTTAAATCAAAGAAGCATGACCACTTGAGTAAACTTGGAAGAGATCCACCCAAGGTACATATCCACCAAATTTGAAGTAAATCTGACAGACATGTAAATAGTCGAAAATGTGAATTGTGGACGACACCGGACAGACACACGACGGATGCCTAACCATCACATAACCTCAGCTGAGACTGAAGTCAGGTGAGGCAATCACAGGTGAGGAATATCTTTACCTAGTGAACAATTTAGTTTGAACTTTCCACTAGCTATATTTCCCTTGGGTTTAAGAATCTAAGGGACAGTTTTGGAGAATTCAAAATAGCAAAAACACAAGCAAAAATTCATAAACAAGAGAGCTCTTGTGAGCCCATGCTTAGCTGACCTATGATGAACAAAGCAAAGTGAAGTAGGCCCACCTTGATTGAAATGAGATTGGAACAGTCCCCATTGACTGACATGGTTATCAATAGGAATGCATGCATCAACTGATAGGTACCAGAATTGAAAATTTCTTTTAAAAAATCAGCAATGTAGTGTATCACCTCCTACTAACCATATTTGTTTAACCCTTCCATAAGGTTACATAAAAAATTCTGGTTTATCATCAGCTCCTGCATGCTTTTTTGTTTTATTTGTAAATATTTGCAACAAAAATTGCTGACAAAGCTCCAATATATTTAATGTCTTGAGTGGTCAGTGCTGCTAGTGTTGATCAAGAGAACTATATTACAGCATTCTTCTGACATTCTGAATGAACAAATAACCTGTATCATGGGCATTGGAGACTCGGAAAGCTTTAATACAGTAAATCATTTGGAGGGAAGGGAAGGGGTAAAAAAAAAAAACTCCCTCCCGCATCACTTTTTTGGAAAGCCACTGACGATAAGCCAGGATTAATTTTCAGTGGCCAAAGTTACATTTCCACCAACTGTTAGAACAATCAACAAGAAGTTGAAAGTAGGGAGAACAAACAAAAATGGATAAAAACTCCCCCCCCCCAAAAAAAAATGGTAGTGCCACCTTGTAAGATTGAGGTCCGGGGCTCCACAGAAGTGTTCCTAGGCAATTTTAAAGCAAGTGGCTTGGCAGTCTTCGAGATGATTTGGTCAAAAAAATCATAACAAATTCCAAAACTCACTGGAGCATGACCATTTGAATAAGCTTGGCAGACAGCCACGCGGGGGTACATAACCACAAAGTTTGAAGAGAATCTGGTTGACCAATTTGGAGAATTTAAAAATGTGATTTCCATTGCAATCCCCATGGACTCACATAGTGTAACCTTTGGCTCGGTTAATTTTGTTGGTTCTACTGCATGCTGAGTGAAGGCAAAGACATCTCTTTTTTTAACATATTCCCGTTTAATGTGTTTCAAAAATTTTCCACCACTTTTTTCACTATTTTCCCATAGTTTGCTACCCTGGAATTGGAAGAATACTTTTGAAATTTTGAAGAAAGTTTGGAATTTAGAAAGGATGGGCCAAAAATGCTTACTTGCTTGCCAGGCAGAAACAAAGAGGCAGGGCATGCTAACTTTTCCACCAATATTGTACCACGTGCCCGAGCCACTACAGGGTTAACAGGGGTTAATTAAAAAGACAACCTGGTTATTATCTGGTATCCTATATACCAAAAAATACAAAAAACTACATGTAAAACTTCACCTTGCGTGGAAAGATTAAGATGCTACAAAGTTCAGTTCAATACACAAGCATGGTACTGGTACTTATGATATAGTCAGGTAAAACAACTTGTGTCGCAAAAAAATCCACCCAAGTACTCTCCCATTCCTTAAAAGTGCGTTACATGGGGAGTTTTTCTGCATATATTATATTCACATTTTGTGGAGATGCCTGGGAAAACGAGAAAATTGGATGGCGGTAACCTCATGTTACTCTACGAATGGGATGTATTTAATCTGGTCAGCACCCTTTCTCTTGACTAGAAGAGAGTTTTCATGAAAAAAAAAACACATTATGCATCCCCTGAGTAGGTGGCTCTCACCAGAGGCCACCCCTCTAAGAGGGCCACCATTCTTCTGCAGAAAGTTTGACCTTGACCTTTGATCTCAAGGTCACCCCTTAGCAAATTTAAGGGAAGTCTCACCTGGCTAAATGATGACAAAGTTTGAAGGACTTGACTAAACACTGTATGCTTCTCCTCCTACAGGGGATCCACACTCTTGATGGTATAGGTAACTACAGACAAATGTATATTTGGCTGGAAGTACCCACATGTTACATGTTCCCATGCAGCAGCATCATACAGGGATCACCACTGCTGAAACAAGAGCCTGTCAGAACAACACATCGTGCTGGTGATAAGTCTGACAGCCACCGACAGGGAAGCTTGAGTTGGATGGACAGTTGTCAGTGTTGACACAAGCAGCCCCCAGACTGCTCCCCGTAGTCGTTGGCTCCCACGAGAGTTTGCAAGCCAGCTCAACCCGCTGGTGAAGCTCCGACTCAGCCTGTGGCTCTTCAAAGAGCCATGCGACATCCTCAACAGGCCCGTCCATGCCCTCAGAGGCCATTCTTGAGGGGAAATCTTGGAAAGCTGAGCCTGAGGCCCGACTCTTTCCGGTGAGCTCCCACCACGTTGGGCCACGACTTTTCATGCATCGGCTAGGCAGGCCCCATTTTTTTCCAGGAAGCATTAGCTCACACCACTTTGCTGGGCACTTCCTTGTAAATGCCATGGGGTCTTGGGCGATCAGGCGGAGGCCATTGCCATTGAATAACTAGGGCGGGGCCCCATGCCCGATTGCTGGCTCCCAGTTGCCTCGACTGAGACAGACGCCGACATGGCAATTGGGCAGGGGCAGCTTGGAGAGCCAGCACCAAGTCCTTGGAAAAGCTCTCAGGGGCCTTGGCTTGCAAGAGCCGAAAGTCCTTCTCAAAAGCAGTGTCCAGGTCTTGCCTCTGGAGCTTCTGGTTCTCGGAATGCTATCACAAGCCCTTCCTCATTTCGACATAGCACCAAATGAGAGCACGTTGTCGTCTTGGGTGTTCATAATGAGGATATCGCCTCCTTCTATCGTCGGCACAAAGAACTGTCTAAAACCAGCACGGTACTTGCCCGAGTAAGGGCAAGACGAAAGATCAAGGACTGCAAAGCTGTAAGGCTCGACCATGGCCTCGGCGACAAAATGCTGGAATTCGGCAAGACTTATGTGCCCCGAGCAGCAAACGCTGTGAATCTTCCACATCACGTCCCCATTGATCCCAAGAAAGAGAATGAGGAGGTTTGCATTGTTTTGGAGGCACTTCAGCACGGCGGTAAACTTCCGAAAGAGGTAGAGTGTGTTGGCCCCCTTATGCCTGCCACGGAGAACAGCTTTCCTGCCATCTTCTGGCTCTCGAGCATTGCCTCACCGAACACAACGGTGTCACTATTCTCCTGATCAATGTCTTAATGCATCGGTGCATCCACCATGGTGGCCAGTTCGGCTTTGCTGGGCTCCCACCCCTCTGCGGCAGCTGTGGCTGCGGTTGTGGCGGCAGCTGAGGCTAAAAGTGCTCCACAACCCCCTCCTCAAACTGGGGCAGGGGCTGATAGATGGGCTGCTCTGTGAGTTGGGGACCCATGATCGTTATGCATTCCCAGCTGATGCTAATGGGTGTTAGGAGGAGGTTAAAGAGGAAGTTTGTCATCCCACTCCCGCTCGGGCACACCAAGAGCGCCAGGAGGCAAGAAGGCAACAGCCAGTGGTGCTGAGGCGGCTCACTGTCCTTGGGTGTGAAGTCAATGATGCTTTCCATTATCTGTCTGCTGCGTATTAGAGGCCTGCCCATCCCGTCTTTAATACAAGCATGGAGAATTATCATGTCAAATGTCGATGCAAGACCCTGACCAGCAAAGACTACCATGCGGACCGCCAAGAACGGTTCCCGAATGCATGTGGGCCGCTGCCTTGTCTGCCGCTCAAAGAGTAAAGTTTGTGGTGCAGGTGGATGTCCACCACAGGAGCGATATCCAGCAGATACTCAGCCACCTGCCATGGACTGCCTGGGCCAAATACCCGGGGGAGAAGCACCTGCCCGAGTACAGCTACTGCAGGCCTGGCACCCGCTTGGATGTTCATTTAGATGCCCAGGGGTGCCCAAAGCCGGGAAAGGAGCCCATCTTACATGTAGACCTTGCATGCTATCATTACAATAACGCCTATGCAAGATCAGATGACCTGAGATCCCACCAGTTGGCTGATATCAACCTTATCCACGACATCAACAGGACTCAGAGCCCGACCATTGGTGAGCATCTGGGCGGTCTTGCCACCAAGATGGGCATTAAAAGCAAAATCCTGTTTGGTGGCGGGCACAGCCAAAAAGTCCCCTCTAGCTGGTGTTGCACTCCTCCAGCATTATATTTTTGCCACTGATTATGTGGGGGCCTGCTGTACACAGCACTATAGTCTTGGCAGAGACTCTTTATCACACCCTACGAGACCTCAAGTGCGGGGCGCGCCACGACAAGCACGGGTCCTTAGCCCTAGCAGTGCTGAACGTGGCTGACCGGACACTCAAGCTATTCTGACAAGATCCCTGGGCCACCAACCAGTTTGCTGCCCTTGTCCTGTCAGGGCCAACTGACCTCAGAAAGGCCACAGGCCACGTTGTCCAAGTTGTGCCTGTTGGGAACTGGTCGCGCTGCTCTTATATGTCGCTGAAATGTATGGACAGCAAACTTGCTTGTGTTAACTACAACCCAAGCAGCTACTGCCGTGGCCTCATTGCAGTCAAGAAGCTCTCTGGGGCTGCAAAAGCCCCCCAGGTTGTTGCAAGAAGGTGGCTCGAGAAGCAAGCCATCTGGCAGGTCTATTTACCGGCTCTGCGCCATATCCCTCGACCACTCTTTCATGTGCAGACCCCCAATTAGGTCAGTCAGGCCGATCTGCTCTTTTCCCCCACAACAGGGTTCGCCGCAAGGTCTACAAGTATGCCCTGACCATGGTCATTGTCGCCAGCGGCTGCAAGGAGGCTGAGCCCTTGACTGCCAAGGCTGCAACAGAGGTCGCAGCTGCTTTCGAACGAGTCTACCGACGGGAGCCGTTCAAGTGGCCCAAGGTCCTCCAGGTCAACCTGGGTGTGAGTTCATGGGCGCTGTGAGTCAGTTGCTTACAAAGCACGGCATCCAGGTGAGGCACAGCAGGGTCAATATCCACTGGGACCAGGGCATTGTTGAGCGGTTCAACCGGACTCTGGCCAAGACACTGTTCTGGCATCTGTATGCCCAGAAGGTTGAAGACCCCTCCATCCGGTCAGTTGAGTGGGTTCCCGGCTGCCTGTGGTTGTGGTGGCCTGAAATGGAGAAGTGACCTGGCTGATGGGTCACCGGCCAGTAGAAACTGTAAGACAGGCTTCGATGAGTGCCTGTGCTGCTGCCCATGCCCAGTGGCCAGTGGGGCTAGAGGAACCACGTCTGCCCTCTGGCATTGGCTTCACTACCTCTACCAGCCGGGAGAGCTTGAGGGAGGACGCCGTCTCGAAACTGATCTGGTCTGATCCTTGACGGTCCATCGTCTGAGGTGAACAGTCATCAAGCCTGATGAGCCGGTCCTATACTATCCGGAGCACAATCCCCAAAGGGGTTTCGTCCATGAGGAGCTCCAGTCGTGCCGAAAGGCACCCAGCTGCCATCGGGAGGGGGGGGGCGTGTTCACTCGCTGAGCAGCTTGTCCATGAACACATTCATCTGAGCCGCTCCAGCTGGGTGGGCACCTCTGTGGCCGTAGGCGAGGGTGTCAAATCCATTTTCTGCGATCCAGCACTGGCTCTCAAGGGGGGACAGCGACACCTTGTTCAGGTGCTGCCCATAGATGTGGAGGCCCTCGGAAAGCAGAACATCCATACCATGGCGAAATGTCTGCCTTTCAAAGAGGGTGGCCTTGTAATGTTCGTGGTGGATATGCTTCCTCACCCTTTCTTTTTCATGCCCTTGGCTGGCACATTCATCCATCTTCCTGAGCACCTTTTTGTTCACTGTGCTGTGGAGCGGGTGGTACCTAGGGTAGTCGGACATGTCATACAGATCTGCCCAAGCCCTCAGTTCCTCATATATGTCCTCAGTCTGGATCTCGAGGAAGAGGGAATCTGTATCTGTGTAGAGGAGCCCTCCTCAGGCATCTCTACCCAGACCGCCATCTGACCTATTCCCCTGCACTCTGGCTTGTGGCTCTCCAGCTGGTCCTGAGGAGGAGTAGCCGTGTAGGCAGCACTTGCAGAAGATTTTACGTCCTTTGTGCTTACTCTCCGTATATAGCAAGCGATTAAGGTCCTTTACCCACGTGTAGAGAGACTTGTCCCCCTTTTCTACCAGCAGCAGGTTGATGCGTGGTTTGGGCGCCTACTGAATCAGTGAACCCTTATCCCTACCAAAGACATTGATGGCCAGGTTGTTCTGCCTCTCCACCCTGTCTATCTGGGAGATGGGCATTGGAGCAGCAATCCCTCTGAAGTCAACAGGCTTCTGTGGGGTATTTGGTGGGTCGGTCTGCATGTTCATTGGCGTGAAACAGCGCCAACGGACGGCCCACTGGAGACAGTGGTCATCCTTGTTTTTCACATCAACAACCGCCTTTTCGTTTTTCAGCGCTGCTGGGAGGGGAATGTAGGAACCGGCCCTGAGGAGCTGATACCTTGCGATGTCCAGCCACGGGGTAAGCACCCTGTGAACTACCCACCCGGGCCCTCTCCGATTCCACTTCTTTTGCATGACACCCCTCTGAATGGGGGTTCGAACTGCACAGAGCTCGATCATGACAACCTCAAACAGCTTTTCGGTGGCTCTCTTCAGTGTCAGATGCTTATGCCCGCAGACTTTGCAGTGGCTCCCTAGGCAGCTTTTCCCACAGAGTGCAGTCTTTGATCCACTAAACAGGTGTTGCAACCCTTCCTCATGATGCTTGCAATGTTATACCTTGGGTATATCAAAGGCACCCATTTCTCTAACATGCTGTTTGACCAGGGTAAGTCATCAGCTGTCTGTGCTGGGGGCCCACCCAGGGGGGGTGGGCCGGGCCTCAACCATCCATTTTTGTTTGCTGCAGCTGGGGGCTGTGGAGGAGGCGCCAGTTGGTGTGGGGCCCTGTCAGGGATGTGGGTGGGGGCCTGCCTGCAAACCTTAGTGGTCGTGTATGCCTGATGTAGATGCACATTTTCCCCAATTACCTGTCCACGCGAAGGCGTCTTTGCATGAGGTTCACTTTTCCCCAAACTATGTGTCCACGCGAAGTCTTATGTGCCTGATATATCGGGGTGGTCCAGAACCCCCCAGAGGTATACTACTTGTCCCAAAATGACACCTGCTTAAGCACATCCCAGGAGGAGGCCAAGGCTCTCAGCTCATGCGCCCTAATATTATGCAGTTTCCGAAGCTCAGGAACCTTGTCTGCTGCTAGATATACAAGCTTGATAGTCTTTTTTACCAAGCTGGATGCTGTGTTTGCCATGATTGAAACCGTTTTAGGGTTGATCATCAAAAACGTTGGTTTTCGACCCCATCTAATGGAGTATGTCCTCTGAATCTAGCATTTTAGAGCATGAACTGGGCAGAGTGCTCTGTCTGGATCATCGAGCTCAAACGTAGCAGACAGAGCACAAACCAAGAAGCCCTGAAAAGCCGTGAGAGGTTTAGCTGGAGCATGAGTCTTGGCCAAAAAGAAGGGGTTACGTTTTAAGGTAATCACCTTCTTATCTTTCGACAAAGATAGTTTGGAGAAATGCAATGTATGCATCTCCCCTTTCCTCACTCCAGACGCCAGCATGAGCAAAAATAATATCTTGTACGTAAGAAGGTCAAGACTAATTTTGCTCACATTCTTGGGTTCAAATGGACTGGACTGCAATCCCAACGGAAAATGGACAAGTCCCACTGCGGGAAGATATTCTGGCGCACTGGTCTATCCACATAAAAACTCTTGATGAAAAGTGACAAGACCTGGCTCAAACCTACTCTTCAGCCTATGGCATCCAGGGCAGATGCCAAGGCGCCTCAGTAGGCCGCTATATTGCGAACCTCCAAACCCACCTCAAAGAGGCTCATCAAGAATGTGAACACATGCTGTACAGAGGCATGCCAGGGGTCAAGTGGTGGGGGGTGCTCCTCCCACCGCTTACAGAATCTTGCCCATTTGGTGTCATACACTTTCAAAGAAGTGGAGTAAAGTCGCCCTCGGGTGACTCGTGCAGCCACTTTCTCTGAGAATCTGGCAGTACTAAAGCTCTCGGCGATACCCTCCAAGAGTGTAGATGTAGCATCGCTGGATTGTGGAATATCGCCGAGCCTGGCTGCCACAGGAGCATCACCCAAGGTGGAAGCGCCAGAGGCAGTTCAGTGACAGTTCCATTAGCTCTACTGACCAAGGTCTGTTTAGCTACCAAGGAGCAACGAGAATCAACTTCACCCCATCTTCCCATACTTTCCTGAGTACTTTGGGTAGATGGGGAGTGGTGGGTAGGTGTAAGCCCACAGATGCGCCCAAGAAATTGCCACTGCACCCATTGCCCATGCTAGGTTGTCCTGCATAGGAGAGACAAAGGTCTGCAACTTGAAGTTGTCTCGGGTCACAAAAAGGTCAATCTGGGGGGTACCCCACCTCAATCAGTTGACTTCCATGACCCGGGGGTGAAGCAACCACAGACCTGATGTCTGTGAGATAACATGTCCGCACGGACATTGAGTGCTCCCACCAAGTACGCACAGCGTAAGACCACACCACACTTGTGACACCACAGAAGGATCGTCTCGGTCAGTGACTGAAGACAGTGGGAATGTGTACCACCCTATTTGTTTACATATACGATCGCCGTCTTGTTGTCTGATTTGATCAGAACCTGGTGACCACATACCCATTGCCGGAAGTGAACAAGAGTGAGACGCACAGCCTCCAGTTCCAGCCAGTTGATAGGATATCTGGCGAATGCTCTGGGCCAGATCTAGGAGGCATTGCTCGAACCCAAATGGGCTCCCCAGCCGTGCAGAGACGCTTCCATAAAAATCCCCATCTCCTCCTCGAAGGGGAGTAGAGATTGGCCCTTCATCAAGCTTCCACCATGAAGGCTCTGTTTCAGATCATCAGAGATGGGGATACTCTGATACCAGGAATTGCAGTCCCAAGAGGCCAGGAACTCTATCTGGAGCCTGTGCCGATTGAGACACCCCAAGGGAACCTCAAATTCCAACAACTTCAGAGTACCTATAAGACTCATGCACTGCCGGGGAGGGGGGGAGGAGAAGTTTTGTTGAGCAGGGTTGAGCAGGAACAGAGCCATGATCGACCCCAAGCCCTCAAACCTGTCCCTTGATGGGAAGAGGAAGGGAACCATCCCGAGTTCTGTGCCTAGAAACTCGAAGTCCTGAGAGGGCTTGAGATTGGACTTGGGTCTGTTCACCACTATCCCCAAGTCCAGGCACCGTTGGAGAATCTCCTGAGTGTGCGCCATCAAGATCAGCCTGTGGAGAGCCCAAAGTAGCCAGTCGTCCAGGTACAGATGGAGTCTAATAGCTCTCCTGTGGATGTAACTGGTCACTACCCCCATTACCGTGGTAAAAACCATGGGCGCCTGGGATAACCCGAACGGAAGAGCCACGAACTGGTATGTCACTCTGTTGACCACAAACCGCAGGTATTTTCGACTTGACCACCCCATTGGGATGTGGAAGTATGCGTCCTTGAGGTCAATCAACATCGCCCAATCCCTAGGTCTTATAGCCATCACAATGGAGGCTGAAGATGATCCCCCTGATGGAACTGGGGGCCATCAACTGAATCAGTTCTCCCGAAATAGTTCCGCTCAGAAGGCAAGGAGGATAGGGGAGAATTACGCCCCGCCTGCTTTGTCGGAACTTCCGACACGGGAAGAAGGAAATACAGTAAGACTGCAGTTGAGTCTGCAGCTTATCAGTCATTCTCTCTTCCATGTTGGTCATAAGACTTCTCTATTTAATACAAAGAGAGACTTAACAAACCTAAATCTGTAAGCCCATGTACCACTGGAACACTATCAAGTCCAATATTCTATGGCTGCCTGCAGTGAGAATGACATAATTCGGGAGACTGCAGGAGCCGCAGAAGGGACCGTGGTACCACACAGGACCGGGGCCGGGACCTGTCCAGCTGACAAAGTCCCAGACCCTTCCCAGTGCGGTAGAGAAGCGCACGGTACCATGGTCGATGCCACAGAAGTAGCTGGATATCCAGGCAAGTCTGTGTTACGGGACCGTGACCAAGGGTCCCGAAAGGGCCGAGCACCTTGACCCCTTACCATAGTGATACAGGACCAATCCTTCAAAGCAGGATCAACAGTACTTACATTTGTCGTTCATGGATCAGAGACCCGTGCGGTACCTTGGCCGGGTACCACAGGGTTGCGCACCATGGGACCACTTGCAGATGCTACGGCCAATGCCTGAGACTCTCATGAAGGCTGTTTGGGGGCACCAGCGGCAATGGGACTAACCTGTGGAGCCCGTAAGGGCACAGAACTACCCTGCAGAATTCCCTGTACAGGGACAAAGGCTGATGGAACTCTCCTCATGGGTGACCGTCCAGGATGGGACGCAACCGTTGGCTAAGAAATGCTAATATGAAAAATAGAAGGATTTATAACTGTGGCCTGTGGCCTATTAGGGCTAACTCTATATTTATTGGGACTCACATGGTCATGTTGTTATTCTATTATCGTCCATCAAGCAAGTTAAAAATGGGAAGTCTCCACTTTTTGACAGCTGCCTGGACAATTTTGAGTGATCCTAACAACTTTTACATGGATGGAGCATGCAAGATATGGTCCTGGGACTGTAGATCGCAAGGCAAATGGTTTGGGCTATGGTATTGTGTACCTCAGGCCAGCTTATGAAAATAGAAAAAAAAGTTTTATACCCACAGATTGGCTGTGAATATCAAGTTTAACAGTCTCAATATTCCAAAAATTCATGAAGTATCACATTTATGTCCCAAATCATTGTGCATAGACATGTTGCACCTATCAGTGGAACCACACGGCATAAATAATAACAGGATTCGCTGCAAGACATTTAACAAGTGCACAGGCTATGCCTCCTTTGCTGACTGCTTGGTAGATAGATAGCTTCCATAGCCCTTTGTATTTAGAGATGCCTCACAGGTACCACACAGGTAATCATATGTGTGTATGAGAAATTTACAATGCTAATATGATATGAATAAATTATGTTAATCCCATTGATATGAAACTTAGTAACCCTCTGTTTCAAACTTTTAATTTTGTGGCATTGTCATTGTAGGCCTATAGCCTCCATTCATATGCAGAGCTGTTTATACAAAATCATATCAAAGTGATTTTGGGCATACCAGAAAAACTGCGCATTGTCTGTCAGTAGAGCTGTACAAATCTTAGGTAAAATGTAAATTTCTTTGTTTTTTGGTGTTGTTTTTGTTTCTCCACCCCCATCCCCCCCCCCGCCCCCCATTTTTATTTATTTATTTATTTTTTTGCAGACAAAAGCTTGTCATATATGTGTGTCATGTGACTGGGGTAAATCATTTAAAATCAGGCATGCTGACTTTGTTGAGGTGTTGAGTTCATCAGCATATTATTTTCATATAAATGAATCAATTTATATCCATGAATATGGATGACAGCACTTATGAACTGCAGATTTTATAACTTTTACCAAGGTAGTGTACATAGGTGGCAAAAGATTTGAACTTCGACATACAACCACATATAATTATAAGAGTTTCAGAAAGTGAAACAAGGGAAAAAAAGTTAGCTTCCATTAAACACTTGCCTGAAAGCACTTGTGCCTGATAATTGGATTGATAATTGGATGCTTATCAAATTTAAAATCAGAGCACTTGTGAATACAAATATGTATTTATGATATTGGAGTAACTGTACAAACTTTTGTCATTTTCTTTCTAATATGTGCACATACATCAGAAACCATGTCAATAAACCACAGCTTATGCAGTCTACTGCAGAAAAAAAGGCATAGCACTATTGGTTTGTGGAAGCTGGATCACCCAACTGCCCTCCTAATGTTCAAACAATGGGCGCGTTCAAATTCCATAATTTTAGTACCAAAAAAACATAATTTGCTGAATACTGCTACTCTAATCTGTGACCTACTGGTCTTAAACTGTGCACTTTAATGGGCCAATAATGTTTAAACACTGAAACTGTTCCATTGTCTGCCATAATTCAGATTATATCACGAAAATACTGCCATAATGACTGGTATTTGATGCTGACTTGGTGAAACTGATACTCCCCCCCCCCCCATCCACCATTAATGCCTCAGCAGTGATAGATGTCATATTTTTTGTGGAGAAATGTTACGATTCTATCCACCAATAGTACAAAAATCACCAATTTCACCGAAAAATTCATAAAATTTTAGCAATATATTCAAATTTTTGGTTAAAATTAAGGGGTGGGGCATTGTAATTTGATCTCTCATTGTAAGGGCAGGACATGCAGGCAAGTGATTATGGGTTTGCATCATAGCCCATTGTGTTTCGTATTCATATTCGACAGAAAAGAATTGATTGGATGCAATCATATAATTTTCCTCAAAATCTTAATTAATTATTTTATTTGTCATAAAAACTGATATTTCAGATTTGAAGGTTGCTTGCAAAAAAGTTGATATTTTCCTTGATATTGAAGTTTGGTAAAGTTAATGCAAATCCTTTGCAGAAAACAAGTTGTGGCTCTAGTTAAACAAGTTTTAAAAATTTTGATAAGTCTATTAGGTTAAAGACCACAGTTGTGATTGGCTGGTTGCGCATCCCAACGGAGATAGTCCGTAATTGTGAAAATGCTGTGTTTTCAGCATGCTGTAGCTTCTGTTTAAATAAAGTTAGCTAAGTCAGGTTTGCTGCATCGCAGAGTTGCTTCATTGGTGGTCATATAGGTGCACTGTCTTTCAGGCCCGGTGGGAACTTTATGGTGGGGAAGGACAATGATGTGACCCTGGCAAGAGCACAGTTTGTACACCTGTATAAAGCTGACATCCAGGTGTTGTTTCGTATTTCAATTATCACAAATTAACGAGCTGGGAATTGTATGACAAAAATCCGTCCATATTTTTCTGACATTTTTATCTGTTAAATGCCGTTCACAGAATTTTAAAATACCAAAATGCTGATTTTTTAGACTGAAAAATGCTAATATGAAAAATAGAAGGATTTATAACTGTGGTCTGTGGCCTAGAGATGTCTGCTACCTGAACCTTCACCAACAGCAGGGACCGGAACCGAAGCAGAAACAAAAATAGAGACAGTCTCAGCATCTGCCTTAACCCTCTCCTGGTGAGGTTTTTGAGCTCAGTCCTATTGTATGGCACGGCAACCAAGCCCCACTGATGGTTGGTCCAGGACTAAGAAATTTGACATGTCTTCTGCCAAAAACATCGCCCTCCATGTAACCTGTCCATACACATCTAGCAACATGGGCATCATCCCAACTGGGCATGAGGTGACCACCATCATTCCATCCCGATTCAACGATTCTATGGACTTGCCCTTCCTTGAGGGAGAAGCAGACAACATCGTAAAAAGGGACACAGCCAAAACCAGTTAAAACTCCTCTGGAGCCAACTGGAAGAGTCAGGCTCAAAGCTTTGAGCCTGACTCTTCCAGTTGTCCAGGGAACAGAAAAATTGAGAGACCCTTCTCTGCTGTGAACTTACAAAAAGGACGCCAAAGATAAAGAACTAAAGTCAGAAAGAAGCTGTGTCCCACTTATGCTAACAGAGTCAACAGCTTGCGCAATAAGGGTTAAACCGGCTGTGCATGTTTTAATCCTTTAGTAAGCTGCACTGTTGGATAGAAACTGACCAAAGACAATTACAATTAGTGCAGAATAAAATATACTTACATGTGTATTGAAATAAGGATGGCTAACAACACAACGAGGGCACTCATATTATGTGACAATACACACTGGTGGTTGTTTTGTTTTAAACATGCATGTATTTTTTAAATGCAATTGAGGAACAGGGCCAGGCCCTATATGAACCTCTCTGGTGGTTAATGGTACCAGTTGTTCTTTCTGTGTAGTAAATATATATGGCCCGGACAAGCATTTCTAAAATTCTATGACCAGGTCAAAGGTCAAGGGGGCTTGATTTTGGTGGGTGACACAGCACCATTGTTGTATTATGTGACAAGACACATGCGAGTTCTCCGCTGGTAGTCAGTGGTGTTCGTTGTTCTTCCAGTGTAGTAAATATGGCCTGGACAAGCATCTCTGTGACCAGGTCAAAGGTCAAGGTGGCTTGATTTTCCTGGGTGATGCTGCATGGATTTAATACTAAAAAAAAAAAAATCATTATATCTATTATGGCCCTTGGTTGTGGAAAATACTTAAATGACTTTGGAATACAACTTCAATCTTGTTCCTTTGTGGGCCACTTTATCGGGATCTTCAACTCAAAATACACGAGGCATAGCCATGATGACTGATGAAAACACCCTGCCAACAACAGTAGCTAAAATCTCAAATTATATTTGAAAGATGCTCATTGTCAAGGCCTTGTCTGAGTGTCAGCAAGCACATTATGTACTCTTTAAGCAAGTCGAGTTTCTGGGCTGGTCCCTTTGCTCTATCCTAGAAAAGAAAGATAAAAAATCTCCAATGAAAAATCACTATAAAGGTATATACAGGTATTGGCAATAAAACACTTTTTCTGAACAAATTCTAGGAAAAAATTCAGGTATAAAATGAAATGTCCAGATTTAAGCAGCTGTGTGCTACATTACCTTCTGTGGTAATATTCATATATGCATGATTTGATAATACATATCATCACTGTCAGAGCAAAACATTGTATGTTTTTGGACTGCATTTTTGAGTTACAGCCAAAAAACAAAAGGTCATATGTTTTTCTGACAGAAATATTGGGATTGCTGTCACAGCTAAATGCCGTAGGTAATTAGGCAGTAGTTTTGCTTTAGTTCTGAAGAGTGCGAGGTGTATATTTTCTTTCCAGAAATACATGTAAAATTAAAAGGAGGTGTGATTTTCAAACCAGAGTCATGTCCGGGGGCATGAATGTCTCGCCAGCGTAATTCAAGCCACTCCGAAGTTTTTTGTTGATGGACGGACAGATGGACGTCCGGACCTCCGGAAAGTGACTGCTTAGTCTTGCCAACAGCTTTTGCTGGCGAGACAAAAATGTATATCTGAATATAACTCTTACATGTAATTCTTAAAAAACCTTATTTACCAAATTGTCAAATTTGAAAACATACATACTTTTTCTGCAAGAAAAATACATACAACATTTTGCAAGATTAAACAAAATATGACCTTTAGCTCTAGCTTCTTAAATATACTGGTTTGAAGGTCACAGCCAAGGTCAGGAGATATGACCCATTCTCATGCATCATAATATAACCTGAACTCATTTTGCCCAAATATGACACATATAAATTTTTGCTCTGACAGCGATGATATACTACATTTATACATTGAAAAGGGAAAAATGACTTACAGGATTCACATTTGTCCTGCTTTCTCCTTGCCAGTGTTTCCTTCTTGCTGCCTTTTCCTTCAGTCTTGTAAACACAAGGGTTCAGCATGGCAAGTGTAAGACCTACATGTAGAAATATAAGTAAATAAATGTCAATGCATTGCACATTAGTGCACACAGAAAGAAGTATCGCATGATAACCACAATATTGATGAAACCTGTATCATTGCACATTTTATCATTATGTCTGGGTGCCAACCCAGACATTTTGTTTTTCCAAGAATTCTTTATTTCTTTCTTTCTCTCAGTCTCTGTCTCTCTCTCTCTCCTTCCCTCCCTCCCTCTCTCTTTCTCTCTCTCTCTCTCTCTCTCTCTCTCTCTCTCTCTCTCTCTCTCTCTCTCTCTCTCTCTCTCTCTCTCTTTCTTTCTTCTTTACGACCATGCTGATTTGTCCGGAGTTTTTCTCGGACCCTACTAATCTGAAAACCACCAAACTTGCCATGGTGACTGACCTACCAGTGAAATTAGGCACCTGACTTGGAATAGTACTGATGTTTAAAATTATGCAAATTGGGGGCACTTAAAATTTTAAAGCTTCATATCTTCCAAACTATTGCAGATAGACACAAAGTTTTAACTTACACATATAGTTTTGAGACAACTGGCAAATCCAATAGCACACAAACAAAACTTGGGGAATTTTAATGCATGCTAAATTCACCAAATTTCTCCCCAATCCACATGCAGGCTTTCAACTGCCTGCTGTATGACCTATTGCTTGACCTCTATGGTGGCAGGCAACCATTTTGCATTTATGATTAATTAGCTTGAACCTGTCTCACAGCTTTCTGTCCATGCATGCTGAGTGTATGCTTTGGAAGGTTTGGGTCTTGTAGCAAATTGTGGTGTGGGGTGGGGTGGGGTGGGGGACTCCCAATAACTGTGTAATAAGGCTCTCAATATAATACAGAATATCTCTTTCTGTTCATGCAGGAACAGATTGACTCCATGTTGCCATATGTACCAGGCAGGCTTTTGCTTCCATTGGTGTCCTAGCGGGCCTGTTTTTGCCTGAGGCAATATCAGTCTACTGAGCTCAGTCCCAATGGGACTCACAGCTCCGGACTTCTAGGCAGAACAAGCCTGAGTGTACCCTCTGTTAAAAATAGACAACATACACAGCTGAGTCTGTCAAACCAGGGAAGTGCAAATATTTGTGTCATCTAAGTGGACACTTTCCTGTCTTTGTTTACTTGTAACCAATGAGATGAAGCCTGTTCTTCATAGCCAATACTGAGACAGTATAGTTTTGTCTTGTTTCACAGGTACATGTTTATGTACTAGTTTCTTGACAGCTTCTGTTAAAATTTGTTTATGTAATAAAGGAAAAAAAGACAGTTTTGTATTGCATGTACACACATCCCTCTAAATTATAATATGTGCACACTGTACATGCACATATACTCATCAATACTGCCCAGAAGGGCTGGCCCTCTCAGGAGTGGGCACTTTTCTCTGGTCGCGAAGGTGCTCACTGAAGGGAGGTTTCAGTGTACAGTTGTACTTGCCAAGACCACCCCTAATCAATGAATGCCAGACAAAAGTGGTCACATAGGACAAGTGGTCTTTCATCTCAGATAAATTAACAAAGAAATAAAAGGCCAATCTCTCTCTCTCTCTCTCTCTCTCTCTCTCTCTCTCTCTCTCTCTCTCTCTCTCTCTCTCTCTCTCTCTCTCTCTCTCTCTCTCTCTCTCTCTCTCTCTCTCTCTCTCTCTCTCTCTCTCTCTCTCTCTCTCTCTCTCTCTCTCTCTCTCTCTCTCTCTCTCTCTCTCTCTCTCTCTCTCTCTCTGAGCAAGTTGGTCCAGAGTTTTTTTTTCAGACACCATTTTTCCAAAAACCACCAAACTTGCCATGGTGACTGACATAACCAGTGAAATTGTGCATCCATTTGGAACAGTATTGATGTTTAAAATTATGCAAATTTTTAGAGGCAACAAAAATGTTAAAAGCGCCATATCTTCCAAACTATAGCAGATGGACTCAAAATTTCAATGTGCATATATACCTTTGTGACGCTCACCACCATAATGGACAGTATAGTTGTTGAATTCCAAATTATGCTAATAAGGGGCATTGAAAAATCTAAAAGTTTAATATCTCCAAAACTATTGCACATAGCGATGCCGTTCCAACTTCAATTTGTAGGCTTGTGGCAAAGCCGCATCCAATTAACCATGAACGAAAGCTGTAGGATTTTAATTTATCCAAATTAGGTGAATATGCAAAATTTAAATCTTTAATAGCTTCAAAACTATTATAGAGGTGCCATTCCTACTTCAATTTATGGGTTTGTGGCATAGCCCCATCCAATGAGCAATAAACCAAAGTTCTTCTAGGCTTATAATTCATGCAAATTAGGAAAATACACAAAATTAATATGTTGAATAGCTTCAAAACTATTATAGATAGTAGTTCCATTCAAACATCACTTTATAAGTTTGGGACATGGCCACATCCCTTGAACCAAGAACAAAAGCTGAGCATTTTAATTTATAAAAATTAGGCTAATACACAAAATTTAGATTATGTTGAACAATGGCAAAGTGTATCATTTCAAACTGTTCTCATTTTGAAGGCACCCAGACAGATTTGCTGTGAAGCAAATCTTCTTTTCTAGTTGTCTGATTACATATAAATGAAATAAATACCTGTATGAAATTTGCAACTGTTGCCATCTTTCATTATTCATAATGTCAGCCCAGATTTGTCCCCCTTTTAGTTACTTTCGTGACTGAAGATCATTGTTTCAAATGAATTCTGGTGGGCCATGGCGATGTCAGTTTGACAGGTGGCATATGCCATTTATCTGTACACCTCAATTAATGTCCCAGCAGTTTGATAAAACACTGATGTTAGTGGACATGAATCGTCTGTCCCTAGAAAATAAACATATGTAAATTTAAGATCCATCAAAACCTTTCACTACCATTGTATTATTACTTGCATAATATACAAGGATATACATGTATTACTGTATTACACTTTACAATATATGTATATATATATATATACATGTATATGTATATATGTATATATATATGTATATATATATGTACACATATACACGTATATATACACATATATATATACATATATATACATATATATATATATACACATATACATACATACATACATACATACATACATATGTAAGGTTTTACTCCACAGATAACTGAAAAAATGTGAATGAGAAAAAAAAAGTATGTCTTTTATTTTACTTCTTTGGATTTTTGATACATAGTCATACTAAATAAAATTAAACATACCAAGTATATTAGCATCTTCATCTGTTTCTGCTTTGGTTGGTGTTTCTGTATGGTCAGGTTGGAATGTTCAGAGTATACCATTACCTGTGCACTTCACACAGTCTGTGGTGGAAGTGTCTTTGCCTCTGTGAGACCTGACTGTGCAGAACATGGAAATAATATAGTATAAACATATTTATTTTCTCTGGATTGCCTAATAGTACACAAAGACTAATCTGGAGGCTCTCCAGTACATAAAAGGACGCACATGAATATATACAATACACACTGGACGAGAACAGAAGACTAAATTCACGGCTTGTACACGAATAATACAATTGATGCCAGACAGTGGAGACTTATAATTAGATCATATACTAAATTAGTAGATGAAACGTCTAGATTCTGATAAGAATGTCTGAACAGCCTCAAAGATGAATACATTATCAGTGTCTGGCAAGTCCTCACTACCTTTCAAGAGAATATTTAGTAAAATGTCACCAGAGCACTGAACTATTAAAGTCGGATTTACACCTGGAGCGAGTAAGTGACACACAGTGTTCAGTAGACGGACCCTTTGCACTGTGAACTTGGGGCAGAACAAAAGGTAATGTTTCGTATCTTCAGTGGTATGAGAGCATGCACACGTTGAGGCTGGAAGGATATTGACATGATGTAGATGGGCGTTTAAAACAGAGAAGTTAAGACGTAGCTGCGTGTGGCATATGTTCAGAAAACGACTTCCATGTTTAAAGTATGTGGGCTTTTTGTCAACACTTAAAAGTAATAGATTTAATTTAGATTTAAACTGCGGCAGGGAATTGGTGAGACAAGTATCAACCGGGAGGTTATTCCATAATTTGATAGCAGACGGGAGAAATGAATCGCCGAAGCGATAGGTGGTGAACCTAATTTGGGGTAATTGAGTACGATTTCTCAAAAGGCGCCCAGTAGTGAATGCAACGTCACGAGGAACGAGATCATGTAGGTATTGTGGAGTTAACCTATTGTACATTTTAAAGAAAAGAATAAGTTTAAAGTATTTCCTCCGATTTGCCAGAGTTTGCCATTCAAGCTCTTCGAGAAGTAAGACACGTGGAGTGTATCTAGTTGCGCCAAGGCAGATCCTGGCTGCCTCATACTGAAGAGCTTCTATAGGTTGTGACAGGTTTTCAGTGCAATAGTCAAACAGGACACACCCATATTCGAGGATAAGACGAATCATTGTACTGTACAGCCGTATAAGTGTTTTGCGGGAGAGTTCATATTTGAGTCTGCGTAAAAGAGCAAGCCGTTGGCTGGCTTTATTAACAATACGTGTTATATGCTGGTGCCATGACAAGTTACTTGAGAGTGTAACTCCAAGGTGAGTATGTAGAGTGGCCTCAGGTATAGGTGTGTTTCCAAGAAGTAGGGGAGGATGATCTGGCTTATGTCGTTTAGCTGAGAAGGTCATTGAGATGGATTTTATGGCATTAAATGTCATACGCCAGAGCTTGCCCCAACGATGAATTTGTGTAAGATTATAATTAAGGTTTTCAGCTGTGGCCATTGGTTCGTGGACAATTTCAAGAATACTGGTATCATCTGCGAATAAACGGATGTCACAGGTGATGTTGACAGTGATGTCGTTAATGTAAACGCGGAAAAGTAGGGGACCAAGGATCGAACCTTGGGGCACTCCAGCCTCTATAGGGAGCCAAGTCGAGGTCTGTCCTCCAATAGTAACACGTTGAAGTCGGTTTGAGAGATAGCTTTCTATAAATAGTAACACAGGATCTTCAAACCCCAATTGTTTCAGTTTAAAAAGTAGACCAGCGTGCCAGACTCTGTCAAAGGCCTTGGATATGTCCAGGAAAACCATACGGGCCTCATGGCCCAACTCAAGGCCACTGTAAATAGTATGAAGTATGCTAACAAGTTGATTTATGGTGGAATCGTTTTTCTTAAAGCCAGAGTTTTTAGCAGAAAGTAAACTGTTAGAGGTTAGATACTCATAGAAAACGTTATAAACTAGACGCTCAAGTACTTTAGAGACATTACAGAGGAGTGAAATAGGCCTATAATTTTCCTTTGACTGTTTGTTACTTTTCTTAAAAACGGGGCACACGTTGGACCTCTTCCAGGGATCTGGAAAATATGAGTTGGATAAGCAGAGATTGAACAGATCAGTGAGAGAACGTGAGATTGAGGGGGCACAGTATTTAAGAATGGTGTTGCCTATACCGTCAGGACCACAAGCAGAACTGGTTTTCAGAGATTTTAAAATCTTTTCCACATCATTTACTTGCACTTGAAATATAGACAGGCGGGCCTCAGTTCGGAAGGCAAGGTCGGGCAAGGGCAAAGGATTGTCATCATGCGGAGTCTTACGCTGATCAGCAAAATACTTGTTGAAGGTCATTGACTTCTCAATATCAGAAGAAATATTCCTTCCACCGTCAATAAGAGTTGGTATGTTTTGATAAAGTTTGTGACCGAGAATAGATTTGCTAAGGTTCCACCACCTTTTAGAGTTTATCTCTCTTGAGTCTAGTTCAGATCGGAGTTTGGTAAAGTAAAGACGAATGGAGTTTTTAATAGCGTTGACTGTAAAGTTACGTTTCCGTTTGTATAACTGAAAGAGGCGTTCAATATTTTGAGTAGTGAGGAGTGTGTGAGGCCGAGGCTTTTGTGTCTGGCATTTATATCTGTTCCACGCGCGATTGCGCTGCCTTATTAGCCTCTTGATAATACAGTTGATCCAGGGCTTGTCCCTGGGTCGAATAGTGACCAGGCGGAACGGAGTAAACTGTTTACACGTGTCAATAAATAGGTCTGACCAGTATGACACAGTGTCACTTATGGAGTCAAAAACTGTGAAACCAGTTTCCCAAGGAGCATCAGGGAGTACATTGTTCAAGTTGACAAAATCAGCCCTCTTGAAGTTCCAGACAGAGCGTTTAAAGGGGCGATCCTTGTAATGATTCACAGAAAAAGAGCAAAAGACGACAGAATGATCAGAAGGGGATATAGGAGGAAGTATGCCGGAGTTAAGGATATAACCAGGGGAGTCAGTTATCATGAGGTCTAGTAGGTTTGCAGAGTACTCCGACACACGAGTGGGTTCGGATATGAGCTGATGCAGGTTGTTTTGAGCCAACAGATCAAAGAGGCGCTGTCCGAGTTCACTGTCGGTGTGGGGAGAATCCCAGCTTACACAGCGATCGTTAAAATCACCTGTTATTAGGAGTATTTAAGGGTTAAGTTCGATAGCAGACGAAATGGAGTGAGATAAATTGTCCAGAAATAGGTCTCTGTCTGCGGCAGATTGGCCTGGTGGACGATAATAAACACCCAGAATCAGTTTCCCAGAAGGGACAGTAATTTCAGCCCAGATACATTCACTACTGGGAGTTTCCAGCTCCGCACATCGTCTGACAGGTAGATTGTCTTTTACATACAGGGCAACCCCTCCCCCTAAACCAGTTTCACGATCCTTAAGTAGCGGGGTTTGAAAGCCTTCAATTGCCAATAAAGCATCAGGGTAGGAAGTATCGAGCCATGTTTCAGATAAAGAAATGACTTCCAATTTTTTCAGACTCCGCCAAAAATACTTATTTCTTCGAGTTTACCATCAGATTTTAAGCTACGTACGTTTGCATGGCACACAGAAAACTTATTAAGAACAATATTATGAACTGCACCAGGGTTTGGATGAATACTCGTGGAGAGCACCCTAAATATAAGAACCGTCACATGTCTCAGATGGCATAGACATTCGGTCAGTAATATTGCGGCAAATACTATGAGGAAAGTAAAAGAGAGGATGAAAGTATGATCGTGATATGAAAATGTAGACACGTTGGCAGACATGGACAGGAACATAAACCCATCTTTGTTGTGAAATAACCCTACCACAGCTCTATATTGATTTAAACAAATGCCCATTAGGGGGTATCATATTGGTTAATGTCCGTCGCTGAACACTGTGAGACACAACAGAAAATAAATGCATCCATGTTTACAAAAAACCCAATAAGTATATGACAATGTATGCTGGAGAATATAGTCTTCAAAACAACAAATAAAAAAATATATAAAGTACATGAATAAACTAGACATACATGTACCTTCAACACAAGCGTTGACTGAAGGGTCCGCCATTTGCTTAAATAAGGTCATGGTGACACCAAAATTTAATCAGATCATCTTGCCAGGTAAGGTAAGCATATTGCCAAATTTGAGCAAAATACGTGGGGGCATTATGTAGATATCATGTGCAAATCCAGACAGATATCTGGATGGACGGATGGATAACCAGAAAACAGAAAGGGTCACCCCATGGGGCAGACCCTTAAAAAAACTGATAAATTTAAGTAATTTACATATTATTAATAATACTTACCTATACACTACTATATGGGTACCACAATCCTTGTTAAGTTCTGTATTGGACTGGTGCCAGCGACCTGACCCTGGTTGAGGTGCCAATAAAAGTTTTGTCTCACGTGCAACCAATCAAGGACATGAAATACAATGTTGCGACGCCTTCCATACTGCTCAGGCTTGAGGGTACTCGTGGGGAAAACCACACCCACTTTGGTGGTATCATTGTATTTGACCCAAAGAAATTGACAAACAATCAACGCATCTAATCGGTCAATCAAAATTGGATTCTGTGAAATGCCGCTCGCTGATTGGTTGATCAAGTTTGAGTCATCCAAGTTTGCAAGCATGCTGTCATGGAATGCGGCCCTTGCGGGAGCAACAAGTTGTGAAAAAAAAGCAGGCATAGCCGATAATGCCGTCCAAGGAAGAAAAGATGGGACGCAGGTGTGTTAGTTGACGAAACTGCAAATATATATCAATGCTGTTGTCTATTATAATTACAAATGAGTTGGCTGGCGGGATGAGGATGAGCATCGCGGATTGCAGTGATCAGATTCACACGGGACGTGCTGACATACTTACAATGATATTCTCTCACACCAAAAATTGTGCCAGGAGGCATACATGAGCGAAACGTGGAGAATAAGAAAATTAAACATCATTCTCCCAAGTTCTGTTGTAATATTGTGGGATCTACACGTTGTTTGCACGCAAATTTATTGGATCTGGGGATTTTACAGACATCCTCTGGACACAAGACATGGTCCAACAATATGATTTTCAGACCAGGCAATGCGTGTGATAAAATTGTGGAATTTAAAGAATATCGAAGTACCTCCAGCCTATATCCAAGATCTACACATTTGTTTGAAAAAAAATAAGACATTCGGTTCACTAAAATAATTGTTTCCCCTATCCTAATCCAGCTGTGTACATTTTTTGGTGGGCGGGGGTGGGATGGGGCTTTTCTAAACATCGGAGTTATGAAAACGGCCTTTCCCGTGGCACATACCCAGTACAATCCTACATGGGAGTACAACCCTGCTCCCCCCCCCCCCCCCTCTACCCCCATGTTACCACACTGCATGTACATTGTGTATGTATTCCACATCAAGGAAATTAGTGTAGCCTTCTTGCCTACAATTGCCTGGCAATTATGACCAATCACATTCAGGGTGACATTTTCGGTTTTGTTCTGTCAAAAACAAATCGGAGGGAAGGTGGGGTGGGGGGGGGGGCGGATAGAAAATCTTGCAGTTACGACTAACAGAGTATCACATAATTATCAATCGACTGTCACAGTGACAAACGCCGGTCTGGGATGTTGTTACAAAGTGTTACATTTGAACATAACGTAAGTGCATTTAACTATTTTGACTAAATTGATGGGGGGGGGGGGGGTAATGGGTGGAAAAAATGGACAAACAAGGACCAATCTTGTTCCATACCCATGTCTATGGTTTAACGGTCCCTGGGTTGAATTAACTGGCCAGCGTTATGTGGACATGTGTCCAATTACTACTGTGTATTTGCTAGGCATTTAATGCCATAGCCAGATAACGCGTGTTTGAATAATAGCCACTTTCACGCGACATCTGCGCAGCTGCAAAGACCAGTGGCAGTGGGCGGCTGCATTGCCTTTGATCTCTTCCAGTCGTGTGCCATTGTTTGTGACAGTCCATGACCAGGTCCCAACAATTGGGAGTAAACAATTCAGCTAATTGTATCTTTGTCGTTAATATGGACCCAGAATATAAGTCAGACGAAAATATTTGCCAGTATTACGTAATGGATACTCTCCTAAAGATCATAAGCACATGTACTGATTACCGATGTATACAGACAGGCTCTCCAGACAATGTACAGGCCTACGGCAACGTTTTGTTTTGCATTTATTTGTAGCATTTTCGTTATTTTTGCATCTTTTGACAAAAAAGGTACAATCCTACATGGGAGTACCCCCCCCCCCCATTACTATTTTTTTAATTTTTTTTATTTTAAACATATTTATTTCACCTGGATTGCCAAGTAGTACAACAATACTAAATGAATGGCTCTCCAGACACAGACACACAATCATATGTACAAAAGACACAGGACAAAACGACATCCGAGGACAAATAAATTGGTCAGTATACTAACACAATATTCATCTCGTACCAACTCAAGGTATAAACCGTCTTGTATCTGTAATAAAGCTATGGACAGAATCAAAAATATCTAAGTTGTCGCTTGACGAAAGATTGTCATTACCATGTGTGATATAAGTAAGCACTATATCACCTGCTAAATGAACAACTGGGCTTGGATTGACTCCTGGTGCCAAAATATTGCAAACCGTTCGCAACAAGGATACTCTATGGTATGAAAACAGGGGGCATTCGAGGAAGAAATGCTATGTACTTTCATTGGGATATGAGCAAGTGCATGCAGCAGACGGAAGAATATTTAGTCTATGAAGATGAGAATTAAGACGACAACGATCCAAACGTAGTTGTGTATGTATAATATTGGGAAATCTTTTGCCATGCGAGTAGCGACCTGGGACAGGATCAACGGACAGAAGAGTACTTTTTAGTTCAGATTTGAATTGAGCAAGTGAAGTAGATTGCTTTATATCGTCCGGAAGGTCGTTCCAAAGCTAAATAGCAGAGGGAATGAAAGAATTACCAAAACGATTTGATGTAAACTTTATTTGTCTCAAACTCCGGCGGTTGCGAAGATGGAAGGTTGGATGAACGGCATCAAGTGGGACCAGATCCGAAAGATAAGCAGGGGTCAGCCTGTTAACCATTTTATAAAACAGAATCAGTTTGTAGTATTGGCGCCTTTTGGCCAAAGTTGGCCAACCTAATTCTTTAAGAAGTAAATGTCGAGGAGTACGTTTAAGTGCACCCAAACAAATGCGTGCCGCTTCATACTGAACAGATTCAAGTGAATTTGTCAGGTCCATCAGCAATTATCAAATAGGACGCATCCATATTCCAGAATAGGGCGTATCGTGGCTTTGTATAGTCTGACTAAGGTGTTATGCGATAATCCATATTTAAGTCTAAAAAATAAAGTTAGGCGTTTTCTCGCTTTGTCAATGATTCTAGTTATGTGAGCATTCCATTTTAAATTATGAGAAAGGGTAATTCCCAGATGGGTATGATTTATACCTTCCGGGATTAAAGATTCGCCACGAAATAAAGGTGGATGATCAGGTTTGTTGTGTTTAGCTGAAAACAAGAGGGCTAGAGACTTAGTTGCATTAAATGTAACTTTCCACTGTTTGCCCCAAACAAAGATTCTTTCAAGGTCAGTATTTATACGCCTACCAGAAGTGGCAGGGTCAAATATGATCTCTAATATGCTGGTGTCATCAGCGAACAGTTTGATGTCACAGGAGATGCCAACAGTAATATCATTTATGAAAACTAAGAACAGTAGAGGCCCCAGGATAGAGCCCTGGGGCACCCCTGCCTCAATAGGAAGCATAGATGACGTCTGGCCCCCGATTGCTACACACTGATGACGATTGGATATTGATAAGTAGGCTATCAGGAGCGGCTCCTCGATACCGAGCTGCCTTAATTTAAAAAGTAGACCCACGTGCCAGACACTACACTGACAAAAAAAGTACAATCTATTTGTTTTGATGGAGTCTTTATTTGTGTCTCCGAGGTTCAGCCACAAATTAAACAATAACGTTCTGGCTTGATGAATTGGACACAGCGTTGGAATTTGGTTCTGGCTTTTTTGGGGGGCTTCCTACGACATGCCTCGTTGATTGCCTCAACGCATTCCTTCTAGGCCCTATTTTCCATAGCCTGGACGACACTGTACATCCGTTGTGTTGCTGCCTTTACTTTGGCCAGTCTTACAGAGTCCAACTTTTGTTTAACTTCTGAACCGTTCACTAGTAGTAGTACCGAACAATTAGACATGGCCATTTCTTCTTTGGAAAAATAAGTGACGAACAAGGCACACGGCAAAGTTCCTCATGGACTTGGCCCTGCTCTTCATTTCTCTCAGAACAAATTCATGCAGTCCAAACTCTGGTGCCTAGTAGTGGCCTGCGAGCATGGTTGAGGGTACTGCGTTCCTGTGCCATCACAGGCGAAAGGCCAGGTACATCTACCGGTGTTGACGCTGTCATTGGTTGCTGCACCGGAGACGGCACAGGCGAATCCAGGCCACATAAACTTGCTTCTGTCCTTGCTGTTTTTGACAGAAATGACAGTCTCATCCAACTTGGCCTCCAGCTTATCCTGAGCCTTCGATATTTTTTTGCACTCCTGGAGCACTGATGTCAGGAGTGAAATCACCTGCAACATAAATTTTTGTTTTGTTTTTTAAACGAAGGGGGAAATCACGGTGGCTGATGGCTGCTAATTTATTACCACACATTATTTTGTCAGCCTTTTCAAAAGAGTACACAGAGTACTCTTTTACGCCGCCCCCCCCCCCATATTTGTACATAAAGGGTCTTGATTATGAGCAAAATTTCGATCAACATTAAAATTTAATGAAAACGTTCACTTGTCTTGACGAGACCCTCACCCCACCCCCGTTCCCCGCACATACTCTGTGTACTAATATGAAAATGTTGACTGGCCCCTTAGTAGAGGTCACAATTAGCCATTTTATGCGGAATCAGCAATACCATATCCAATATACAAAATTCCGGCGGGCTAGAAGTGTATTTTCCCATTAGTTTCCATGTAAAATTAACATTCAAGAAGTTCCTTGGTTTTGCACATGCTGTAATGCAAGTTACATGAGTATTTAAGCAAGGCCTATAAATAAAGATTTACCACAGGACATTTGGTGTTTCTACCGACAGCAACATTAATGACAAATTACATAGGCCTATACACTGGAAAGTAATAAGAATACACAGCCCAAGCCTGCCTGCCCACAGAGCCGTCTTGTGAAAACCCGTCTGAACCAAAATATCGCAAACTAAGCTATTTTAATACGTCTATACATACATACTGCTTGAAACTAACGGAAATACACAAATGTGGAGATTTTTGGTTCACGAGCGCCAAAGGTGTGAGGCTACACTAGGGGGTTCCGGGGCATGCGCCCCCAGAACCTTTCTTAAATCTGGACTTTATTTGCTGCAGAAAATGGCCAAAAACCAATTATCCAATTTCTTAAACTTTGAAAAGAGATTTTTGATTTTCAATCGGGAGATCTCCTGGTTTTTCAGGAGACTTCAGGCCTCTGAAGTCAACCTTTTATATGGCTTCAAAACTAAGTGACCCATCTTTTAAACAACTAAAGGGTGTTCTCGGTCAGTTATAGTATCTATTATTAACTTTAGCCTTTATTTACTGAATGATATACACCTAGGGTAATATATGGTATCGTAATATCGGCAGTGACCTGATATTGTCACCAAACATCTCTCCTGAACTGATTTTTTTTATTGAGACCTAGTCAAGTGAAGTTCAAAATGACAATATTTTCACTCGATCACTGGTTACAATATAGCCTCTGAATTATCTGCTGAACGGTAAATCATGTCCACTTTTGGGTACGGAGGACATAAAGTATTTCTTATAGATACCATACTTATTTTTAACATACGAAGATCATTTGATTGATAATGAGGATGCCTGATTATTTGTATATATTTTGGACGCATCATGGAATTTCCCCGTTCCATTGGTGCCCCCGCTGTAAAGGGGAAGTTTTCTTAATAAATTATTATTTTTATTATTCACAAAGTTTGAAGTTTGGAAGCACAAAAGGGAGGGATTGCATGTAGTGTGGCTCGTGAAACAACTGGAATGAATACGGTATATGCCATTAAATAGTATAGCAATTTTTTTTCTCCTCTAAGACATACATAAAAAACTTGACACAATAGTCGTTTTCAATATAATGCTTTATTTCCATAGAAAGACAAGATAATCAGAATACTATAAGCTTACCTCATGATCATTCCTGTCGCTCACTCGCTTCCGTTTCGGCTGTGGCTCAAGTTGCTCGTCATCACTCTTCTGTAAATCAAAATAATCTTATGAATACTTCTCTCTCTCTCTCTCTCTCTCTCTCTCTCTCTCTCTCTCTCTCTCTCTCTCTCTCTCTCAATAAATGAATAAACAAGGGTTCTTTCTTTCTTTCAACAAGTACATAAATGAATAAATAAATAAATAAATAAATAAATAAATAAATAAATAAATAAATAAATAAATAAATAAATAAATAAACAAGAGTTCACTCATATTATACTGTGTAAAGATCATATACTGTGTAAAGACACGCATTTTCCAAACTATTACAGGATGTTCCGGAAGTCTGTAATATCTTCACCCATACCTAACAGTGTTGAAGATATTCAGCATTTAGACTTGCAAGGTGTCCCAAATAGCATTAATTTAAATTCTATAACTTGTTTATGCAGAATACTATAAACTTACCTCATCATTCCCGTCGCTCACTCGCTTCCGTTTTGGCTGTGGCTCAAGTTGCTCGTCATCACAGTTCTGTAAATCAAAATAACCTTATGAATCTCTCTCTCTCAGCACCGGAGTGCATTCATGGTAGATGTCCTCCAGTAGAAGACTTATTTGAAGCATTTCATTCTAAGGCAGATGCTATTACAAGAAAGTCTCTCTCTCTCTCTCTACACGGTTTTTCCAAACTTTGCACAGGATGTTCCGGATTTCTGTAATATCTTCACCCATACCTAACAGTGTTGAAGATATTCAGCATTTAGAATTGTAAGGTGTCCCAAATAGCATTAATTTAAATTCTATAACTTGTATTTGGTTCCTTGGATGACAGCATTTCATTCTAAGGCAGATGCTCTTACAAGAAAGTCTCTCTCTCGCTCTCTCTCTCTCTCTCTCTCTCTCTCTCTCTCTCTCTCTCTCTCTCTCTCTCTCTCTCTCTCAATAAATAAATAAGGGTTCATCCTTTCTTTCTTTCTTTCTTTCTTTCTTTCTTTCTTTCAATAAATGAATAAATAAGTAAATAAATAATAAATGAATAAGTAAATAAACAAGAGTTCACTCATATTATACTGTGTAAAGATCATATTATACTCTGTAACGACACGCCTTTTCCAAACTTTCCACAGGATATTCCGGATTTCTGTAATATCTTCACCCATACCTAACGGTGTTGAGGATATTCAGCATTTAGAATTGTAAGGTGTCCCAAATAGCATTAATTTAAATTGTATAACTTGTATATGGTTCCTTGGATGAGTCTACAGCACAAACATATGAATTGGACCTGGAATTGTATCTGCACTAAAGTTCAGATTCTATTTAAGATTTAAAAATTTAAATGGCCCTAATTTGCATAATTTCAAACATTTTATATCCTCTTGTAAAAAAAAATGCTTTAAAAAAATCTGAGATTCTGGGAATGATGGTGTCTGAGAAAAAGGTCAGAAAATTTGCCGGTTAAGAAAAAAAACAGGACACAAGACAAATATTGAGTAGTCATGCACGGGAAACATAACTGTGTGGGCACGCAGACGTAAATATTAAAAAATTGAACTACCTACCTCCGAATACTGTACTGTTTGGATCGTCGTTGCTGGCGGTGTTGTCTCCGGATCCAAAGGTGCAGCCTGACATCGAGAGAGCACCTGTGCCTTGGGCTTCTAGTGGGAAAGAAAGAGAGAAAATTCAATAAAGAAGTCTTCTCATGTCCAATTGAATCATTAAATAAAAAATGAAAATTGCTCACTTGAGTCGTGCTGTTGGATTTGCACAAGACTATAATGACAATATCTATTTTGTCAGATATACTTTTAGAATTGATTGAATCAAGTACTTATTAAGGAAACCTATGTCTGAAAGCTTTTCAATAACACAATTTTTTGAAATCTGAAAATATAATGAGGTTTCACACATGCATACAGCCCCCAGTATACACTCCGTAGTTCCTATATATAATCAAGGCGGCTACACCAGTGTAGCCTCGTTGATATAATACAGGGGTATAAATTTAGGGGTGTCTGGTTGCCCCAGACAACTTGTAATTTGTTGGGGCAACTTCAGATGATTCCCTCGTTGCCCAAGGGGCAACTTTTATACCATGACATGAGCCTCAACGGGAATCACAAATGTTGTGGTGGCATTTGTAGAAGTTTCACATAAAAATTACACAATTACATGTACAGAATATATTTTATCATCATAAATGACTATCACACAAGACAGATCTCCACCTGCTAAATATACAACAGAATACCAGAAATTCTTGAAGCTCTCAAAATAGATGTTCACCTTTTACGATGAAGTAACACAGTGTGACCTTGTGGGTAATACACATAGATTTAAGTCATTTCATATACCTTTATAATTATGCAATTGAAATAATAAGTGTCAAGTTTGTCTTTGTGAATTGAAAATGGAAGTTAAGAAAAATGTTAAGTCATTTGGTTCCACAGGCAATGATTCAATACCATATTCCACATTAACTAACCAGTAGCTTATGTGCTATTTTCCTGTTTAAAGCGGTCCATTTGTTTTGTTTGATTGTTTTTTACTTTTATGCATGCAATCTCTCATTATGTCAACAAACATTTTTTTCCTGGGCACTAAGGTCAATCAATTGTACAGGAACACTGCTTGTTGCAACAGTTAGGCATATATATATATATATATATATATATATATATATATATATATATATATATATATATATATATATATATATATATATTACCTCTACGCGCGTCTTTGGTCGACCCCTCCTGCTTGTGGTCGGAACTGCTTGGCAGGGTTGAGTCATTTGTGGTGTTGGTTCTTCAGGGTCTCGTACCTCCTCATCTTCTCGCCAGATTTCTCGTTCAATCTCCAGAAGAGGTGTGATTTCATCTAAAATGAAACCGAGATTAATTAATATACAATACGAACATACACTTGCTCACAGCAGAGCTACAAAAAGTAGACATTTATTCAAATGCATACATTATGCATTCAATGTGTCAATGCTTTGTAACAAATATAATTAGTCAGAATTTTCATTAACATCAGGCCCTGCAGACTTGTCACTGAATTTTCGGGAAATCTCCTGAATAAAATTGCCTGCACGTTTGTAGTATAGGCCTAATCTACCAGATATTTTCGTTTTGCACGTTGTATCGTTTAATGCAACAGGGACAATTTCAAATGTGTGTTGGAAAGGTGACGAGATAAATGAATGAATAGATGGACAGATGAATGAATGAATGAGTAAGTAACTTACTGTGGGCTGCAATCACCTCGCATGCTACGGGCTTCCCGTCGTACGCACAAGTATTCTTCTCCCCTACCACCATTGGGCTGTGAAGCTTGAATGCCTTCATTATTTCGCTGTACTTCTCACCCACGTACCGTATGAGGCAGTATTTTGCTTTAAAAAAAAAAAGAACAGAAACACTTACTAGTGACTTGAAACAGCATAATAGATTCTGGAACATATACATAGCTGATGTGTGAAAATAAAATCAATGATAGGCATGACAAGACAAAAGACGTTAAACTGGCTGTCACCTTGTTTTTTTTTATTTATTTATTTATGTATTTACTTATTTATTTTTGGTCTCTCTAACGTACACAGCCTTTTGTGACAGTTTTGGTTTGCTGATCAATATTTTTGAATTATCCATGTCAATCACCTGTCGTCTTTTTCCTCTGCTGCACAAACACACATACGAACAAATAAACAAATAAACATTGCTCGGCATGTAAACATGGATTGTCGAGGGTCCTCCCACAAAATAACCACATCATTGGTAATTTGGGACTTCGGTTGCTGCTGAACCTCAGGGATGTGCATGCAGCCATATCCCTGGGATCAAGAAAATACATTCAATTCGGATCACCGTTTTACTTCAAGTGAAAACAATACGACATTGCTAACATTTAACTCGTTCATATTTGCATGAATTGTATTGTTTGTGTTTTATGCGTAACAAACTAACAGGGGCCATTAAATCTGGCAGATCATCAACAGTGCACACAATTCGGATAACCACGCCCCCCCTCGAAAAAGAAACTAATAGTAATAAATAGATCAATTTGCAGATTATAAATTTACGCCCTATTTCAAAATGATGAGCATGATACGCATCTACTTTGTTATTCAAAATTTCCATTGTTGCTGCTCTTTCACATTAAATTTGTAAAATGGTCTAGATTAACTGCGGCCAATTAACTGCATTGCCAGATTCAAAGCCAAACCAGTCTTTTTTCATGCATGTGGTGTCAGCATTCGCATGTATGATTTTTCCTGGCTATTAAGGAAACTCAACTACAGGTACCCTCCTTGAAGTGGAAGCTGAGCTGAGCGAGTTACGAAGAGGTACCGTGCTGAAATGACCTTCCCAACTCAGTCTTGAGAGATAGAAGTCGGTGAAGGCGATATTTAGAAAAAAAATCATTAATGTAATTTTCATTGATTATAGGCCTTGCGTTGACAACTTGCAGCATGCTCACGGGACATTCTGGTGTATGATAAAGAAAATATTTGTTTTCCCGATAATTCTTTCTTCCGCTCTGTCTCTCTCTCTCTTTTTTTTATATCTTTGCCACCAAATTTGTCCAGCGTTTTTCGAGGACAGTATTATTCCGAAAACTACCAAACTTGCTGTATGTGGACGTGGTGACAGACCTACCAGTGCATTAATTGTTGACAGCGACAAATATTAGGTTCAGGTCAACAAAGTTATCATGCAACGCCATGAACCTTGCCATTCATATTTACGTGTAGCAGTGTAGACTGTCCCAGTCTCGCTCTCACTAATTCATTCAGAAACCCCCAAACTTTAAAGGGTTCTAGGGGGCAACGGCAAAAGTTTTCAAACTGGTATACAACAAGGTATAATTGATATGTCATTTAACCCCATAAACCTTGCGAGGCTGATGAACGAGGCCGGTTGCATCCACAGCTTCGCTGACTCGCCATCATTACATGTACTTCTGCTGTATCCTATGGGTATTTCTGTCATAATTAGTGCGAGCGAGACTGGGCCAGTCTAGAATCAGCAGTATTAAAACCTCAATAGTGACCAGTAGCTTGGAGTACTGGATTGCAAGATAAATTGTACGATTACTTACCTCTTGATCGGCCTCTGGATATCACTGATGCATCTCTGTCCTCCATATCGTAACTCGGCAGTTGTCTCCAGAAATTGTCGCTATCGAAATACTGTTGAAAAACGCTCTATACTGTGTAGTCGAATGACAAATGTGGAAAATCGCGGAAAATACAGACTATTTAAAGGCATATGAAAACAGCAAAGGCTTTTGGGGTATTGAGCTGAACAAATCAGAACAATTCACACCTTTTTACTCTGTTTGCATTGGCTGAATTTCTGGTGCCAATGAAATTACTGTACTCCAAAGTCTATTGTTTTAAGTGAGAGAAAGCAATCTTTTGTTTCAAGGGGAGGGCCTGATAATGCTTTGTAGTATCACAGGTTAGGACACTTTTTTTTTTTTTTTAGTCAACTGCATCGGGTTAATTTTATTGTTGACTCGACGTGTCCCTGTGGAATCCAAAAAGAAAACAATGAACACTTTTCCTGTTTTGTCCACGATATTCAACTATCAGACTCACACTTCTCAAATACGTTTCTTCAATTTTAGCCCCGAACGTCAAAAGGTTATGTAATCCAAGTTCTGATGAGGGGAAGTAATGATCCGGACGTCGAAAAGAACCAGGAAATATTCACAGCCGTGCAGATCGCCATTGTTAAAAGCAGGAAATTCGTTTTTTGACATTGTACAGCTTATTTTGTTGATATTGTACATTGGACATTCCATGTTCATGATAGCCGCGCGTTTGTCATAAAGTTTTCGTTTTGGGAATTCATGGGGGCGGGGGTGGGGGGCAGAATAAAATGTATTGCCCATAGCAGTTGCGTTTGAAGTGTGTATACTTCTCAATGTAATCGATGAAATCCTAACTTTAGTCATCAAACAATTTTTGAGCAAGTTCCGATCGTGAGAAACGGATAGGCAGTTTCAGAGTGCAGGGAGAAACGGGAATGGTGGTAGCCCTTATAAGGACTGCCATGGTGTCTCCCATGGGAAATGCCTGAGCCTCAGAGGCGGGGATAATGTGTATAAGAGAAAGTTGCCCCCCCCCCCCCCGTATATAGTGCAGGGGTATATATCCAGAAACAGGGTGCACCACATCTGCGGGAGGGTGTGTGGTGGACCCTTTGCATCGGCAACCTTCATTTACAGAAAAAAAATAACAAAAAAAATAACAAAAAACAAAAAAAACAAACAAACAAACAAACAAAAAAACAGCAACAACAACAACAACAACAACAAAACAAAACAAAAACGCCATGGACTCTAATCCCAGCACTTCAAACAACCTTCCTGCAGCTCAAACCGGTCAGGCACAACAGATAAGTGATGTACGCTGAACAGAAACAATGGTCTCCACACAGCCGTGAAGATGAAACTCCAACACCATCGTTAATCTGCTGAGTATATACAAGAATCGAAACAACAGATTGCAGAATGTGTGAAACCGCTGAACCCTTACGGACCTTTGATGCAGTGGCAGCAACCGACATAAAATAATACAGTACCAATCATACACTTATTACTTAACTGATAGGCTCCCGAATTAATGTTTGTGTTGAGTTGCTCAAGTGTCAACCAGTTTGTTTGTTTGGTTTTTGTTGTTTTTTTTCAATTGCCTTCCACCCAACACCCGCCATGAAAGTTCAGGATACTATGCTCCAGACAACATCTTTCGGCGTGCTGGGGAAAACCGGTGACTCAGTTTCCTAGTCCAATCAGTAAACTGTTGAATATGAATAGCTAATATGCCAACAATTACAACTAATGATTAGTAAAATGAGACAACAGGCCATTTTTTAAAGACTACATTGAAGTTAAAGTGAATTCGTTGTTTTTTTGTTTTTGTTTTTTTTTTGTTTTTTTGTTTTTTTTTTGTATTTTGGAGTTTGTTTGTTTTCTTATCAACGAAACAGTTGTCTGCTAAACAGACTTTCTGGAGGGCAGACTACATCCTTCTGCATGAAAGACCGGTATTGAGACGTTTCCTTCTCCGAATACACAGTATCCTGCTCCTCCATCCTGACATCTTTCCAAGCTCAATCATTCCATACCTCCCCTTCTCGAAAACGGCACTGTAATATCCAGTAACGTTGAAAAGTGTGAAGTTTTCAATAATTACTTTGCCAATCAATGTAAACTTCCTCATGAAGACGATCCTATGCCCCTGCCTGACTTCTCATATCGCACCGATGCGAGGCTCAGTGAATTCCAAATTGATGAAAACGACGTTAAAAAGGTTTTACAATCTCTTAAGTCCAGCTCTGCCACGGGACCCGATGGTATAGGTAACCTCATCCTAAAGAATACGGCTTCTGGCCTCTCCCCATCACTTACCAAACTCTTTAATCTCTCTCTTGCTGCTTCGTGCTTTCCAGATTCTTGGAAAAAATCTAATATGTGCCCTGTATTCAAAAAGAACGATAAGCAGGTAAAAAGCAACTATCGCCCTATTTCATTACTGTGTAATGTTTCCAAAGTTTTCGAACGTCTAATATTTAATATTCTGTACGAGTACTTTATTCGTCACGATCTACTGACGCACAAAAACTCTGGGTTTAAGAAAAACGACTCTACCATCAACCAGCTTATCAAAATCGTTCATGACATATATAATGGCCTGGAACTACGAAAAGAAGCCAGGATGGTTTTTCTCGACATCAGTAAGGCTTTTGACCGCGTGTGGCATGAGGGTCTTCTTTTCAAATTAAGACAGCTGGGTATTGAAGGTGCTTTACTCCAGTTTATCGGTAGTTACTTATCAAATCGCTTTCAGAGAGTTACGATTGGTGGTCAGTCGTCCTCCTTGCTTCCTGTACAGGCAGGGGTACCCCAGGGCTCTATTCTGGGGCCTCTTCTTTTCCTAGTTTATATTAATGACATAACTGATAATATTGTGTGTGATATTAAGCTTTTTGCTGATGACACTAGCATTCTGGAGATAATCCATGATCCCGTTACCTCTGCAGGTCGGATGAACGCAGATCTTGTTCATATCTCTACATGGGGCAAACAGTGGAAAATGTCTTTCAATGCTATTAAGTCTCTAGCTGTTTTGTTTTCCACTAAACATAACAAGCCAGATCACCCACCTTTACTCCTTGGCAATGCTGTTATACCAGAAGGTACTAGCCATTCACATTTGGGCGTTACACTTTCTAGTAATCTAAAGTGGGATGCCCATATTACCAGAATCGTGGAAAAAGCGAGGAAACGTCTGTCTCTCCTCCACAGACTTAAATTTAGGTTATCGCGCAATACTCTGATTCGGCTTTACAAATCCATGGTACGACCCATCTTAGAGTATGGATGTATAATTTTTGACAATTGCTCACAGACTCTCTCTGATTCCCTCGAGTGTGTTCAGTATGAAGCAGCTCGCATTTGTTTAGGAGCCCTGAAACGCACTCCCCGTCATCTTATGCTTAAGGAGTTAGGCTGGCCTACTCTAGCTAAAAGACGCCAATATTTCAAATTAATCATGTTTTATAAAATTGTTAATGGTCAAACTCCCGCTTATCTTTCGGATCTCGTTCCGAATAACAATGGTCAGCCCACTGTCCAGTTAAGAAACCGACGCAGCCAAAGACAAATCAGGTTTAACTCCTTACGGTTCGGAAATTCGTTCATTCCTTCCTCTATTGAACTATGGAACGATCTCCCCGACGACATAAGACGTTCTGCAACTTTATCCAAATTTAAATCTACTTTGAAAAATACTTTATTGTCTGTAGATCCTGTTCCTGTTTATTACTCACACGGTAGTCGATTTTCTAATATCATACATACTCGTTTGCGCTTGGGCTTCTCCGGACTAAATTCCCACCTACACAGATTTAATATAATACTGTCCCCAGCTTGTAAATGTCTAAATCCTGACGAAAGTATTCTTCACTTTTTCCTAGAATGTCCCTATTATTCAGTTCCCAGGAAATCCCTTTTAAAAACGGTTTGTTACATTCTAGCTCCACGTGTGAATCCTAGTCTTGTAGTCTATCTAGCAAGTGATATACTTATCCGGTATCTTATACATGGTAACAATGACCTTTCTGCAAACCTTAACATTAAATTATTTGATGCTGTCCAAAAATTCATTTCTGACTCCAGACGATTCATATTTTGATTAACATGTTGATCCTGTCAATATACGGTTTATGGCTAAGACTGTCGTCATTTTTTCTTTTTTTGGTTACCGAGCTAGTGACATAGTGGATTTTTCTGGATCAATAACTTGTACTCATTCTTTAATCGACATGTCTCTGCTTGTGAGTATTTACTTCATAGCATTCAGGAAAGTGTATTTTTCAATATTATTGTAACAATGAGTGGTACATACAAAGCATTTCGTGAATTGTATTGTCCTGTGTGTATTGTATATATTCTGTGTGTCTCTCTATGTCTGGAGAGCCTGTTTTTTAGTATCTCGATGTATACTATTAGGTGATCCAGAATAAATAAATATGTTTAAATTAATCTTTAGCTCCAGTAGAGCACCGAAGTATTACTGATAAACCACTTGGTCAGGGTGTTGAGCAAATTACTCCCACGGGTTTCCATTATTATCACTGAGCATGCAGCTGTGGTCGTCGAAGCACGAGACACCACGGAGGCGGCAATTTTTGATTGGACGAACCCAAGCTCATTAATAATTCATTACCGGCTCACCGCAGCAGGTGAGGGACTGGTCGTTGGTCAAGCCAGTCATGGTAACGCTATCAGTTGATCACTTAATCACCCATTGATAATTTTTATGAACCACCGCGAACGAGGAATATGAAACGTGTACATCTATATGGCTAGATATAAAAACTTAAGATAAGCACCTCACTTACTTATACAGTGATATGGCATGCGTAAGAATGAAGACAATGCACCACATTAAGTTGGGCCTGCCCCGGCAGCCCATTAAAGATCGCGGAGCCCTTGCGGCGATCCCACCCATCCACCTACCCCTCCACCATTGAAACAAGAAGCTGTAGAATTTGGGCAGACTTTCGCCAGGGACCATAGCAAGTATACTATGAAAGGAAGTAAATAAAACAGTTACTTTGGGGACCATTTATTTACTTCACCTCATATAGTGGGCCTGTATATACATGTGTAGCAGAAAAAGAGGAATGGAAGAGTATAAAGGCATAGAGCTAACATTAGCTCTATAGTAGGGACATGAGTTTGTGTGTGCGCTTTTTTTTTTAAATTTTCATTATTATTATTATTATTATTATTATTATTATTATTATTATTATTATTATTATTATTATTATTTAAAATTAATTTCAAATGTACCATTGCTCAAAACCAACTCTTTTGGGAGGAACTAGTGGCCCTGAAAAGGGCCTTGGGGTTAATTTCTTCACAGTAAAATGTAAATGGAAAGATTGGGTGAATCAGAAGCCGGATGCCTTGCCTTGGCGGGAGATGACAGCTGGAATGACCTTGCCAAGATGACCGATATATCGACGACACTTGGGCGGATCGACTGTAGGCCAGAACTGCTCTATTCCTTCCCGCAGTTGTTCCTTGGTGGTTGGTTTGACGTTAGTTCTGAGATGAAACTTTAATTCATGCCAGAGGTTCTCTATTGGATTTAGGTCCGGAGATTCAGCAGGTGTGCGCCACCAGTTGATGCCATTTTCTTCCATAAAAGCTACTGCACGGCGACTGGTAATATGGTATGTTTAGGATCGTTGTCCTGCATAAATCGGTGACTGTTCCGGAAGTGTCTTTGGATAAAGGGTTGCAGGGTTTTTTCAAGGATTTCTTGACAGTAAAAGTCAGCAGCCATCACTCCATCGAATATCAGACATTCGGTAGCACCCCGCTTTGAAATGCCCGCCCAGACATGTAGTTTCAATGGATGCTTCGGGCGGCCTTTGTGGTGTGCTGGCTCCCAGGACCTGCGGAAGGTGATACGGGCGTGATGGTCGAGTTCGACTGAAGTTTCATCCGTAAAAATGACATCGTCAAACGTCTCCCACGTCTGCAAAAGCTCCTTGCAGAAGGTCAGCCTCTTTTCTTGGTTGACTTGTCTAATCAGCTGGCAATACTTCGTGTTAGTTGCCACCCATCCAAGACGTCGCCTGGCTTTCTTAGTATAAACATATTTATTTTCTCTGGATTGCCTAATAGTACACAACGACTAATCTGGAGGCTCTCCAGTACATAAAAGGACGCACAGGAATATATACAATACACACTGGACGAGAACAGAAGACTAAATTCACGGCTTGTACACGAATAATACAATTGATGCCAGATAGTGGAGACTTATAATTAGATCATATACTAAATTAGTAGATGAAACGTCTAGATTCTGATAAGAATGTCTGAACAGCCTCAAAGATGAATACATTATCAGTGTCTGGCAAGTCCTCACTACCTTTCAAGAGAATATTTAGTAAAATGTCACTAGAGCACTGAATTATTAAAGTCGGATTTACACCTGGAGCGAGTAAGTGACACACAGTGTTCAGTAGACGGACCCTTTGCACAGTGAACTTGGGGCAGAACAAAAGGTAATGTTTCGTATCTTCAGTGGTATGAGAGCATGCACACGTTGAGGCTGGAAGGATATTGACATGATGTAGATGGGCGTTTAAAACAGAGAAGTTAAGACGTAACTGCGTGTGGCATATGTTCAGAAAACGACTTCCATGTTTAAAGTATGTGGGCTTTTTGTCAACACTTAAGAGTAATAGATTTAATTTGGATTTAAACTGCGGCAGGGAATTGGTGAGACGAGTATCAACCGGGAGGTTATTCCATAATTTGATAGCAGACGGGAGAAATGAATCGCCGAAGCGATTGGTGGTGAACCTAATTTGGCGTAATTCAGTACGATTTCTCAAAAGGCGCCCAGTAGTGAATGCAACGTCACGAGGAACGAGATCATGTAGGTATTGTGGAGTTAACCTATTGTACATTTTAAAGAAAAGAATAAGTTTAAAGTATTTCCTCCGATTTGCCAGAGTTTGCCATTCAAGCTCTTCGAGAAGTAAGACACGTGGAGTGTATCTAGTTGCGCCAAGGCAGATCCTGGCTGCCTCATACTGAACAGCTTCTATAGATTGTGACAGGTTTTCAGTGCAATTGTCAAACAGGACACACCCATATTCGAGGATAGGACGAATCATTGTACTGTACAGCCGTATGAGTGTTTGGCGGGAGAGTTTATATTTGAGTCTGCGTAAAAGAGCAAGGCGTTGGCTGGCTTTATTAACAATACGTGTTATATGCTGGTGCCATGACAAGTTACTTGAGAGTGTAACTCCAAGGTGAGTATGTAGAGTGGCCTCAGGTATCGGTGTGTTTCCAAGAAGTAGGGGAGGATGATCTGGCTTATGTCGTTTAGCTGAGAAGGTAATTGAGATGGATTTTATGGCATTAAATGTCATACGCCAGAGCTTGCCCCAACGATGAATTTGTATAAGATTATATTTAAGGTTTTCAGCTGTGGCCATTGGTTCGTGGACAATTTCAAGAATACTGGTATCATCTGCGAATAAACGGATGTCACAGGTGATGTTGACAGTGATGTCGTTAATGTAAACGAGGAAAAGTAGGGGACCAAGGATCGAACCTTGGGGCACTCCAGCCTCTATAGGGAGCCAAGGTGAGGTCTGTCCTCCAATAGTAACACGTTGAAGTCGGTTTGAGAGATAGCTTTCTATAAATAGTAACACAGGATCTTCAAACCCCAATTGTTTCAGTTTAAAAAGTAGACCAGCGTGCCAGACTCTGTCAAAGGCCTTGGATATGTCCAGAAAAACCATACGGGCCTCATGGCCCAACTCAAGGCCACTGTAAATAGTATGAAGTATGCTAACAAGTTGATTTATGGTGGAATCGTTTTTCTTAAAGGCAGAGTTTTTAGCAGAAAGTAAATTGTTAGAGGTTAGATGCTCATAGAAAACGTTATAAACTAGACGCTCAAGTACTTTAGAGACATTACAGAGGAGTGAAATAGGCCTATAATTTTCCTTTGACTGTTTGTTACTTTTCTTAAAAACGGGGCACACGTTGGACCTCTTCCAGGGATCTGGAAAATATGAGTTGGATAAGCAGAGATTGAACAGATCAGTGAGAGAACGTGAGATTGAGGGGGCACAGTATTTAAGAAGGGTGTTGCCTATACCGTCAGGACCACAAGCAGAACTGGTTTTCAGAGATTTTAAAATCTTTTCCACATCATTTACTTGCACTTGAAATATAGACAGGCGGGCCTCAGTTCGGAAGGCAAGGTCGGGCAAGGGCAAAGGATTGTCATCATGTGGAGTCTTACACTGATCAGCAAAATACTTGTTGAAGGTCACTGACTTCTCAATATCAGAAGAAATATTCCTTCCACCGTCAATAAGAGTTGGTATGTTTTGATAAAGTTTGTGACCGAGAATAGATTTGCTAAGGTTCCACCACCTTTTAGAGTTTATCTCTCTTGAGTCTAGTTCAGATCGGAGTTTGGTAAAGTAAAGACGAATGGAGCATTTAATAGCGTTGACTGTAAAGTTACGTTTCCGTTTGTATAACTGAAAGAGGCGTTCAATATTTTGAGTAATGAGGAGCGTGTGAGGCCGAGGCTTTTGTGTCTGGCATTTGTATCTGTTCCACGCGCGATTGCGCTGCCTTATTAGCATCTTGATATTACAGTTGATCCAGGGCTTGTCCCTGGGTCGAATAGTGACCACGCGGAACGGAATAAACTGTTTACACGTGTCAATAAATAGGTCTGACCAGTATGACACAGTGTCACTTATGGAGTCAAAAACTGTGAAACCAGTTTCCCAAGGAGCATCAGGGAGTACATTGTTCAAGTTGACAAAATCAGCCCTCTTGAAGTTCCAGACAGAGCGTTTAAAGGGGCGATCCTTGTAATGCTTCACAGAAAAAGAGCAAAAGACAACAGAATGATCAGAAGAGGATATAGGAGGAAGTATGCCGGAGTTAAGGATATAACCAGGGGAGTCAGTTATCATGAGGTCTAGTAGGTTTGCAGAGTACTCCGACACACGAGTAGGTTCGGATATGAGCTGATGCAGGTTGTTTTGAGCCAACAGATCAAAGAGGCGCTGTCCGAGTTCACTGTCGGTGTGGGGAGAATCCCAGCTTACACAGCGATCGTTAAAATCACCTGTTATTAGGAGTATTTTAGGGTTAAGTTCCATAGCAGAGGAAATGGAGTGAGATAAATTGTCCAGAAATAGGTCTCTGTCTGCGGCAGATTGGCCTGGTGGACGATAATAAACACCTAGAATCAGTTTACCAGAAGGGACAGTAATTTCAGCCCAGATACATTCACTACTGGGAGTTTCCAGCTCCGCACATCGTCTGACAGGTAGATTGTCTTTTACATACAGGGCAACCCCTCCCCCTAAACCAGTTTCACGATCCTTAAGTAGCGGGGTTTGAAAGCCTTCAATTGCCAATAAGGCAATTCTTTAGCACATTTTCCGGAAATTGCAGCCCTGTCTTCTCCGATACTGTTTTTTTTTTCAGTTTTGGGGCAGTCAGCTCATCGTTTGCCTCGTAGGCTTGGTCTGTAACATCGTAAACAACATTGTTCATTTTGGTTGGTCTTCCAGATCGTGGAGCATCTTGAAGCCGTCCGGTGGTTGAATAAACACCCCAAAATAGTGACACAGTTTGTCGACTCGTGATGATATTTTCTGCTTTGAGGATTCTTGTGATAGCTACGACGCCAAATCCTTTTGTGCGTAATGTGATGATGCGGTCTTTTGCTTGAGCTGACAAACCAGGCATGATGGAAATACGAGACTGGCAGTCCACAGACAAATAGAGACTTACCGTTCACAGTTAACCGTGCAGGTCAAAGAGACACAATGAAGAAGCTGCTGCCAACCTGTGCACGCATCTGTAATACATTACGTAAGCCCATGCGCAGATATTGTTCCAAGAATCCCGAGAACAGTCAGGTAAGCGATTACTTGACGGTAACAGTGTTAGGGCCATCACACATACATGTGGCACACAACTATGAAGCATAATTTCGCATGACACAAAATTAACTTTTGTTCACATTACCCTCCCCCCCCATGAATGGTAGGCCTATCATCAGATTCCTAAAACTAAAGAATGCATGGTGTTATCGGCACTTAACACACAAATATTGTAACCCTCATTGTTTGCGATAAATCACTAAGTCACATCAGCTTTCTGTTCAGTCATCGATCAATTTTTTTAAAGAAAGAAAGAAAAAGAAAGAAAGAAAGAAAGAAAGAAAGAAAGAAAGAAAGAGTTCTTACACAACGCAAATGGCAGGCCATTCGAAACACGAATGGCTCTTAAACTCCACTGCGTACCTTGGCACTTCGATTTTTCCCATGAGGGTTTTAAAGTGAGAAACATTTTTCTACGAGGAGGGGGGGGGGTTAAGTTATACTTTGTCTGTTGATCCTGTTCCTGTTTATTACTCACGCGGCAGTCGGTTTTCAAATATCTCACAAACTAATTTCCTCAGAGTCAGACTTTAATTCAATTTAATTTAAACATATTTATTTATTCTGGATCACCTAATAGTATACATCGAGATACTAAAAAACAGGCTCTCCAGACAGAGAGAGACACACAGAATATATACAAACACACAGGACAATACAATTCAAGAAATGCTTCGTATGTACCACTCATTGTTAAAATGACTTTCCAACCTGACAGAAATTTTATGCGTGAGATCAAGTAAATTTAAAGTATTTATAATAGAACTCTAATGTAAATTATACTGCTAAATGCGTGTGTCTCACGCACAATGCGTGTGAGTTGGCAGGTCTGCCGAGTAAATGGAATCGCTGGAGTGATTGGAAGAGCTACAAGCCGGATACCTTGCCTTGGCGGGTAGTCAGTGAGTACGCTCTGATACAAAAACTCGTGGTTCTCAATCTCGTCCAGTTTTTGCAACCTATTCGAGGGCAGGGTGAGCAACTCGACTACAAGTTCTTGTCATTACAAACACATCGGTTGTAGCAAACCGCAAAAGGTTCGGTGGAGTCGACTAAACCATAAACAATCTCTTTCTTGTGTGTTTATTGGGCAATCACCGCAAGAATGGGCAATGTTGGGGGGGGGGGGGAAGGGGGGAGGGAGAGCAAGGAGACAGTTCCGCTTCGCGGTGTTGCAAAGAGTGACAAAACACAAAAACTAGCAATAAATGATCCTTCTTTCGCCAGGTTTTATTCCAGAATTTTTAGGTAATACATGTCATTGTGTATTTACAAGTTTGTTTAGATATATATGTGGGCGTTAAATGTATTTCTGTGAGCAAGGCTGCACTTTTTTTTTTTCTAAATGCTTCCACTCGTCACCCTGGCCCATAACATAATTCAAATGACGGGAATGTACCGGGATGACAATCGACTCGAATGCTCCACATTGTCAAGTCAAGGGATCTGTATAGGCCCTACTGCTGCGGGTAGTGGGTTACTTTTCCCAAACACCGCAGCCAATGTAATGTCCTCTGATCGTTGACTTTCGCTTTTGTTTGTTTACTTGTTTGTTTGTTCTTTGTCGTCGTGGTAAGAAAATTCTTAGATTCATTACATTTGGCATGAATAACAGTGACATGAATGGTATCCTGCACCTTTCGCCGATCCCATCGAAAATCTATTACCAGAGAATGAGGGAATGTGCATTTTGACAATGGCATACGCCTGGTGTAATATTTTTTTTAAATTGTTACAGTATTTCTGACCGATTGCGGAGTCAAACATCCATGAAGTTATGGCTGTAGCTGTAATCTTGTTTTGAGGGTGCACTTAACACATACACGCACGATCCTAATTTCATAATCAAAATATGTGAAAAAAAAAGTAAGTATTAGTTGAAGAAATGATATTGCAAATCTGTTGAAATACAAGTATACTCAACCCTCGTCTCCCGAAGCAAGTGACACTTTCCTCCAGTTTGTAATATGTTGTATACTGATGCATTTTGTGATGTACTGAATTATATAGGATTGTGATGTGCGTGTTGCATTATATCTTGTTTTGTTGTGTTGTGTTGGCAGAGATTATTACCACGTTGCGTATATCGTGTAGTCAAATAAAGTTATTCATTCATGTCATACATCAAATATTAGCAACAATGGTACACTCGTAACTGTGACCATTTAAAGTGGAACGCAAAGGAATTAATCTCTGAGTTAAACAAATATATCGTACGAAGCCAATGGAATCCACCACAATTGATTTTATAAAACATTATTGATACTTTGCTAATTCTCTCCTCTCATCAAAATCTTAATGCATCTACATGTATACTGCCTTCTCTCTCTCTCTCTCTCTCTCTCTCTCTCTCTCTCTCTCTCTCTCTCCCTCCCATGTCTCTTTCCTTCATTGTTGCCCCTCCTATCTTCCAACCTTTTTTTTTTCGTTTGTTTTGGGAGGGGGCTATACAGAGAACAGCTAACAAGATGATAATACCCATGGATTTACATGTCACGTCTGGCCACAAAGTGCACACTTTTTACACACTAATTAGCCAGAGGCTTCTTTTCCCATCCTCATTGAAGGAATTAAGTAGGCCTATGTTAACAAAACAAATTGCACACTGCGCGCACCATGGCAAGTGCTCACTTGGTCTCATAGTCCAACCAATAAACGTATAAAAGCCGGACATTAAACAGCTGATGCCAAGTATTTAAATCGGGTTCTCGGACTCGAAAAGACACATGGGTCAATACTGTGTTGCATTTGTGGGGGCCGAAGAATGGAGATCCCACTCCCCGCGTCGATCATAATTGCGGTAAAGGGAATAGTTGATAACGATCTGATAGCCAAACGGGGGGGGGGGGGGGGAGCAATTAACACATGCATATGTGTATCACGCAGCCAGACTGCTCTGATTTACATGGATGTTTTAATGGATAGACCCAAATGTAAAGCTGCTCCCCTCATTCATTTGCTGTCCTTTTTTTCAATTACATTAGGTCTAAATCACTGGAAAGATACTATCTTTCAAAAATTTATTTTTTCAACTGCGACCTTTCTCTTATAATTTGGCTTCAAGAGGAATACAGAAGCACTGATTGAATTTATTACAGGGGAAGTCATGTTTTTTTCCTCATCTATTTCTTTTTCCTAAGATAAGATAAGATAAGCTTTATTTTCCGTCGGATTTACATAATGAATAACGTGAGCAGCTGAGGCTCTTTGCCGACACTCGATGTATAAAATGTAAAATCATGCTCCACTGCATAAAATTAAACAGATACACATTCCAGTAGTAAAAATTAATCAAAGTACATCATATATAGTTTAATACAATGATCAAATGAAGACATGAATGTCAGATGCATGTACATGTAATATCACAGTATAATGGCTCAAGGGGAAAAAAAAAAAAAAAAAAAAAAAAAAAAAAAAAAAAAAGAAAAGAAAAGAAAAGAAAAGAAAAGATTACTGTCAAAAATTATGTCCTAAAGCAAAAGTTACAACTGCACTCTGAGCCATCCCAGCAGTTAAGTAATGTTTTGAAATCTTTAAAACTCATCTGGTCTCTAAAATGTTGTGGTAGGCTATTCCAAATTTTTGCCCCCAAGTAGCGCAGACTATGTTTCCCAAATGTTACAAAAATTGAATGATATATATATTCCTTTCTTTAAAATTACATAACTGAAAGATATTAATTTCCCTTGTTCGGCTGGAGTTGAGAATTTTTTCTGTGTGTGTATACAGACAGAACATGAGTGATCTGATTTTTTTTTTTTTTTTATGAACATATTTATTTTCCTGGATTGCGTGGTAGTTTACATAAACTATACGCAGACACATAACACACACATAAGTAGGTACAGCACAAGACCAGACATTTTCATTTATAAATTCTAAGCGTAGTAAAATTTCAGTTCTTCATAAATTTACATTAGTTCCTGATACTTCTGACAAGATGATGTCCTCAGCCCAAAATTCCCTCGACACTTCGCAAACATATAAAAAATGAACAAAGGTCTAACTTCATCACGTACATTTCAGACTTTTGAAAACATCATAATGTATAACCTAGATGGCTCGAAAATAACTAGATCTCGGACAAAGTATGACATTTTTTATTACTTCCCAAATTACTTTAACTTGACCTCTTCCACTTGATCTGCCAGCCGCTTACCAAATCTTACAATGATTCCTTACTTCCTACATCATTAAATGTTAGAAATAAATGCTATATTTAGCAAGTGATCGTCAAATTAGATTGACAAAGGGTCAATTCTGATAGTACCTAAGTTTTAACATTAGTGAAAACTTCAAACATATGGCTGAAATGCTTTTTGAAATACTGCCACTTAAAATATGGCTCACATATGTAAACAATAGGCTCACACATGTAAACAATAGGCTCACACATGTAAACAATAGGCATTTTTTCAGAATCACCCTCTCCCGTGGAGGCACATAAAATGTGAACAGTTGGTGCTAGATAGAGAGAAGGGACACCAGAAAATGAAGGGGGGGGGGGCGATTTTGTCGTAGAGAATTGATGGGTATGGGTTTTGCTAGACGTGTGTGGGTCATCCAGATTCTATCAAAGAATAAATAAGCACCAGGAAAGGTGAAGGCCACATCATGAGATCGAGCTCAAAGTCCAAAGAGAGGCTGAGAAAAATGTTAGAAACAGGCGACAGTCTGATTTTTGGCGGGGGGGGGGGGGGTTGCCACCAATGAGAAAATCATCGCTTGTCTGCAGCTTCACAGTCTGTTAATTTTAAGGAAAATAAAATATAAAACGAAATGTACGGGCGGCGGAAAATAAAGGGGGCGGGAGGTGATGATAAACAAGTATTTTCATGGGGCCTAATTAGCAGATAAACAAACTGAACCCAGTCATGCCTGGACATCGGCAAGCAAGTGGCATCACTACAGTGACAAATTATTCTAAAAATCCTAATTTGGGTCCAATGTTACCCAGTGAAGGTAATTCCATAACGTTTGCTGATTAAAAGCATTATTTGTGTACTTGCAGTTTAAAAGTCCATATTTTGATCAGTATTTTTTTCCGTCAGCAAGCTGATAATTAGTAAGAAAACAAAGCCGCCCCCACTGCTCTCCCGACTAGGCTCTAACATCTGGTATATTAGTGTGGTTTCAATGTAAATAATAGGCTAAAATGTTCAACTTCTGCCCTAAATAATCCAGAAAAATTGTCATATGCAAAATTTTCACACATAATACCTATTAAATCTCTTTTCGTATACAAACATTGCGTGCACTTTATAAAAAAAATATGTCAGTCAGACTGTTTTACGTGAAGACTACAACAACTCAATGCTTATTAATATCACTGGTCATCGTGGTCCGTCCCCTCAAATTACCAATCTGCAGGGTGCTGTATGCGAATCCCTATATTATGACAGATTCAGGTTCCAAGGCCTACATCACACACAAAAAAACCGCGGCTGAAATAGGAGTAGGCTTCGCTAATCCATGCGCATCCCTTGCCAAGCCATATGTTTGTCCGCCCGTCAACTCGGGCTACACGCCCGCTATCCGTGAAGACGTCAGTGAGTTGCAAGGCAGTCAACAGTGACAACAGGAAACTGTGTAGCATATGTCAAACACTTTGTGATTGACGCAATCACACTCTCAAATGTCATAAGGGTAAAAATATTGCTTCTGTGAAACACAGAAAATATATGTTTCAATAACCAGGGAAATGACATTAAAACTAGAAAAGATGATTTGCTGCATAGCAAATGAGTGTGTGTATCTTCAGAGTATATTGGTATGGCAATGTACAACTAGTCCATAACACAGGAGTGGAAGTTTGAATGGCATCTCCATCTATTATACCTTTGAAGTTATTGAAGATTTAAACTTTCTAATATTGCTACATAGCATAATTTAAATTGCTACAACTTTTATTTTTAATTCATTAGGTGTTATAGTATTGAAGATATTTAAGATTGAAAATTTCGAATACTGCTAATTAGCATTATTTAAATTTCTATAACTTTTTGTATTAGATTCATTAAATGGCCAATGGTCAATAACTCCCCTAGTAGAAGTTGAAACGACATCTCTATCTATTATAATTTTGAAGATATTCAAGATTTAAAATTTAAAATGCTGCTAATCAGCATAATTAAAATTGTTTTAAATTCATTAGATGCGCAATGGTCAATAATCCTCCAGTGGAAGTTGGACTGACATCTCTATCTATTATGCTTTTGAAGATATTCAAGATTTAAAATTTCAAATGCCAATTTCAAAAATTTTCAAATATTAAACATCTTCATTCCTCTTCATAAAAAAGCCTAACTCCTTGTATGGAGGTACAATCATGCCAAGTTCGGAGTTTCTATGCATAATAGTCTCAGAGAAAAGTGTCGGACAAACTGAGAGACAGTTGTTAGAACACTGAATAAGGATCACTTTGGTTCAAAAAGGTTTAATGGATGGAAAATGCTGTTATCGTGCGTGAAACGTATTTCATGGGCATAACTGTCACAGTGGTGCACTCTGTGGTAAAAATGGGGTGCTAAAGAAGATTGCGTATAGTCCTATAATCTTATAAATTGTTGACTCCATCAATATTGGCAATCATAGCAACCTTACCATTTTCCTCATTTTCCCTGACTGATAATGGCGTGGCGAGAGCTAACAGGACCCTAATGATGAATTTTTGCGGCAGCACACAGAACGTTCCTTAAGTGGATTGATAACAAACATTGTCAACAGATTTGTTGTAACTTGTACCCATGCACAAAACAGTGTGTTGGTTCCTTCTCATTGTTCTGTGTGTGAAATATTTTTAGATTAAAATTTTACTGGCATTTATTTACCAGGTATTCAAAATGTACCAGTAGCCTTTGGCAATTCCACAATGTATCATATAATTAAAAAAAGGAATATATATCATCAACCTTAACATTAAACTTATATGTCAACTGTTCACTTTTTGGGGGGCTATAATGGATGTCACATTATACCTCACAAATCTGCACAGTCAAATAAGGAGTGGGTGGATAGCTGCCTGAAAGCCGTTTTCGCATAAGAAAACTTCACTTGGACTTGTTTAGTTTCCTCTGATCGGTTTTTGTTTCTGCGAAAACTGAAGGCCGAGTTGCACGATGTTCAGTTGGGGGTGGAAAGCTGTGCATGTCAAATACTGCTTGAGCAAGGCAGTGCCTACACAATGCAATAATGTGTTGACAGGGGAGCACTTGGCGTGCATAGCTGTGCAGGAGCGGCCACATGCATGCAACACAGTGGCCACATGATGCAAAACGTTGCGAGCGCAGCTTTGCATGCCAAAAAGTGCAACGTGTAACTGGGCCTTTTATGGGTCCGATTGTTCGTGCAGTGGTTTCCCTGTTCTAATAGAAAACTGGTTTTCGTGTAACCAACACCTTGTTGAATATAAACATCTGATTCAATGGTTTCATAGAAACAAAAATACCTTATCAAGTAAGATTGGCAGGTAATACAAATTACATTATTGTCGCCAAATACAAAAAAGTGTTTGTCACGTGCATTGTGCAACAAACCACAACATTTTTTGTCCACCTGTGTGTGAGATGGTCACATGACACGGATAAACCAATAGAAACCAAACAGGCGTCTTTTCCGTGACCAAAAATTGTTGAAACCTCAGTTCCACTTCATCCGACCAGTGAGTACAGACGTTCGTTTATATCTATGTTGTTTTTTTTTTTTCTAACCTGTGCCATATGTTGGCAACAGGCTTTGTCTTGGGTAGTAGCTGCAAAACATAATCCAAGATGGTCAGTGTTTTGTATGCTAACATTAATTATGGTACACCGTCAAAATTAAGCAGGAAAACTTATAAATTTTCACAAAAACCTTTGTGACCCCCATCACGTGACTTCCAACTTTGGCGCCACACAATGTCCATGTTACCGTCCACTTGAAGTGCTGAATTGCTGAAGTCCTCCCGAGAGTTACATGTAGGATTTGTGGCCGGGGATTAACATGTTCAAAATACGTGCATTGCCATTGTATATTCAACACCCACACATATATTTTTTTTGCTTTGTATATTTTTGTGTTTCAAAGGTTTTATGCCCACGAAACAGGACACACAGAGAGAAGACAACGGCATTGATTGATTGATTGATTGATTTTTTATTCGGTGCACGTCATGGCTATCCTATAGAATTAGTCCGCGGGGTCGGCCGTTTTTCTGAATCCACTACTTACCATGACACTTCAGTGATTTTTCTACGGTAGCGCCTTATTCCGTGAGGCTTAGATGGATGGATGGATGGATGGATGGATGGATGGATGGATGGATGGACTCCTTGTTGCTGCTACTTTTATTATTATTATTATTATTATTATTATTATTATTATTATTATTATTATTATTATTATTATTATCATTATCATTATCATTATTATTATTATTATTATTACTATTATTATTATTATATAGAGAGAGGAGAGAGAGAGAGAGAGAGAGAGAGAGAGAGAGAGAGAGAGAGAGAGAGAGAGAGAGAGAGAGAGAGAGAGAGAATGAATGTCTGTCTGTTCATTATCGTGCATTTCAATCGTAAAAAGTCCCGACAGGAACTGCACTCAAAATGATATTAATGATAAATGTCCAACAAGATTGATAGGTGTAAATAAAGAACATGTAATTGCAAATTGAATCCGTATTTTGAAACAATCTACTCTGGAATTGAGCACAGGCATAAAATGTATCCAGAATTGCAGGTATTTCCCGAAAATTTTAATCGGTGCAAAATTAAATAAATGATCTCCAGTATTATTGTAAAATTTTTCACGTTACTATCCACTAAAGCTGTTGTCTGCGGTGGCAATCCCAAATGCCCCTCTTACTCAAACACCAAGAAGAACACACGTGAACAAATAAAGTACCAGTCAGAGTGACGTAGAGTCAAATAAACTCTTACAAACCACTTTACACTTCACAGATATCATCTTAACATCTTAAATCAAGAAACCTAACCAGCATTGCACATGACAAAGAGGAATTCCAAAACAGTGTACTTAAGTATCTATCTAAATTTAAAAGAAATGTTTGAAAAAAGATCCCTTGTCCACCTGTTGCCTGTAGTAAGAATGACGTAAATGTGCAGAAGAAAAAAATACATGTATGACTGCACAGTATTTTGTATCTTGTACTCAATACTTGGCTATAGAGACGCCCCTTTTTCAGATGTGCACAATCATACTTCCAAGTTTCACGACGTATTTATGATTTGCTTCAATGAAATTATTTTGGAAAAAATGGAATCTTACTCATTATTGTCAATTCTTTAGAAACAAATTATATAGAATGGAAGAATGTACAAACAATATAATTATCTGGGTAATATCCATATGATCTGTATCATTTTTGCGTAAAGTTGCATTCATTATATGAAAGACATTTATCGAAGTAATAAAGAGTACAAGTTACCAAAGTTTTTTATTCATCCCTTCCCCCAAACAACTTGGATATTCCAGTGCAACCACGGCATTATTCATACCGGACATTCAAATTAGCTGTCAGTGCCCGTATGTAGATTCATATATCAAACACAATAAAATATGTTGCTCATACTAAAGTAGTAACTTGAACAGAATAAAAAAGGCATAGTCATGTTTTCCAAGGACACGCTGAGTTTGATATTAAGGAGGAGATTGAGGAGTCGTCACATGTTTGAAATATACTTGATCTATTATGAACATTTGGTTGTCAAGGGCCTGAAGCCAATCAGATATGAGGATTTCGGGTAGTTGTCAGACGTCCACGACCAGGAATTTCATCAACGACTAGGTTGAACAATGTATGCCTGGTTGTGGCCTTCACGGGTGATGAAACACTGACACAATTAGCAGAATAAGTAAAACTGTAAGCAAGTACTTTGGAGCGTATTAGAACAGACTTTACCACTGGTACAGGAGTCATTCAAAGACATCTGGCTGAGGGCAATGGCAGTGTGCAAAGTTAACAAATATTAAGAAACCCCAATTTATCGTCTGCTGTCTCACTTTAAATTCTTGCTGTTCGCATCAATGTTTACAGCTTGCATACTTTATCAACATCCATATGTCAAACACTTCAGACATAGAGGTATCATCTGTATAATATAGCGCTGTGCTTCAGATGACCTCATTTGGAAAAAAATCCGTTTAGGTTTCTTCTCACATTTTGTTTGAGATACTTCTCTATAGAAGTAGTAGTATACCTTATTTTTAGAGGGTTAAATCTCCCCCAGTGTATGCGGGGACCTGTCATGAGTGAATTTCTCATATCGGCCACTTCTGAGTCAGGAAACTTGCAGCTTCCGTCATCGCCGCTGACATAATCAGGCACAGGTAACCTAAACATGTCCTCCCACTAAGTCTTTGAACAGTTAAGTGGTCACTGCATGACACTATACTTCATGATAATAATGTACATGTATCTCTGGCCCTGTTTCTCTATATTATTTTCATAATATTTTTGTGGCCGTGTCTTCTGCTGTGTCTTGCCTTTAATTCTCCGTGCAAATAGTGGGGAAGCAATACCATCTTAATTTACCAGAAAAAGCTTCACGCACGTAAAGCATCGCATTTGCTTTTTCACTTTTTAAGATATCTGCTCCCTCTTGAAGGCTTCAGATTGGCTAAATCTAAATTTTCACAAAAATGTACAAAGTTGAACAACACGACACCAATCAAATGAAATAAGCTGACGAATGTAACTCGTCACATGAGAACCAAATAAATTGTATACATAGTAGCCAACCACAATAACGTAAGTCGCAGGTACCAACGCTGGGCACCAAGTATCAGGTACTAAGAGTTAGAAGCCAGCGAGATTGCCTTCACATACGTAAAAATCAGATAAAATATTGCAACTTTACACAGGGTGATGAGCCCAAGCTGTTAAGAAGCACCTCATAATGTTATTTCAAAATGAGGTTTTGCCATTTAGGTTTCTTCACAAATTCATGTAACTTGAGTTGTTTCTGTTTATATACGGCATTTCTTTTAATGTTTTCCCCATTGTCTGGTGTCTCATCTTTAGTTCTTTCTATTAATATAAATATTAAGTTTATTATTGTTTGCGTGATTTTGCCATTTAGGTTTCTTCTCAAATTCATGTAATTTGAGATGACTCTGTTTATGTTTTTTCAAAAGATTTTCCTCATTGTCCAGTATCTCATCTTTAATTCTTTCTGTTAATATAAATATTAAGTTTATTATATATGCGTGATTCTCGACCTTCATCTACATTCAAAAGTATATATGTACCAGATAATGTCTTTCCGCATTTAGGTTTCTTTTCAGTTTCATGTAGTTGGAGATATTATTTCTCCTTGTCCTTCTTCTTTCAATGTACAATTTTGTAAGGCACCTTGGTTTAAGTTTTGTCAAGTTCAGGTACGTACTACCGGTAATTAGCGTGTGCTGTGACAAGGTAGGAACACCAAATAATTCAGAAAACATTCCCCATATAATATCAACCTAACAATGACAGCAAAGTTGAATACAGCAAAAACATCGGGATTCAAGAATTACCAAAACATCAACATTCATGATTTCATCTTCCAATCCCAATGTGATTGTGAAGAAAATTTTACATTTCGCTCCTTCAGTCACCCATAAAAGTCATAAAACTGGAAGAGCGGTGAGGATGAGGTTTCTCAGGTATCGCTTGAGATATATGGCATATCTAATCTTAATTTTGAGTTTGGTTTGGGGTTTTAACGTATTGTTACGCCAATATTACCGCAATGCAAATAAAGACCAGCAAACCTGCCAAAGCCACGCGATGCGATGGCACGCACCATAGCCCCATCTGGCGGGGTCCGTATTACGGTAACAGAATAAACCGGCAGAATTTAGTTGTGACACAGGTCATATGGACCGACAGCTGAGATGGAACACAATTTTGAAACTTGTGGTGTAGATTCAGATGGATTATCTGTTCTCTGATATGTATATGTGCAGATTTACTCAAAGAACATACAACTGGATTTCGGTTCTAAGATACTTAACCCAGCATGTTTTCACATGGGTTTGCAGGATTCCAGGAGAGCGGATTTTGATTCAACCCCAAAATAAAATGCAGCCTTGCAGGCAAGCTGTCGCTAATGCAGTTTGTGTCAAGTCTACAACATGGGTTCAAAGATGCTTTAGCCGGCATGTTTTCACATGGGTTTGCTGGAAAGCGGGTTTTGATTCCACCCAACTACAGCCTTGCAGGCAAGCTGCCGCTAATGCAACTTGTTTCAAGTATAGGCCTAATTCAGGACTTTTCCCCCACAGGTGGGCCACTAGGATGCTGTGCCCAGTGATTTTCTCGCCTCCAATGCCCAAAGAAAGCCCCTTTGCTGGGATTAGACTACTTGGTATTAATGTATAGTTTTAACATAGGCACTTGCCACCGAGCAAGGTTTACATGGTAAACGAACACGAATTTCTCAGCTGAACAAGTTTCAGTATGGAAGGAAAATGGTCTCCTAACTATTAATGGAACCTTTCAATCACACAATTTTGAACTGATAACAATATTAAGAGTATTTTAGGGCAGTAAAGCTTGCCTAATCAGTGAAGTGTCTGCCATAACTGAATTTGTCTGAAACAATGGTGTTTTGCCCTTCATACCATACTTGTATGAATAGTTCTATAGCCCACAGAGTCTTATGCAGTGTGGCATCATGCATGAGCACATGTAGGCTGGCAAAATGTGCTCAGTTTAAAGGTTTCACAATCAACTCTGGTGATTAACCCCACAGATATCGGGAAAAAAATTGACACCTAAGCATGTGTGACACATCATTATGTCATGTGCAGTACACAGATATACTGTATGAGGGTGTATGTAGGTGATATATTCCCTCCTCACAACCAGAGAGTATTTCCTTGTGATTTTAATGTGTAAGTTTATTTATCATTGTAAATTAGAAATGTAAGTAAACAAAGTAGCTTGTCGTTTGAAGCTTGTGAATGTTTGTGACTCAACAATTACCAACATGGATTCACGTGTAGGAACAGAAAAAGGGTTAGGACAATCTTGAGTACTGTACATACATGCTTGTTTCAGGAATGGCTGACATCAGAAGGCTCAAGAAAATATACAGTTTGAACAAAGAAAGTGACAACATTTTCCCTACAATTTATGCTAATGTTCCTATAATTGACCTCAAATTTACTGTGAAAATTTGTACTTTTAACGTGCATTACCCTATGTCCACAAGTCTGCACCCCTGTGATGCCCTCTCCAGTCAGCTGGAGGTAAGAAAATTGTATGCTGTGCTGGTTCTGTGAAAGGAGTAAATTCATCAAGACAAGAAAATATCTCCCCTTTGCCTTTTTCATGCATTCCATACAATTTTTCCAATTATGGTGTTATAGCCTCCCAGTATTGTTTTCAAAACTGTCATTTCCATGTTCTACATGTAAAAGTGTTTGAGACTGAAATGGAGTGTGTACATATATGTTGCAGTGAAAATCTCAGCTGAAAAGCTAGTGAACATCTGATTTTGGCCAATCTGTTATATGGTCCAACAGGAAGTGCATTTCTCTTCTACAAGTACGAGACTTTTCAAAATAGCTACAGTTTCTGCTCTTTAGCTGAATGCCATTATAATGACCAGTTTCAATTTTCAAATAATGGGCACTGACTCATAATTTCACTTTTTTTTGGGTGGGGGGGCTCAAAATGCAATTTTAGATTTATGTAAGCTTCTCAAACAAAAGTACAGTGAAAATTCTTTATAATGAAACCATTTGTTACCTAAGAAATGTGTCGAATAACTGAATATGTCGGATAAATGAGTAAAAAAACAAAATAAAAATTTCCCCATGAAAAGTTGTGTCATTATATTGAATATGTCAGATATCTGAGTGTCGTTATAATGAAGTTCCACTGTACTTTAGATTTACAATGAGTTTTCAGTTTATTAGAGTTTAACAACCTTGATTATATTTCATTCAGCCAGTTTGTAATTTCTACATAGTATGTCACACAATGTCCATACACATTTCATGGGAAGACCTTGGGAACCATTAGATCTTAATTTGTTTGCCAGTTGGCCCTGTGACTTTTTCTCCTCATGGCTGGGTGCCAACCCAGACATTTTGTTTTTCCAAGAATTAATTCTTTCTTTCTTTCTTTCTTTCTTTCTTTCTTTCTTTCTTTCTTTCTTTCTTTCTTTCTTTCTTTCTTTCTTTCTTTCTTTCTTTCTTTCTTCCTTTCTTCCTTCCTTCATTCCTTACTTACTTACTTACTTACTTACTTACTCACTTGCGACCAAATTTGTCCAGAGTTCTTCTCGAACACTATTATTCCGAAAACCACCAAACTTGCCATTATGACTGACCCACCAGTGAAATTAGGCACCTGACTTGGAAGAGTCATGATGTTTCAAATGATGCAAATTATGGTTAGTTAAAATTTTAAAAGCTCCATATCTTCCAAACTATTGGCGATACTAGTAGACATAAAGTTCTAACTTCTACTTGTAGGTTTGAGACATCTATCAATGGGTAGTGAAGTGCAACTAATTGTGGCAAGTTTGAAGCTTTTTTTGTCATTTTAATTGTCTGAATATATGCTTGTGGAAGGGGGGAAAGGGGGCAAATTGTGTTGAATATAAAATGATTTTTTACATTGACACAAAATAATTTACACTGTAATCATGAATTATATATGATGTCAAGTCAGATTCACATGTTGAAGTATTTAATGGAACAACCATCTCTCAATCCTTTTTGTGTAAAAAAGCTCAAGTTCGCTCTTTCTTTCTTTCTTCTTTCTCTCTCTATCATTCTTTCTTTCCACTACATAATTTGTCCGGAGCTTTTCTCAGACACCATGCAAGCTACAATGTTTAAACTTGGCATGGTAACAGAGCTAGTTGGGAAGTTGACTATCTGACTTTAGACACAAAATTTTAATGGGCACATGTAGGTTTGTGAAACTCGCCAACATAATGGACAGTGTATGAAAGTCGTAGAATTTCACATTATGCTAATAAGAGGCATTAAAAAATTTAAAAGTTGAATATCTCCAAAACTATTATAGATGGAGATGCCATTCCAACTTCAATTTGTAGGTTTGTGGCAAAGATGCATCCAATGAACCATGAACCAAAGCTATACGATTTAAATTTATGCAAAAATTAGGCAAATATACAAAATTTAAATCTTGAATAGCTTCAAAACTATTATAGATAGAGGTGCCATTTCAACTGCAATTTATGGGTTTGTGACATAGCTGCATCCAATGAACCATGATCCAAAATTGTACAATTTAATTTATGCAAATAAGATGAATACAAGAAATTTAAATCTTTGAATAACTTCAAAACTATTATACATAGAGGTGCCATTCCAATGTATATTTGTAGGTTTGTGACATTACCACATCCAATGAACTATAAACCAAAGTTGCAGGCTTTTAACTTATGCAAATTAGGCAAATGCACAAAATTAAAGTCTTGAATTACTTCAAAACTATTACAGATAGTAGTGTCATTCAAACTTCACTTTATAAGTTTGTGACATGGCCACATCCAATAAACCAAGGACCAAAGTTGTAGCATTGTAATTTATGGAAATTAGCGTAATACACAAAATATAGTTTATGTTGAACAATGGCAAAGTGTAGCATTTGAAACTGTTCTCATTTTGAAGGCACCCAGGCAGATTTGCTGTCAAGCCTCAACCAGATTCACTTCAAACTCGGTGGAGATGTACCTTGGGTGGGTTTCTGCCGATTTGGTTCAAATGATAATGCTCCAGTGATTTTTGTCTCGCCAGCATAAGCTGTTGGCGAGACAGAGCAGTCACTTTCCGGACGTCCGTCTGTCCGTCCGTCAACAAAAAACTTCGGAGTGGCTTGAATTACGCTTGCGAGACAATCATGCCCCCGGGCATGGCTCTGGTTTATTTTTATCCCCCCCCCTCCCCCCAAAAAAGGTGGAGTATATGTTTTATGAATTTTTGGGTTCAGTTTTTGGCAAAATCTTGAAAAAAATTTCTCTGCAGCTCCTCTGCCAATTGCTTTGAAATTGCATAGGGACACTTCTGGTGACTGCCAGACCTTCATTCCTTCAACAGATGGTCCTGTGACTTTTTTCAACTGTTTTGTGTGTTTTTGCTATGTTGACTTCTTGTCCAAAGCTGTTGATCAGATTGTGCTGAAACTTGGTGAAAAAGTAGTTTGTGGAAGGGTTAAACAGCATCATTTGCTGGTTGTGATCGCCCTTATTGCAGTGTTTATAACAGAGTTTTCAATTTATATGCTTGTCGCTCAAACTGTCATTCAGATTATTCTGAAGCTTGGTGCAAATAACTTAGCTTTCAAGAGGGAGGGTCACACAAAGATGTTCATTAGGTGTTGATACTATATATCTGTCAGCCAGAGCTTTGCCAAGTTTTGTCAGATGGTCCTGCTACAGTGATCTTTTTCTTCATTTTTAATGAATTTCTGTTGTTTATATTAAAGTATACAGCAGTATTAAATAGACGCCCCTCTTAAAATGCGTAGAGTCAAAGCACCTGCAGCTACCAGAATGAATTAATAAAGATGTTCCTGATGCAATGCAAAACGCGTGACCAGTTCAAATCAGTGGATGATAACAAAATGTACAAAACATGGAGAATCAAGGTTGCAAAATTAAAATGCCAGACAAAGTGGCGGTTTTACAGTACGACTGTCAAAGAAAATATGAAAAATCCCAGTATGCTATGGGCATGTCTGAAAAGTCTTGTTGAGAAAAATATTAACACTGTTGCATCCACTCTAAACATTGGAAATGACATTATCACAGATAAAAAAGTTACTGTTGATTAATTCAATGAACACTTCATGTCACAAATATGCTGCCAAAAAGTACTAGACAGTCAAAAATCTAACTCTAGACTGCAGAAAGTGAAGGAATACATGTATATCAAGGACAACATCCAGCAAGATGAGTATTTCAGCATTCCAAGAATGAAGGATGATGATGTGAAACTACTTGTAACCTTAATCCAAAGAAGTTGAAGAGGTACTGATGAGCTTGATTTAAAATTTCTGCAAATGGTATCTGTCTGTTTATACAAACCACTAACTTACCTCTTCAACCTGAGTATGGACAGTAATACATTTCCAAGTTCATGGAAGATGACCAAAGTTACTCCAATTCACAAAGATGGAACAAGTATGGATGTTAACGATAACAGGCCTATGCCTGTTCTGTGTGCACTGTCAAAAGTACTGGAAAGATGCATTCACTCATGTTTTTACCTTTTTCTTACCAAGCACAACCTTCTTTGTTCATGTCAGTCAGGATCCAGGAAATGTCATTCCTATGAAACAGGTCTCCATAGATTACTGGTGGTCAGCTTGGAGGATCAGTCATGTTGGATTTACAGAAAGCATTCGACTTAGTTGACCATGAATTCACTGCTGCTGAAGAAACTTGGCAGATCAATGGTGCAAGGACAATAGGCTTCTAGCCTACCAAAAGAAATAAAAAACAGTGCTATTGTCTTCAAAAAGGAAGGCGAGAAAGTTACGTGAGAAGCTTTTAAGTATTTACTTGGATGGACATTTACTAGAGACTGTAAATGAACAACAAGTTTTAGGGCTAGAGCTGTGTTGACTGGTTTTTGACTTGGGATGCACAGGTTGCCAACCTACATTGGGTGCATGGTTGGCTGAGCGGTTAGATGCTTGCTTTTCACCTCTGAGAACCAGGTTTGATTCTGGTCCTGGGAAACGTGGAGAAAGTTCCTACCACTTTAACCATGCACAGTGGTTTTCTCGGAACTTTGGTTTCCTCCACCACAGACAAGGTAGGAGGTATACACCAACATCTGTGCCATGGGGAGTGACTCGATAAGTCAATGCTTGACTTCCTTCACAATCCATGTGAAACAAATGCATCTACATGTATACTTTTTTTATATACATGTACATGTATGTAAGAAATAGCTTTAAATCTTAATATTTGGAGGAAAATATGCTACTATTTGCCTTTTCATGTGAGGAAACTGTATGTAAATGCGTACATATTCCCACACTTTGATTATTATTACACCGTATTTAGGGAAACTGTAATAGGGCTTTGTTAAAGAAAGTGCAACGGCTGCATAAAGTAGTTGCATATCTGGTGACAGGCACGAACTGCTTTGTTAGTTACAACAATTGATTCACAGCTGAACTGGATGACATTGGAAGAACAGATTTAAAAAGGTGGTGCTTGCATATAAATCATTTAATGATAGGCTTCACCATATATGAAGGATATCATGTATTTGTACATGTGAAGGATTTCCATGCCACTGATGACCAGCTATTAACCAACCTAGGACAAACTTTATGAAAAGAACAATAATTAAGTTACAGTGGTGCAGCCATTTACTGAATAGTTTCCCAAAGGAAATCTGATGTTCACATTCCTTATGTATGTTCAAGAGACACTGCACAAAACATTTGCTTGAATTGCATAAAAAAAACCCTGAATGCTATTATCAGTGTATTTGACACAGTACTCGTCTTATGTATATGTGAGATATTTGCTTATATCTGATCCTTGACTGAAAGTACTGAAAAAATTTAGAGGGCCTCAGGGAAGATTAGGGACTCTCACACACTAACTGAGTCACCCTCTCAAAATAAAGTTATATGCAGTGCATGGTCCCTGTTTTAAAAGACCACACGAAGGATAGTTCTAAAAGTGGCTTGTCAAGACACGTGGCCTCTCATTAGAGGTACAATATCATGGAAAAGATAGCAGGAGGAACCTGCCAAAAGTGGCCTTTCAAGTCAGGTGGTCTCTCATTGGAGTGGCCTCTCAAGACAGGGACCACTGTATATATTTTTGCAAAATATTTTTTAAATCTTTCTGAAACCACCTGGCAGATTGATTTGAAATTGCATAGGAACACCTCTATAGACCCCTAGATCTTAATTTGGTCAACAGGTTGCACTACAATGTCTTCTTTTTTCCATAACTTTTGTGTGTTTTTGCTATTTTCAACTGGTCTCAAACCATGTCTCAGATTATGCTGACTGTTGGCAGAAATGTTCCTTGTGCAAAGGTCCAACAAAGGTGTTCACCAGGTAGCATCTCCATGAGATCCTTTTTGTACCAGTTCTTTTTTTCGATTAGAAGTCCAATCATCAAAGTACTTACACATTCACAGAAAGCTAAAACAAAAGGACAAGTGTGTTGATAGGCACAAATTCCTTTATTGGCTTGACCAGTTTCAGATATCCTCACCCTCTTCAGGAACCAAGGTTTGTGGGGAACAACTGTTCACAAGTGCTATATGGCACCCAGTATATATACATGTACTTTGGTATAGCTATGACTTAATCAGCTAATATGCACACATACTCTTAAGTCAGCGCATGGCCTTATTTTCAATAACAGCTGAAAATTCCAGTAGATTCTCATCCAATACATGTACTGTCATAAGGAATGGCTGTGTTTTTTACTATAAATGGAAGATAAGTAAACTGGTGCTGATGTGTCAGTTGGTGCATATTGCTCTACTTGGTGAAGAACAGTGGGGGGAGGAGGGCTGCTGTTCACATCCCTATTTATAGCATGTATTTAGTGGCATTATGAGATTCTTTTGGAACACCAATGTGTTGACAAAGTGCGCTATATATATGTGGCTTGAACATGGGAAATTACAACTTCAGCATACATGAAAGACTGAACAAGAAATCTTGGTCAGTTTCCAATGATATTGTGGGCAAATTGATCCATCGGGTGGAGTTATAATGCACTAATCTCAGTGGTGTTTAGACGTTCTCAAAGATGTGAAATTCTAGGGCAAGTCCACTCTGATTAACTTGAGCAAGATGTCTCCCCAATGGTTGAGTTGTTACTTTGTTACTTAAACAACAAATGTGTTCACACAATATATCCTTAAATGGACATTGAGTTTGTCCTACATACTGTTTTTGATATGTTTTGCATGTGAAGAGGTAGAAGGGGTTAAAGCTCGCACAACATCCACCTTTAGGGACTTGATATAGACCCTGTAGGTTTGTGTGCTCATTGCTTATACCCTGACTTGTTGGTGACACTTCTTTTAATAACAATTCTACAGGTCTTCCTATGAGTGCTTCAAAGGCCAACTTGGGTATAGATAACATCACTAGTGTATTTCCTGAGGTTTAATTGTGCTAATTGACCTGATAAGCATGGTCATTTTCCCTGTTCGGGGCATATTAGCATTGTGGGGATTGTAGCCCGTCCGGTGCACCATTAACACGTACTTTTTGCATTGATAAGGGATGGTTCAACATTATCATCATTTTTGAATTAGTACTTAGGGTACTAAATTTCATGACCCCCCTCCCTCCCCCCAAATTAGTACTTTAAAAATGATGACTTTCCCCCCCAAATCATAGCAAAATTGCACAAAACAGGCCAAAAATTGACCATCATTTTCCATATCCTGTGAAAGTGTACAGACCCATTTAACCCCCTCCCCCCTTGCGTACTGTAAGTACTAATTCAAAAATGATGAAAATGTTGAACCATCCCTAAAGTACTTATATTCATCTTCATTTTAAATGTACATCAGTAATATTTGGGCCCCACAGGAAAATGAATAGAGAATGCATGAATGAGAATTCATGCAGATGCATGAACTATTCTTGTCCCTATTTTTAAAGGAATGTCACCAGCATGGAGGTACTTGGGCAAGTACAGTACTTGTCATTTTGTTTATTGCATCATTCACTGGCAAGTTCAGGCTGGATTGTGGTCAATGGGTGTTTCTTTGATTCTTGATTGAACCAAAAGATCACGTAGGTTTTGTGGTCAGTTGAACCCTATATTTTTTTTTTCATTTTTACCATTGCTTCAGTGTGGCAAGAGGCTTCCAGAATACTCCAGTGTGTTTGGACTATTTCTCTAATGTGTAAAAGTGGCAGACTGAAAGTGGTTATGAAGTAAAATATGTGGCATGATAGTTGCTCTCATTGTCTTGGTGTGGTGCAAAAAGTCAGGCTCGATCACTTTGGTCAACTCTCTCTTTTGCTTGTGCCAAAGTGTGATGTGGTATCCTCTCTTTTCATAATAGTTGAGGAATTTGGCAGCACTCTGTTCAAAATCGCCGATTGGTACAGATTCTCATAAAGAAGTAGTAAGGTTTTAGAATGTTTTGGGTGGGCTGACCTGCATTGCAGGTATTTAAATATGTGTGTATCTGTCCATTTTACAGGGAGTGTGGTGCATACTGTATGACCATGGTGTCAAGATAATTGATTGCACTCCTGGAGTACAAGATAATTGATTGCACTCCTGGAGTACTGGTGTGAAAAGTTGATGGTGGGATGACAGGAGTTCCAATGTCTTTCTGTTCTTCCTATGTTTATGTTTATATACAGAAGATATCGATCGTCAGTAAAATGATGTCAGACTGGCGTGGTGGGTAGAGGGGATGAAGGAGTGTTTTAGAAGTTCTTTGAAATCTGCCATGAAAATGTTGGCAAGAGATGATGCTATACCTTTGAATATAGATGTATATAAGATATTTTCTCTTGTAAAATCACTTTGGCTCATTTTGCTTACAAGGCACTAAAGATTCAAAGCTGAGTCAATGAAATAAAGCCTGAATGTTTAGCAGGGGAAAACCTTGACAACATGTACAAAAAAGGACTGAAAGAGTAATCTGCCTGTAGTGAGTGCTGAGCTGCCTGTTACCCAAACTGACAGCCTCTTTATGGCAGCTGAGCCAGGCAGCCCTTGGTTTGTCTGCCTCACTGTTGTGTATGGCAGCACGAGTGACTATTTGATATTCTTTTGTTCTTGAAATGCATGCAGTGAATTATTTTTACAAAATTTGCCCTCATGGGGAACATGTCCCATGTTTCTCCACAAGGACTTCACCCATGTAGCCCTCGTGCCACCCATGTCATCAGGTAAAATCTACTGATTGGAAACACAATCCCCTCCCATTAATAGTTACTGGATTCATGCCAATTAAAGCATTGCTGACTCAATAGGAGACATTAATAATCAACTGCGATCCTGCTCACTTCCTGTGTTGCTGGGGCAACAGACTGATGCTTCCACCATGATCATGGCAGATTTGTACTATATAGTACATAAACATTTATAAATAGCACATTTTCAGCCAAAAGAGAGCCAATTTCTAATCAATTTAGGCATCCTTTATGTTTCAAATAATATCTTAATACATTTTCTTAAGATTATTCTGTGTTCGTGTTGTTTATGTTATTGAAAGTACTTTTGACCATGCTAAATACATGGATCTGCTCAGATGATGTGGCTCCCTCCTTTGCCCAATAGGTGCTAGAGTAGGACCGCATTTAAATATGAATACATCCTATTCACAAACTTCCATAAGCTTTCAAGTGTTTCTCCTCTGGAACCTCTATTCATAAAATGTGCAAAATGACGTTCTTTAAAGAACCAGACTGATTTCATGACAGACATTGGGGTTTGTACCATTTTTTCCCCCTTTTTTCAGCAGCAGGGCTTAACATTAAGGACTGCTCGGTTGTGCCGGGCAACCAACAATTTTGAACTCTGTGGGACTTTAACCCACTGGTTACCTAAAAATGTGGAAAATTTTTCTGGGGAACAACCAGACCAAAAACCTTAATGTCGACCCCTAAACAGGGTTTTTTAACTATTTTTATTGGTGGTTGATGTGGGAGGGATAGGTGCAGGCCAGAACCATCTTGGTTCTTATGACTTGTATTTGTGAAATCTTGATCAGCATGGCGCAGTGCCTAACTTCAGTTTTGTCCTTTGCAGAAGCATATCATCACCCTAAAAGCTATTCAAAATGCAGCCAGTAGTCTCAATTCCAGACCCTGGCAGGGTGAGTCTTGCTCAGCAGGGTGCAGTTACGGCGGCGTACCGAAGGTGTGAGGGCCTCCTCCGGAGGTATGCCGAGGCAGGCGAGGCCAAGGGTGAGTACAGAGACTTAAGATCATCTGTAATGCACACATGTAGCTCCCTGTCCAAAACTGTCTCATGAAGGAATGATGTAGAACCAGTATTTAAAGAAAAAAAAACTATCAACTTTAGAATTTGATTTTTTGCCTGGTTTGCCAACATTTCATTGGCTGTTTAATACTGCAGTCATGTCCAATTGACCCATTGACAATTTACACTTTTGATTCTCTCAAAAGATGAAGGAAAGACATTCATCAAACCTCAGTGGATCAGTTGGTTTCAGCCAAGTCAGTTCAATAGGTCATGCATCAATGAGTAGCTCAGCTGACTGACTAGTGAGCTCAGCATATTATTGAACACATCTGGCTCAGTCATCTTGGTGTTCGTGAAGACCTTGCATGTTTTACTTCTCAAAGAAAAAAAAAAAGATGTGTCCCTACTGATAGACCACACAATCATAATTTCATGCTGAATGATTTTTTTTATTTCATTTTATCTATTTTTTTTTTTTAATTATTTTTTTTTTAAATTTATTTATTCATTTATTTTTTAGTTTTAGGGAACATGGTTTGTGATTGATAAGTTGAGATCTATTTTAGTACTTTAGAATTGTGCATGATGGCATTCTTGTACAAAAACTAGGTTGAAAGGGTGTCAGATGACCTGGATATACATGTACATGTATTCTCTAAAGTTGCAGGGTCACATTTGTGAATCAGGAACTGTATAAGCTTTGATTTCACATTGCTGCTTCTGATGCTTCAAGCTATGCGGGCCAAGTTTAGGCAGTACATGAGTGCACTTTAAGCTCACTTCAAAGGTCATATTTCCTATGTATGCTAGGTCAGGTGAGCTTCTGCTAATGTTGGGAAACTTTTTCTGTCTGTATTCTTATGATTTCCATGGGGTACAGGTATGTGCTGGGCCGTGGACATGGCTGTGGCCAATTCAGTTGCAGTTTAGTTGTGGCCATTAAATTATTCTAAACTGGCATTTGAATGTACCATCTGATGCTGTAGGAATGTTTTGACTTTTATGGTTTTAATTAAGTTGCATTTACTTATAATGCAACTGAAAAAAATCTATTGGCAGTGCCATAGATGTTTAGGTCTGTCTATCAGCGTCTTCTGACAAGAAAATCTAACACCTTTATTGGGAGATCTGCCTCACAATATGTAAGTTTAACTGAAAGGAAAAGTAAATTTTGATGGAATTCCTGAATACACATGTAGCTGACCCAGTGAGCTGTTAGTTTTTTCATCTTCTGATCTAAATCAACTCACAGTCAAAGACTTCCAAACATACACAACTTCCCACCTTTTCATCACCAGTGATTTTTTTTATTTTTATGAAGTTTTGTGTATTTTTTTTTGGGAAGGGGGGGGGCAAAATGGAAAAAATCCTCACATGGTCAGCTGCTTTGAAATTGCACAGGGACACTTATGAGCATCCTGTGAACTTACGGTAAATTCTCTAATTGAAGCCGCGGCTAGTGTTAGCATACATTTTTATATTTTCCAAATTGAGGGCAGGGGGCATCTTCTGATAGAGTTTTCCCGGCACCATGGCCTGATGAGCTATTATGTTATGAGTAGACATACCGAGAACACATAACATCATGAGGTCAAGTAATAATAGAAGGGTTGCATTTTTTACATACACACTACTTATTGACAAAAATACCACAGACAGATAAAAGGTAATAACATGCTTCTGTAATGTTGATAAAATGATGTGAAAACATGTGACATGTAACAAGAAGAAAAAACGTAGAATGGTCATAGAGTGCAAAATTTGCGGGAGTTGTACACACGAAACTACGGTGGGAACTTTTCATTTTGGTTACTTTCCACTGAGCAGCCTGAAGTCTGGGAGCTTCTTCTAGTACTTCCCCCGTAGTGTTTTTCTGCAGAACAAAATGATGGAGATTACAACCTTGTGGATGTCCTAAAGTCGGGTGCGGCTTCTAATGGAGATGCGTCTTTTAATAGGGAATTTATGTTTATTTGTTCAACAGGGTGCACTGCGATTTTTTTTAATGACTTTTTGTGGGGTTTATAATTTTGACTATGCACAACCAAACCACAAGCTGGATTCTGTCCAAACATGATAAATTTGTAGCTTTACTTAACCTCCAGTGAAATTGTTCATTTGATGGGAGGACTGTCATTGGCTGATTTTTTTACTATTTTTTGAGATCACCTAATGGTAAGAATACACATTAGGATGTTAGCTTCAGTGATACAGACTGGGATATCAGTTCTGTATATTGCTTTTAAGGAAAGTCTTGAATAAATTGGCAACATTCAACAATGAAGATAACAGCAGTACACAGATTGACTGAAAGCTGAATGAAGAAATAACATTTTTCCACTAGTTAGTTAGAGCTTATTGAAATTTCCATTCAATTCCACTAGAATTCCACTCAGGAATATTTAATTGCTTACATATGTGTGTATGTATAACATACACATTTGGATTGGGAGTGTTGCTTGTTACATGTGATGATGTACTTATGGGGGACCCTGCAGTCCTGCTTTGAGCACTGCCCTCTGTTATAGGCCCCTTAGAAGTCAGTGGGTGACCTGTTGCCCTCATTACTGCCCCCACTGCAGTGGTGGCCAGACTGGCCTGCTCCTGCTGGCCCCGGGCCACCTTGTTGTTGATGAACCTTCCTGATAAAACTGGGGCTTGTATTGCAAAGCCTGTGCCTGTAAAATGAAATACCTGCAAGACTGGATGGCTGTCCATACTGTATCGCATCTAGAGGTCAGATCAGCCGCCACTTTGATTCTAAAGCCATATATAGCTCTCATATGCCAGTAATGCACTTCTGGTGCCACTTAACCTGGCCGCCACCTCGTGAATTATGGTGCTGTATTTAACTAGTACCTGCACCTCACGAGGTGCCTATTCTTGTATAAACTCATGAATATTAGTATTAGCATGGCATGTGTCCACTCCCATATGCTTGTATTGCTTCTTATGGTGCTTCCCACCAGTCATTGTTGTTTACAATGTTTACTTGACCGGGATTTGTCACGGTTGCCCCACGTAGTTGTTACATTACAGGCAACCACGTAGTTGTTACATTACAGCCGTGGGGAGAGAATTCCCTCAGCATGTGGCCTTGTTTACATAGGCAGACAACCATTGCTCAGCTGAACTGCAGCTGGCCTTAAGCTTTTGTGGCAACAGATCTGCCCATTCAGTAAAATCTCTTTTAGCATGTGAGAGACATACAGGCCAATGAACCTGAGAAGATAAGCTGTGGATAATTCTCATTGAGTTCAGCAAGCCTGGCTTCTGACTTGACAACCCCTTGAGATGGCACTGACTGCATGGGCATGTTGCAGCTCCATTCCCATTAGAGCTAGGTCCCTTGAGCTGAGCCCCATAGGCAGCACCACCCTCTGCTGGGGGTTGAGGGTGGGTTGGCAGGGGGGTACCATGCCCACTCAACATTTCCATTACAGGCTGCGGAATTCATTAATCTGCCTCATCCCAAGTCAATCTACTGGCATTCTCTGGCAAAAAGTCTTGCTAAACCATGGCCAGGTATCTCTGTAATTTGTGCTGTAGCTTAATTATGTCTGGGTGCCAACCCAGACATTCTGTTTTTCTAAGCATTCTTTCTTTCTTTCTTTCTTTCTTTCTTTCTTTCTTTCTTTCTTTCTTTCTTTCTTTCTTTCTTTCTTTCTTTCTTTCTTTCTTTCTTTCTTTCTTTCTTTCTTTCGTTCGTTCGTTCGTTCATTCGTTCTTCCTTCCTTTCTTTCTTTCTTTCTTTCTTTCTTTCTTTCTTTCCTTCTTTCTTTCTTTCTTTCTTTCTTTCTTTCTTTCTTTATTTATTTATTTATTTATTTATTTATTTATTTATTTATTTATTTATGACCAAGTTGGTCTGGAGTTTTTCTCATACACTATCATTCCGAAAACCACCAAACTTGCCATGGTGACTGAGCTTACCAGTGAAATTGAGCATCTCATTTGGAATAATTATGGTGTTTAAAATTATGCAAATTAGGGGCAAGTAAAATTTTAAAAGCTCTTTATCTTCTAAACTATTGCAGATAGACTCAAAATTTCAGTGTGCATATATAGGTTTGTGACACCTGCCAATATAATGGACAGTACATAAGTTGTAGAATTTAAAATTATGCTAATAAGGGGCAATGAAAAATTTTTAAGTTGAATATCTCCAAAACTATTATACATAGACATGCCATTCCAACATAAAATTATGGGTTTGTGGCAAAGCCGCATCCAATGAACCATGAACCAAAGTTGTAGGATTTTAATTTATAGTAAGGTGCAAATTAGGTGAACATGCAAATTGTAAATTTTGAATAGCTTCAAAACTGGTTGAGATAGAGGTGCCATTACTACTTCAATTTATGGGTTTGTGGCATAGCCCCATCCAAGGAACCATGAACCAAAGTTGTAGGATTTTATGCTAATCAGGCAAATACACAAAATTAAAATGTTGAATAGTTTCAAAACTATTATAGATAGTAGTTTCATTCAAAACTTCATTTTATAAGTTTGTGACATGGCCACATCCAATGTACCAAGAACCAAAGTTGTAGCATTTAACTTATAAAAATTAGGCTAATACATGAAACTTAGATTATGTTGAACAATTTAATATAAAAAGAAACTTAACAAACCTAATTCTGTAAACCCATGTACCGTTTGAACACTATCAAGTCAACAATGGCAAAGAAAAACATTTCAAACTGTTCTCATTTTAAAGGCACCCAGACAGATTTGCTTTGAAGCAAATATCTTTTCTGGTTAAATGCTTACTGAATTGGGCACATGTACTCATAACCAGGCTCCTCTGTTTGCATTTCACTCACAAGAATACTTTGATTACCAGGTCTGTACCAATCATCTACGTCACAAATCCACCCCCTCCCCCTCCCTTGAAGGTACACAGTCATCAAGGTGACAATAATTTGTTATATGGGAACATAAATTTTCAGGAAACTGGTGGGACTGACTTTTGCTGTCCACCACTGTAGATCTGTGCCTGTGCGGTGCTGCCCCCATGCCTCCCACAGCCTGCATCTGGATCTGGGAATTTGGGTCGTGGCTGCTTCGTCCTGGAGCAGGAACAAATCTGTGCATTCTGTCATGGTTGCCTGTCCTCCATGCACTCACTGGCATATAGCAGTGAATTGAGAAAGAGATCAGTGGGAAGCCCAATGCAATCATTTTTTTTTTCTTTAAGAAAAAAACAAACTCATCATTTCTTGTAATTTGCCTGAGATGGTCGCCAATGCTTCTTCTTAGAGTAGGAATTCTGGTCTTGCTCTACTGAAAGAGTGGTAGAGTAGAAGCTTTCGGCATGAAAGTGCATTTTCTACCAGAAAAACATGCCATAGCGATCCACAGTGTGCTCACCATTACAAACTTGATAACTCAGTAAAAATTGTGTATGAATTCAAAGCTTTTCCACCAAAAGTAATGAAAGTTTAATCTGTGAACAGCTGAGGATCTTGCCTAAACGAGACACGACAAGTTAATTAATGGCCAAACCAACGCTACTCCAGGATTGTACATGTACAAAATTTAGGTACCTCGACAGCATCCCTTGTTAATGAATGCCCAAAACAGCTGCATTCAAATTACTCAGGTTGCCATAACAACAAGATAAGGCAGCAGGTTTCTTTCCTTGAAATAGGTTTGGTTGTGCATCCATAGTTGCAATGCCATGAAACTTTATTCAGTCAGCTGAATGGTGCACAGTCGGTCTTCTGTACATAAAATATTTCACATTTTCGGCTTTTTTTCCAAAACTGTCGGTCAGGTCCACTTCAAATTTGGCGGGGATGGGCTTTGGGTGAATCTTTACCAAAATCTTGTTCTTGGAAACCACTTGGCCAATTGCTTCGAAATGAACAAATATACAAAAGACGAAAAAACAAAACAAAAAAAAAACAAAAAAAAAACAAAAAAAAAAACAATTCATTACTCAAAACATTTTGTAGATTGGTTATTTAAAAAGACACACACCCAAGGTACATCCCTATCAAGTCTCTGAATCTAGCTGAGTTTGTCAAAGCAGCAAAAAGCGTGAATTGACCATTGCAATCCCCACGGATATACACAGTGATCAACACAAATGCATGCATCAAACAACTGACAAGTACCTAAGCTCTCAAAAAATTCATAACAATAATTGCAAAAATTGCAGCCCCTCCTATGGGACAAATTAAGGTCAAGGGGTTCCCAGAAGTGCCTCTATGGAAAGTCAAAGCAATAGGCCAAGTGTATTTTTTTTTTAGTTGAAAGTCCTGCTATCTCATTGAAAAAAAAAGAAAAGAAAGCAAAACAAATCTAGAAAAGAAAGATTTGCTTGAAAGCAAATCTGTGTGTGTGTGAAAATTTGCACAATTACAAAAACATGCAGTGTTGCAACACTTACAATTTGATTCCAACATGAATAAAATTGGATGGAAAGTGACCAAATTATGGCTAGATGAAACATTTAAAAGGCAAAATGACCTTGACCTTTAGAGGTCAAATGTAAATGAAAACAATGTGAAGTGTTAGAGTATCTACAGTGTGAGCCCAACATGATCAAAATTGGATGAAAATTGATGGAGTTATTGCTAGATGAATATTTCAAATGTGCAAATGACCTTGACCTTTAGAGGTCACATGTAAATTGCAAAAATGTGCAGCGTTACAATTTCTACAATTTGAGTCCAACATCATCAAAATCAGATGAATACTTTGGAAGCCAGAGGTAATTGAAATTTTCTAATTGCCCTAATTTGCATAAGTTTTAAAAATCTTGACTATTGAGAACGATGTGCAAAACTTCACTGCAGGTGCTATAGCCATGCAAAGTTTCAAGTTTTTTTCTGCTTGGTGTTTAGGTTTAAGACTACACAAAAATCTGGCAGAAAGAAAGAAAGGCGAACATTGATGTTGTAAGAAGGAAATCTATATTGATAGACATGCATTTGAATCAAGCTTTCTGGCAGTACATTGTCAAGTAGGTTGATGTTGCTAGCTGGTAACTTTGAACCAAGACTAGATAGGTATTTACTGAACATCACTCATCAAATATATGTTCTGTATATTGGAAAATAAGCAAGTTGCCTAAGGCATATTGTTTGATTTGTGCCAAAAGGAAATATGCAGAACTGTTAAATGTTGCAAAAATGTATTGTTGTACAGAATACCAGTTATCTGTGTACAATAACAAAAATGCAGGACTAAAGTTGGGAAATATTTCAAGATGAATACATGGTACTGTATAATCTATGATCTGTAACAAAAGGTGGCAATGTACATAATCATGAAATCTTGCAAACGTCCTCTTCAACTGTAGGAAAGTGAGATTGATACGTCCCAGCATACTACATAAACCTGACACTCAGCATGCATGGACAGAAAGCTGTGAGACAGGTTCAAGCTAATTTATTATGAATGCAAAATGGTTGCCTGGCACCATAGAGGTCAAGCAATAGGTCATACAGGAGGCAGTTGAAAGCCTGCATGTGGATTGGGGAGAAATTTGGTGAATCTAGCATGCATTAAAATTCCCCTAGTTTTGTTTGTTTTGCTATTGGATTTGCCAGTTGTCTCAAACCTATATGCGTAAGTTAGAACTTTGTGTCTATCTGCAAAACTCCGGACAAATCTGGTCGTAAAGAAAGAAAGAAAGAAAGAGAGAGGGAGGGAGGGAAGGAATGAAGGAAGGAAGGAAGGAAAGAGAAAGAAAGAAAGAAAGATAGAAAGAAAGAATATTGGGTAAAACAGTATGTCTGTGTTCACACACAGACATAACAAAGAAGACAAAAACACCCCCCCCCCAAAAAAAAGAATATGAAGAACAAATTAATAAAACACCAAAAACGAAAAAAATGTGTAGACCTATATACCTACATGAAAGATATGTATAACAGACTGCATCTGAATCTATCCCATTTTAAAACAAATGGTAGACCTGTATAATAAATTGTATATTAAGCCATCCCATTTAAGAAAAAAAGAAAAAAGTCAACAAAAAGGCATATATATACTATACTGCATATTAAACTGTCTTGTTGAAAAAAGGAAAAGACAAGAAGCACTGAAAGGCTCATCAATTATAAACTGCTTATCAAGCTATCCCGTAACAAAAAAAAAAGACAAAAAAGCAAAAGAACTGATAGACTTGTATCATAAATTGTGTGCAAGGTTATTCCATTCAAAAAGAAATGGAACTTATAGGGTAATAAACTACACAAGCTGTGCCTTTAAAAAAAGGAGCAAGAGGGCTGTGTGAACAGCCCATGCTCAGCACACTTGCAGCTCTGTGAACTTGGGATAGGATCAAGGTCACCCATGTTCTCACTAGGTCTGACCTTTATAGAACACTAACATACATGTGCAACATTAAGGTTCCAGTTCAAGTAGTTCTCAAGTTATAGTGAAGAGTAAAATTCATGTGTGTTGCACTGTGACCCCAGAAATGGGGTCAAGGTCGCTCATGTACTGCCATCATAGAGAAACATTTACATCAAGGTCCTAACTCAAAACAGATCTCAAGTTATCAAGTGAACAGTAAATTTCATGTTAGTTGTCCTATGACCTTTGGAAATGAGGTCAAGGTCCAAACATCACTGGAGCATGACTATTTGCACAAAATAGGTAGACACTTATTAGGGCCTGTATTTTTCCGTTTGAAAATGAGTGTTTTTCCGTTTTGGGAAACTAAAGATTCCGTTTCATTTCCGTTTCAGTAATTCTAGGGCTCGATTTTAGCGCTGGTCAATAAAAAAGGAAAAACAGTTGATCTTATCGCCTCTGGAAAATGTTGATCCATCGACGAACGGCAAAGTGACTCCATATTGTTTACTATGTACGTTGACAGCCTCCACCTACAGACGGCGCTATTATCATTGTACCTCTGTTGCGCGTTATATCTATATGCCATGCAAATGATTGGATATGGTAGTAATGGGGTCTATAGCGCGCAGGTGTCCGGCCTGTAGTTAAATTTGCTCCACGTGGTATCGATAACGCCGCCGACTCGTCAAATTTGGATCCAAGTCCGTGTATTTTGCTTTATGCGATGACATATGTGGTGATTTTGAATTATTTGAGAGGCAAAATTCACAAATTCCGCTTAATTTCCGTGGCATTTGCCGATTTCCGTTCCAAATCATAAATTCCATTTGAGATGATAGATTGCGTGAATTCCGTCCGTTTTCCGCGATCGCGGAAAAATACTGGCCCTAACTTATAAAAGGTACAACCCTACCAAGTTTGGCACAAGTCTGGCCAAAATTATTGAAGTTATAACCATTACAAGAAATTCCCATGTTAAACTTTCCTATTAAAACTTTTTTGCAGATTTAAAAAAAATCGTAAAAAATCCAAAAAACCACTGGATTGTGACCATTTGAACAAACATAATAAACACCCACCCAAGGTACATTGACACGAAATTTAAAGTGAATCTGACAGACAGTTTCTTCAGAGAAGTCCAAAATGTGAATTACCATTAGAATGCCCATTGACTTGCATAGTAAGCAATAGAAAAGGTGCATTTACCGGTAAGTACCCAAATTGACAAAAAAATCGTTAAAAATCAGGAATCCACAGTAGTGCTACCTAGTGAACATCTTTGCTCGACCCTTTCACAAGCCAAGGAACATATCCACTCACAGCAGTCATCAATGACAGACTCATGGGGTATTTGGAAGAAAACAATTTACTGGGAGAAGAGCAAGCAGGTTTCAGGCCAGGATATAGTACTGTTGATCATGTATTTACACTGCAAACACTGGTGGACCTGTACCTCATGAAGAAAAAAAGATTATACTGTGCTTTTGTTGATTATCAAAAAGCATTTGACTCTGTAAATAGAACTTATCTATGGCAGAAATTGCTTGCTAGTGGCATAACTGGAAAAATTATGAATGTGGTATATAACTTGTATTCTATGGCAAAATCATGTGTTAAGATAGGTCCTGTAGTTTCAGACTTCTTTCAATGTAAGAATGGAGTTCGTCAAGGAGACAACTTGTCCCCTTTGCTGTTTTCAATCTTCCTGAATGACCTCCAGAGTTATACAAGTGCTGAATATGATGGCCTCTGTGAAATTACTCAACAGATTGGTACTTTTATGGAAGACTGTGGTGTATATTTAAAGTTATGCCTTCTCTTATATGCTGATGATGCAGTCATTATGTCAGAGACACCCGAAGATTTACAAAAGGCCCTTGATGCAATGTATACCTACTGCAAGAAATGGGACCTACAAGTCAATGTTAAAAAAACAAAAGTAATGATTTTCTCGAGAGGCAAAATACGAAAATTCCCAGCGTTTATGTTTAATGGTTCCACTTTAGAAGTAGTTTATGATTTCTCCTACTTAGGTATTAAATTCAATTATAATGGTAAGAGTAACAAGACACAAAAACACCTGGTGGAACAAGCATCTAAAGCCATGTTCTCTCTGTTGAAAAGAAGTCGATCCCTAGGTCTACCAATTGACATGCAGCTAGAGCTCTTTAATAAAATGGTTGTGCCTATTTTGCTGTATGGCACTGAGGTATGGGGTCCAAGTGCCACTGATGTAATTGAACGTCTACAACTGAAGTTCTGTAAAATGTTGTTAAAAGTCAAACCATCTACACCTTCATGCATGGTATATGGAGAACTTGGAGTTTTTCCTCTCCACATTCTTGTCAAGAGTAGAGTCCTCAATTACTGGTACAGAGTCACTAACTGCAACAATGACAACAAACTTTCCTTCATTATGTATAAGTTACTATACAAGCTTGATGCAGAAGGCATCTATGTATCCCCCTGGATCCAATATGTAAAGTCAAATCTACAGGACCTTGGGATGGCATTTATGTGGTATAATCAAATTACCTCTCATCACTCATTAAATTGGTTTACCTGTGCTATAGCACAGCGAGCAAAGGACCAGTATCTGCAAGTATGGAATAACGAAATGTATAATAATGCAACCTGCATAAACTATAGAGTATTTAAAAAGGATTTTGGGCTTGAAAAATATTTACTCCTCTTACCAGAGAACTTGAGAATGTATCTTACACGTTTCCGTTTGTCAAATCACCACTTACCTATAGAAAGGCAGAGATATGAAAATATACCAAGAGCAGAAAGAATATGTAACAAGTGTAACCTTAAAGAGCTTGGTGATGAATTTCATTACATTTTTGATTGTACATATTTTCAAGAAGCACGCAAGTCTCTCCTTAAAAAGTACTATTGCGTGCACCCCAACACTATTAAGTTTGCCAAACTATTTGGGTCAAATGAGAGGAAAGCTTTGCTAAAACTCAGCAAACTAGTCAAACTGATAATGGTGGAGAGTAATGGTGTGCCTTAGATAACCTTAGCTTCCTCTTCTGCATGGAGCACTGATGTGAACACCTAAAAACTATTTTTTATGTGACAGTTCAACTTGATCTTATAATTGTGTATGGCTTTGTTAATTGTTGTATGTCACTCTGTATATTTTGACTTGCATGTACTCATGTACCCCAAAGGGGTTTTTGAGAAATAAACAAACTTGAAACTAAGTTTCAACTTAATCTGAGTAACGGATCTGGAGAAGAAGTCACACATATCAGAAACGCACAAAAATTCATAAAAAAATTGCAGCACCATCTTATGAACCAATTAAGAACTAGGAGTCCCTAGGAGTGTTATTATGTCATATCGGAGCAATTGGATGAGTGGTTGTGGAAAAGAAGATTTTTTAATATTTGTCAAAAAAAGAACTAAATAATCATTAAAAATCCAAAAATCACTGGAGCATGGCCATTTGAACAAACCTGGTAGAAACCCACCGAAGGTACATTGTCACCAAGTATAAATCTATCTGGATGACGGTTTTGGAGAAGTCGAAAATGTGAATTAGCATTAGAATGCCCATTGACTTGCATAGTATAATCAATAGGAAAGCTGTATTGACCGACAAGTACCTGCATTGGAAAAAATCGTTAAAAATCAGGAAACCACAGCACTACCACCCAGTGAACAACTTTGTTTGGCCCTTCCACCAGGAACATATCCACCAAGTTTCAACTTAATCTAAGTGACGCTTCTGGAGAACAAATCAAAAATTGCAAAATGACACAAAAAATCATAAAAAAATAGAAAAAAATCACAGCGCCACTTGGTGAACAAATTAAGAACAAGGAGACCCTGGAAGTGTCCCTGTGCGATATCAAAGCAATTGGGTGAGAGGTTTCGGAGAAGATTTTTTAAGATTTGCCCAAGAAAGAACAAAAAAATTCATAAAAAATCCAAAAATCAATTGAGCATGACCATTTGAACCAACTTGGTAGAAAGTCACCCAAGGCACATCCCCACCAAGTTTGAAGTGAATCTGGCTGATGGTTTTGGAGCAGTCGAAAATGTGAATTGTGGACTGACGGATGTCTCTTGTATGATACACTTATGTTGAATAACATGACCCATATTCATTAATATCAAACCCAACAATGACAGCAAAGAGATTTCAGAGTTACCAAAGCATCAACATTCATCTTCCAATACCAATGTGAAGAAACAAATTTCACTCCTGACTTGAGGCAGGCAGTCACCCAAAAAAGGCAACTGGTGGTTTTAAACCGGTCCTCTCAACCTTTGAAATATTCTTCATTAAATACAGACTATAGTGTTTCCAATATGTATAGGTCCAACCACTCAAAATCCAAATTTTATTACTTCAGCAAAACATAAAGGATAATTGGTAGGCCTATCACTATTTTGGTTCTTCTGACTAGTTCATCAGCTGAGTTTATAGCAAAAGTAGAAAGTAAGTCTATATCGTTTTTGTGATGTCTATGAATCTGGAATATTATCTAATTAGTAAGTTATTTAGTCACTGTTATTGACGGACGACAGACCCTCACAAAAGCTCAGGTGACTGACAAGGCAGCTGAGCTAAAAAAAAAAAAAAGAACTGAAACTAAGCACATGCAAGAAACTGTACATATTGCTATCCCACTAACCCTGTCCCCCTTGAATTAAGACCAAGTCAACAGCTTTCCTTGGCAGTCAAATTTTGTTTCATTACAGTTGAAATTAGTTGAAAACAATGAAGCAGACAACATTTAAACAGAGTTGAAGTTTCACTTGTTAAAATAGGAATATAATTCAAGACAGTGTCTTGACACTAAATACATGTGTACAATAATAAGTGTGATTATATCACTGAGCTAGAGTTCAAATTTAATGAGTGGCTCCCTTTAATTTACAATACCGCAAGCAATTACACTTATTATGGAATCTGTATGGCATCAAATAACAACAATGAATCCTCTTCTTTCATCAGAAGTAGTTAATTTCTTCAAATATTGAAAATTACTGAATTTTTAATAAAACCACCAAGATTTTCAAGTAGAGTGTGTGCTTTTGTTGGGGCCTGTGCTACCATTGGAAGGAGTACGGTATATGTACATGTACCTCACTAAAACATGTAAATGTACCTACCACACAAGTGCATGACCCCTCCCCCCTTCAACAAAGGAAAAAAAAGTTAATTGAATTTCATCCAATGCCTGACTTAAAAACAACCCTATTATACACAGAAACTCTAAACTTATCGTGATTGTACCTCCATACAAGAGGTTTGGCCTTTTTATGCAGAGGAATGAAGATGTTTAAAATTATGCAAATTAGGGGCATTTGAAATTTTAAATCTTGAATATCTTCAAAAGTCTAATAGATACAGATATTCCAACTTCTACTAGGGGTAGGGTTATTGGCCAGTGCACACCTAATGAGATAAAAAGAAAAGTTGTAGCAATTTAAATTATGCTAAGTAGCACCATCGGAAATTTTAAATCTTGAATAACTTCAAAGCTATAACAGATAGAAATGCCTTTCCAACTTTTACTCCTATGTTATGGACTAGTAAGCAGCAATTTATAAGCTTTGAAGACACACACACTGATTTTGCTATGCAGCAAATCATTTTTGTCTTGCCAGCTTAAGCTGTTGGCGAGACTAAGCAGTCTGTCTGTCCGTCCGTCTGTCCGTCCATCAACAAAAAACTTCGGAGTGGCTTGAATTACGCTGGCGAGACATTCATGCTCTCGGGCATGACTCTGGTTTCAAGTTGTCTGTGTATATTTCATGAGTTCTTCATGACAAATGGCTACAATCTCTTGCCAAAAAAGTATAAATTTTGCAGTTTACATACTCCATGGGTGGCTACATCATGTAGTCTTTACATGTATTACATTTCAAATGCCTGCCCCATGTAGCAGACATGCACAGGTGTGTAGTTGTCTATTGATCTTGCATGAAAGACTTGACACTTTGTGTAAGAGTTGTCCAGAGGAACCTAGAAAACCAAGTAACATTGAAGTTCTTGAACAACTGAAACTGACGGCCATAAATTTACTCAAAGTGTCATCATGTGGCAAATAATGCAGACTGGATCAAATGTGCCAGATTTTATTGCAGACAGTACGTACATGTATGTTGGACTATATTTTGTTGTTTGAGGTACCCCTCTCACTAATACTAATTTCTATCAGTCCAAAACTTAAAGAACTGATTCACTTTTGCCTTGTTATTGCATATTTAATTGCCTTCCCAGGTCATAGAGAGCAGACTGTGCAAGAACACCTCAGCCATTGTTTCTTGTTACACACATCCGCAGATAACCATACCACATTGCTTCATACTAAATAGTACATACTACATACCTGAAATTCCATGCATAGATGTGAAGTGCATCTCTAATGGTCAAACTCAGGAGAATACCACAACTTAATGGTTGCAGTTGAAATGTGGTCAGCTTTTGGGTGACAGCAATTACTGTTGTCATGCTGTATTTATTCATTTGTAGATAAATCAGATCTAAGGGTGATTTTAAAATATCCAGCATCATTTTTAGAGAGGTGGTCCCTGTATTGTCCAAATCATTGATGTGAACTTGGCTTAATTGGGTTAAAAATAAAAGACAGAATGGAATGAAAAACGAAAAGCTATACATACATACCAACTCAAATTTGGCAGAAAGACCAGGTTTGATGACATAAGTTTCAATTGAGCACCCCCGCCAGTTAGGAAATTTTATGAATTCAAGTCTCATTAGTTCAGAGCAATGTTTTGAATATTACAGCACAAGTTCACCTAATTGTCAGTAAAATTTAAAATTCTTTGTATTTTTTACTAAGTATGCATGAGGGTGACAGCATGCTTAAACATTGTACAAGTCCTATTCAGAGTACTTGAAAGGCCAGCAAAGGTGTGTACCACATACATGTAACTTTATTCTGTTGCCTTGCATTTATGCTACTTAACCTGATAAGGAGTCCTTTTTTTGTTGTTTGAGACAATGTGGACATCTGATGCACAATTGAAATGCATTGTTCAGTCTGATTCTGGTCATTTTGTGCTCATTCGTTTGATCAGTGATGTGAGGGTCCCAAAGGGAATTCAATATGGTGTACAGTTTTTGTTGTGAATGTTAAAGGGATGACACCACCACATATTTCTGGTAGACATGTTACTTAATTCAACTATGACATCCAGATACACTTTTAATAGAGACTCTGAAATTGCATATCATAGCCTGATGTATCGAAGTGCATCGTAGTTCAACATGCAAGGTCTCAGTCACAGTTAACAATCTATAAAAAATAAAAAAATAAAAAAAAAAAAAAAACATTATGGGACACAGCTCTAACCTGGTGAAGTTGAGTTAATTGATAATTTGGATAAACTTGCCTATTTTTATTGACTATGGTCATTCCAAAATAAGACCTGTGATTAGCAGGGTTATAGATCAGGTGAGGGGAGCATGGACCCAGCAATCTCTGATTGCATCTGAATTTTTCTTTTATAGAGTCTCTCTGCATGACGGAGACTAGGAAGCTACTTCACTGGCTGATGCGACCCAGCGGTTCCCCCAGAGGACGTGCTGCATACGATGACCGCAATAAACCAAGCTGGGTTCCTGATGAGCTCTTCAAGAGTCCCACGGCCAAGTACTCCAATGGTCGATACAAGATGAGCAGGCGAGTTGCTGAGGACAACCTGCAGGATCTGGTGGCTGTGTTCTACCAGACGTTTCCAACGATCTACAACGAGGTAAGAGTTGCAGTTGAGAGGAATGGGCATCAGATGCCAGCTCGGTATCAGGTACAGGTAGGTCCACCTCCAGAGACCCCAGCTGAAGAAACTGTACCCCCACCTGCTAACCAGACCCGACCTGGACGACGACCAGTACGACCACGACCTCCTTGTGTTAGGTCCCATGCAGATGATCGATACCGTACTTGTCGGGGGGAAATTCCAAACAGGCATAAATGTGGCCCCAGACAGCAACGCCTAGCAGAGCTTGCAGCCTTACAGGCTGCTGTGGTAGAACCAGACGAGCATGTTGGCCCAGTGGGCCACGTTTTTCAGTCAGCAACAGATCCTGATGAACAGGAGGACCGTGACAGGGCCCGCAGGGGTAATCGGGAACGCTCTCGCTCATCATCTCCCCTCTCTTCCTCGGATGAGCAGGGTCGAGATGGTGGGCGTGAACGCTCACGATCTCCCTTGGGGCCCCTTTCATCCTCGTCTGATTCAGAGTTGACCATGGTTACCTCTCTTTCGTCACGGTCGCTCCTGTTCTCCTCACCAAGCTCTCCGTCCTCTTCAGAGCAAAGTGACCTTGATTGGTCCTTCCGGGGTGATCATGAACGTTCATGCTCATCATCTTCCCGGTCTTCTGTTGATTGCTCTCAGCGGCAACCATCAGAGGACCGAAGTGATGATGAACATGAACGCTCACGATCCCCTGTGTCTCCCTTGATTGCTAACCCTACGTGGGTTACCAATCGACGGAGACGTGCACTGTCTCCCTCGTCTGATAACCCCTCGTGGGTTACCAAGCGACGGAGACGGGCACCATCTTCCTCTTCTGATAGCCCGTCAGAGGTTACCAATGGAGAGAGATGTGCACAGTCTCCGTCAACTGATAACCCCTCGTGGGTTACCAGTCGACGTAGACGTGTACCATCTCCCTCCACTGATAACCTCTCGGAGGTTACCAATCAAGGGAGATGTGCACAGTCTCCATCAACTGATAACCCCTCGTGGGTTACCAGTCGACGTAGACGTGCACCATCTCCCTTGAATGGTAACCCCGCACGGGCTACCAGTCCAGAAAGATGTTTTGCTGTCTTGGGTACTCGTCTTCGGGTGCCGCCACTTGCATCTGTTTTTCCCATGCATGAGAGGAGATCTGTTGGGATTCCACCATCAGGCAGGCAACGGCCAGGTGGTGAAATCTCAACAGGTGTGCCTCCATCTGTGGGGAAAACAGATGCAGTGGTGGGAAGAGGAGTGCCCTCGGCATCCCGGGCTACTGGAGGGCGACCAGGCTCGCCACGGCCTGGCAGGCTCTCCATGGCCCGGCTGTTCACTCCTAGAGTGAACAGCAGAGTCACCAGTTTTAAATAGAGTTTCATGTTAAACTTTGTAGTCTTATAAAGTTACTGCTGCAATATTTACAGTTGTTGCCATTCTTATATCACATGCATAATAGATTATTCTGCTGCCAGCAGAAATTTGTTTCTTCCTTCCCAAAACTGTGAACACTTTTACTAGTGGAAAGTTTATTTGATATTCAACAGTTTCAAGGACACATGACAACATACACATAGGCACCTAAATTCCTTTGATTTAGAATATAGGTACAGTTGCTTGCAATGTTGGAGCTCCCAATTCGGCAATGTTGCTGTGTTTTATCATTAAATTCTTCTCTCAAACCAAGTGCTTTCTGTATTATCTTCAAAACTGGGAGAATATATAGTTTGACTCAATTTCTACCAATGTACATTTAGTGGCACCACTGTAATTCAGGCCTGAGAATCTTCCTCTTTTCAGAGGAAATCCTCTTTTTGGTGAGTTTATTTTGAAAAGTAAATCCAGAATGGTGTGAAATACGTAAATTTGCAGAGATCTGTAATTAAAAGTTGTGATAGGTGTCATTTTCTCTCCTTTTACAAGTCTCCGTTTTCATTCCATGATTAACAAGAATCCATGGTCAGTATTGGAATACTAGAGTTCATGCATGTTTATGATTTTTTTTTTTTTCCAAACCTGTTTCCTATATCAACTCAACTCAGCCTGGGACTTATTTTGGGTTGAATTTATCTAGCTGAGCATGGGCTGTTCACAGCAAGGCCCTCTTGTCAAGGTATTTACTGGTATTCCTTGTGGCAGCATTTCAATTACTGGTGACTCTGGATGTCAGACAGTTGGCACATGTACAGGACATGTGTCACAGGTGTTGCATTCAGCATACATGTATTAACTATGTTTACCAACCGTTGGATCTTGGGGCTCCAGGGCAGCATATGTACTTTGTGAAAACCAAAGTTTGTGCTGATTGCACATATACATGGAAAAGGAACATAAATACTTTGTACTTAATTTTTGTCTTGCCTTTTAATAAAAAAAGAGAGCTGGGGATTGTGTGCCCATTGCCATCCACAGCATTGTCATTCTATGGATCCTGAAATTTGTTTGGCAAAGGGTCTGATGTCACCACTGGTCTCGTGACATCAGAAGGTCAAAGTCACAGACGTCGACTTTTCATTTCACTGCTGTTGAAGGGTTAGTTGCAGACTTTCCAAATGTTAATCTTATGCCAATAGTACTTTCTATTGTCATGATAGTGTAATTGGCACTCTGTAGCATTTTGATGAATTTAAGTCATGTAGTTACTTAAATTCGACACGTTTTGACCATTGAAATACTTTGCAAGACCAGTAATCTACATGTATAACAATAACTTAACTTGGGATACTCATCAGCAGAAGTAGAAATGACCACACTGAAGCAACTTGCGACACATATTTTGACAGTAAGTGGCAACTTTGACTGTGGCATATGAATTTTAATTACATTTGGTTTGTTGGTTTGGTATCTGATGCATTTTTCCTGGAAATGAGTATCTTGGTGACCCTCACCTAACATTCCTGAACCAGTCTTGTATATGTTACCTAAGCATATTGCATCGAATTTTGACTTCTTTCTACAGAGGTAACAGCCACAGACTGGACCATTTCATAAGCTTATGGCTGCCATGAACTCATCTTTCGTGTCCAAGGCTTTTGTTTTCGTCGGTAGGTCATGCCACAATTTAATCATAATTAATGCTGAATTTTTGTGAACATCCTTGGGCTACAAGTTGTGCTTCGTATCTTTCAATTAAACTGTTAGCACACTTCGTTTTGAACACATACCCACTAGCTTCCAACTGCTTACAGCCCTTGGGTAGTTCTTCAAGCTCATAGACATTGTTTTCCATTAGTGACTTTATCTTCTTGTCCATGGCAGCACTCCAATCTCCCTCATTTCAACCTGACAATGCTTCCTTAACAGTTATTGGGTCACTCAGTTCATCATTTGGTCAATTTGTTACCTACTCTCCATAGACATTTGGAGGGTGTGTCTTTCCCCGTGACCTCCATAAGACCAGCTCTGGTTCATCAACAGTTTTCTTCTCATCACTCCAACACACCAACTGGACATATCCCTTGTTTACTTCTGTATTTGGCACACCCTGTGGTATACCCTGCTTTAATTTGCTAAAGATGACATCTCTACTGCAAAAAACTTTCTCTCGCTCCATATCAAAGCAAAATTGGCTGAACCCTTTTGTCTCGGTGCTGTAGCCCAGGAGAATACACTTTCGTAGTCTTGAATCTAATTTCTGTCTCTTATCTTTGTTAATGTGACTATATGCAAGACAACCAAACACTTGTAGATTCTCAAGATTTGCCTCCTTATTTCTCTGTGCCTCATAAGGTGTCATGTCAGGAACTGCCTTGGTTGGACTGTGATCACACAGATACACTGCTGTTGACAGCGTCTCTGCCCAGAATTTCTGTGGCAGATTCGCATCTGCCATCATTGATCGCATTGTTTCATTCTCTCTGACACTCCATCTTGCGATGTTTTTGGATCTGTCAACTCATGCTGATTACCTTCAGCTTTTAAATAACTAGTAAACTCTGCTGATGTATATTCACCTCCACTGTCAGTGCGAAGTGCCTTCAATGTGTGCCCTCTTGTATTTTCTACTAATCCTTTCCACTCTAGACAATACCGAAACACTTGGTCCTTGGTCCAGTATATAAACCCACGTGCAGCGGGTCTTGTCATCAATGAACATCAGGATATGTACTCAGCTCCAGTTAATGACTTTTCATTCATTTTTCCATATACATCACTGTGTACTAATCCAAGCAGTTCCCCAGCTCTCTTAGCATAATCTGTTGGAAACTGATTTTGATGCTGTTTGCCTTCAACACATGGTTCACAGAAGTTCAGTTGTTTTGTGGAGTCATAGTCAAAACCTGTCACTAATCCTTTGTTATCCAGTTTTCCTAATCTCTGTTTTCTCAGGTGACCATAGTGACCATGCCAGACATCCTCCTTGATGACTGAACCTTGGCTAACACATGTCTTTTGTTGATTAACACTTTCACAATCCAGGCAGTACAGACTTGTTCATCTCATTGCCGTGGCAATAATATGTTGCTCTACATCTAAAATAGAACAGCCAGTTTTGCTGAACTCTGTAGTTTCCCAGCTTTTGTTGCCTTTGATACATTAAACAAGTTATAAGACAGCATGGGCACATACAACACATCATGTAACTTGTACCTTTTGAGGTCTGAGTTTGGCAACCTCATATTCAACAGGATAATACCAGATCCCATTGCCTGTTAACCCCATTGCCATCTCCCAGTTTAACTTCCAGTAGTTGGTCCAGATTATTAACAGTTCAAGAAATGACTTGCTATCATTTTACATATGACATGTTGCACCTGAATCTACAATCCAGCTGTTCAGATGGGTGGTTGCATTAGCTGACAAAGCGTGCCTGACCAGTGGTCCTGCACACTCACTATCTGAATTATTGTGGTCCTTTCCCTTGTATTCTGCTGTTTTTGCCTTTTTCTCTATCTGACTGAAGTCATGCTCATTATTCGAGAGCTCTGTACAGTTAATTTTAACATGCCCAATCTTTCCACAGTGATGGCATCTAAAGGACCCTGTTTGTTTCTTTTGAGTTTGGCTGTCATGGCTGATTCACTGTTTGTATCTGCTTGTGCTCATTCTTTTCATTTCACCTCTTCAAACTTTTCAGTCATTATTTCCTTCCTTGGTACCTCTGCATTTGCTTCTAGTGCTGTTACCAATGTGTTGTAGGAATATGGCAAGCTTGCCAGCAACGTGACTACTTGATCTTCCTCCTGTGTTGGTGCCCCAGTGACTAACAGTTCTTAAAAGATCTAAGTCATCCGCTTTATGTGTTCCTTAAGGGGATTTACAGCTTTATGTTTCAGCACATTCCACCTCTGCCGCAATGATGATGATAGTTTGTGGGCCCAAGTTTTCCTTTCAAAATGATGTACTAGCTACTAGATCCACGGGATCCTCCCCCCCCCCGATACAGCAGCGATGGTTTTATTGTCAGACCAATGGCAGCCGTTGCCTTGTCTTTCCTACCTCTGAATTTTGCTGCACCAGCTGCTACAGTAGGAGCCTCCTCAGTTTTGTTGACTATCGATCACAAACATATCTTTCATCAGGGCCATCCTGCACAGCACCTTTCTCGTATATGTAGCATAATTTGACCCATTCAATGGTACAATTAGCACAGTGTTAGCGTCAGTTGTCATGGCCATTGTATGGTTTCATATGCACAGTCCAAAACCATTTCCTTCAAGTTCAAACAGAACAGTTAACTCAACAAATTCTCCAGGAAAATGTCCTTAACATGTTATTTTTTAGAGTACAGGAGTACTATTTTTTCTCTAATGTTAGAACATACATGTACATTTTTTGAGAATATGCATAGCCCTCCCCACTTCCTCCCCCTTCCACTTGTATCTAATGGTTGGTATTTGAATGTGCATCTTTTTCAGATGAATTTACTTGTGAGAGAGCTTGGTTGAGGCAGGCTAGGTGATACATAGCTGATATTATAGGATTCATGTAGCTGAACTTATAGGATGGGTTTAAGTACTGTTATTTTTACATGTATTAAGTCTGTCAACTGCTCATTATGAATAAGTGGTTGTGCAATGAAATAATTATTGCTTACCTTGACCAAAGATCAATGACATCTAAGATCCTGATAGTCATTTGTTCAGTACAGCATTTTTTGACATTTTAAGCTCAGTTGACTCCTCAGTCAGCTGAGCTAGTGGATGGGCAGCAATCTGTCATACAAGTCCTTCTGTTGTACATTCACAATGTCATTGTGACTTTTGACAGATTGTGACCCAGATCAACAGGGATGTATATCTGTCTGTTGCATTGTTCATTCTTTGTATTATCATGAACTACTTCAGACTCATGTACATGAACAAATTCATATGAAGTTATCAGCACATATATTTAAGTACGAGATATGCTATTAACATTGCAAACTTGCAGCATAATGCATGTCAGCTATGAATTTTGAGTCTTACTTAACTGAATGAAGATTTAATATGCATGAGCCAGCATACCGGCACACAGGTATATCTGTTGAATATGTATAAATTTGTCTCAAGGAGTCAAATTTCCTGCAACACTTCCATGCCATCATCAGCACCCAAAACCTGTCAACCAAATTCCATACTCTCCGTGTCCTTTGCTGTCACTGCCTACCTTGAAAATACATGTATCAATAATAATAATAATAATAATAATAATAATAATAATAATAATAATAATAATAATAATAATAATAATAATAATAATAATAATAACAACAACAACAAAACAACAACAATAATAATAATAATAATACACAGACACTGATTTTTTAAATTTAATTTTTGTTTTTAATGGTATCAAAAATGTTCAACATATAATTTTTGAAGAAGGCTATACCTACCTGGATCATACCAGGATGTGTATCCTTGATAGCAGCTTATTGTCTCAGCTTAATATGAACATGACAACCCACATGAATGCTGGGTGTTCTGCAAAGATTAGAAGGTTTTTTGTTTGTTTGTTTTTGTTTGTTACTTTTCTGGTCTTAACTCTAGGAGCTTAACATTCCATCATCAGACTGGGGTTGCCTGGGGGACAAACCTCTTGTCATCCAAAGGGTTGCTGCAGCAAGAGGATGCCAAATGGGGATCCTTGTCTTTTAATGTGTGCATGTATGTTTACAAAATTGTTTGCTGACGTCACCACTGGTGACAGCACCAGTCAAATCCAAGCCTTAGGTGTGGCATCTGCCAACTGCATTCCACATTGTGCTCAAGTTACACACATACAAGTTTCTGTGGCTTGTTTCTGGGATCCTTGTCTTATATTCTGAGACAAAATACTCCATTTGCGTACTGCCAGTCTGGGATAACAGTATGCAAATCCCCATAAGTTCTTTATTGGCAGAATTGCCACCAGAAGGCTCTAGTGGCTACTTGCAAAAGAGCATCTTGATCTGCAACACTGTGGACTTTGGATAAAGCAAAAAAAATAAATAAATAAAGGGGGGGGGGGGCATGTAACCCAAAGCTTCAATATGTGGACTGTTACATATGACCACATGCATTGAGACCTGCCTTCAATGGTAAAGTTATGGTGGGCATGTAGGATCCTAACCTTGAGTCCCATATGCACGATGTTAGCTGGCAAAATGTCTTGCATATAAACAACATTTTTAAAGTCTCAGTTTCTTGTGTCATGGGGTGGTATGATGTCTGTGTGTCCTTTTGGTTTTGTTTGCTTTTGTTTTTGTTTTCAGTTACACTTGATGTGTCTGTATTGCATGGATTTGTTTCTGTTACCCTGTGAGGGGTATCTGTAGAGTCTGGAGGGATAGCTGATGAATGATTGCACCAGTAAATCCTTGAGGTTGGTTGGTCAGCTGTAAGCCAAAATAAACTTAGTCCTTCAGAATGGAAACTTGTGAAAGCTTCTAATGCATGTGTCTCACTTGTCTTTTATTGTTTTCTTTAATGTGTGTATTGTTGGAACGTTGGGTGATACCTCAGGATCAAGGACAGTTTGCTTTGTTGTAGTTCAATGTCTGTATGTTTTTGCAGCTGTCTTGCAGAGGTACATGCCCAGCTAGAGTAACATTTTTGTCTCGCCAGCGTTAGCTGTTTGCGAGACTAAGCTGTCACTTTCCGGACGTCCGTCCGTCCGTCCGTCCGTCAGTCCGTCCGTCCGTCCGTCAACCAAAAACTTCGGAGTAGCATTATTTCACTAACTAGATCAGATAGGGCTGTCATACTTGGGTGGATGATTGATTGTAATCATCACTAGAGATGTGGGCCATCAATGTTACACTTCATTGATTACTTCTTGCTTCATTGAGCATTGGAGAAAAACTTCGGAGTGGCATTATTTCAGTAACTAGACTACATAGGCCTTTCATATTTGGGTACATGATTTAATGTAATAATCCCTAGAGATGAGGGTCATCACTGTCACACTTCATTGATTCCTTCATGCTTGATTGAGCATTGGAGAAAAACTTCGGAGGGGCATTATTTCAGTAACTACACTACATAGGCCTTTCATATTTGAGTGGAAGATTTATTGTAATCATCCCTAGAGACGAGGGTCATCACTGTCACACTTCATTGATTACTTCATGCTTGATTGAGCATTGGAGAAAAACTTCGGAGTGGCATTATTTCAGTAAGTAGACTACATAGGCCTTTCATATTTGGGTACATGATTTAATGTAATCATCCCTAGAGATGAGGGTCATCACTGTCACACTTCATTGATTACTTCATGCTTGATTGAGCATTGGAGAAAAACTTCGGAGTGGCATTATTTCAGTAACTAGACTACCTAGGCCTTTCATATTTGGGTGGATGATTCATTGTAATCATCCCTAGAGATGAGGGTCATCACTGTCACACTTAGAAGCTTCAGAAGCCTGTTGAAATTGGATGACCTCAACTGATTTCAACGACCTAAATGTATTTTCATGGGTGAAATGCAAAACGTGGCGTTACCACTGCAACTTTTGACAAATTCAAGCCAAGTTTACCAAACTTACACCACCTTTGCTTCTTAGGAAAGCTTTAGAAGTCTATTGAAAGTGGGTGGCCTTGATGTATTTTTGACCTACTTTGGAGGTCAGATGCATTGCATCCTCGAATGTACAATGCTGTTCATGGCCAAGAGTCAAACCAAGTTCACCAAATTTATACTAGCTTTGCATCTTACAAAACATCAGAAATCTCTTGAAAGTGGATGACTTTGACCTACTTTTGACTCGACAAATCTTATTTTCCTTGTGTGTCTTGGGTATAGTTGATTGTAGGTCCCTAGTTACTATTTAACATGAATAGCAAAGTACCTATGCTTTATTTTTGGTGTTCTTAAATTTATCTTGAAGTATCCTTTGAAGGTCAAACTTAGGTAACTGAACATATGAAGTCATGTTGGCCAAGGGGTATTAAGTGCTTTACATGACATCTATCACTACGAAGCTTGAAACTGGCATGTCAAGCTCTGATTTGTATTAAGATGTTATATACTTTATTGGCCATTTTGTTTAAAAAAAAAAAAAAAAAAAAAGTGGTATATTCTGAGTAAATATATTGAGATTTACTTGATACATTCAACATCTACTAAATACCATTATAATGTTTGGTCTTACAATTACATTGCTACTGAATGCTGGCGAGACATTCATGCCCCCTGGGCATGGCTCTGGTCTTAACTGACTTGGAAAGATGGCATCTCGCAGCATATGTTATTGGAAATCTTGCATGTAAAGGAAATTTTTGAAGTCTTAGTTTCTTATGCCACTGGATGGTATGTTGGCTGTGTGTGTTTTTTGTTTGTTTTTGTTATAAGCTACATGTACACCTGGTGTGTATCAGAAGCGACCTTATGAAAGCTTCAAATACATTTGTCTCAGTTGTCTTTTATTGTTTTCTTTAATGTGTGTATTGTTGAAATATTGGGTGATACCTCGTGATCAAGAGCAGTTTGCTTTGTTGTAGTTCAATGTATGTTTTTGCAGCTGTCTTGCAGAGGTACATGCCCAGCTAGAGTAACATTTTTTTTACTGACTTGGAAAGATGGCATCTCGCAGCATATATATTTTTGGAAATCTTGCATGTAAAGGAAATTTTTGAAGTCTTAGTTTCTTGTGCCACTGGATGGTATGTTGGCTGTGTGTGTTTTTTGTTTGTTTTTTGTTGTAAGCTACACCTGGTGTGTGTTGTTTCAGGAGAGTATCCACCATATCTGGTATTGCATGGATTTGTTTCTGTTACCCTGTGAGGGGTATCTGTAGAGTCTGGAGGGATAGCTGATGCATGATTACACCAGTAAATCTGTGAGGTTGGTTGGTCAGCTGTAAGCCAAAATAAACTTAGTCATTCAGAATGGGAATTTGTGAAAGCTTCTAATGCATGTGTCTCACTTGTCCTTTATTGTTTTCTTTAATGTGTGTATTGTTTATTGATACCTCGGGATCAAGAACAGTTTGTTTCAGTTCATTCTCTCTATTTTTATGGCTCTGTCTTGCAGAGGTACATGCCCAGCTAGAATAACATTTTCTCTACTAACTTGGAGGGATAGCATCTCACAGCATGTATTATTGAAAATTTTATATATAAATGGAATTTTTAAAGTCTTAGTTTCTTGTGCAGGTTCTTGTTGCCAGTGTAAGTTGTTGTGGTAGAGTACTCAAGCCCCAAAGACTCAAGATATCATGTATGGCTGCATGGTTTCTGTTGAATGTGGTCTCTGTTGTTGTGCAACAGTGTCTGTTACAAGATGACTAACAACGTTGAGGCCACTGTGTTGAGAGCGCGTAATTTTATTAACATTAGATGGCAGTAGTGTACAACATGTAAGACAAGACCAGTTGATAACTATTGAAACATTCAATGTCAATATTGAACACACAATCCATATTGCCCCCCCCCCCCTCACTAAGCTTGTTGTGTGCTTATCCCCTTTCCTCTCCAGTAAAAAGGAACAGAACCAGTCTTTGCTACAGTAGCTGTGTGGTGGGCTGGGTGTTCTGCAAAGATTAGAAGTTTTTTTTTTGTAACTTTTCTGGTCTTAAAGCTGGCGGCTTAAGGTTCCATCGTTAGACTGGGGGTTGCCTGGGTGGCAAACCTCTTGTCATCCAAAGAGTTGCTGCATCAAGAGGATGCCAAATGGGGATCCTTGTCTTTTAATATGTGCATGTACATGTTTACAAAGTTATTTGCTGAAGTCACCACTGGTGGCAGCACCAGTCAAATCAAAGCCTTGGGTGTGGCATCTGCCAACTGCATTCCACATTGTGCTTAAAGTTACACACATACAAGTTGGTGTGGTTTGCCCAGCCAAAGTGGTGCAAAGCATATTTTACTCCCAAAACCAAAATTTCACTTTGTAGGACTTCTAGATAAATCCCTTTTTTTTAGCTCAATGGTCACTCAAATATATCATTTTATTACAAAAGGGCCTGTTTGCCCATGGAACCAAAGTTTCACTTGCATTTCACAAATCAAGATCGTGGGACCTGTTAAGAATTTGCCTGGTCCACTTAAAATACAAATAATGAACCACAAAACTGTTCAAGTTACCAAGTTTTGCTCAACAGTTAATACATGGTGCACCAATGGAACTCCAATGCACAATTCAGAACAATTACGTGTTTTCAGGATGGAACATGAAAATTAGAAAAAATATTTGCAAAAAGTTAAATATCACTTACAGAGACCTTTAAACTGGAGATAAATACAATAATGGTGAAAATAGTGGTGACTATTGTCAAGACTACCACTTACATGCAAAGATGAGAAGAGTTTTTGTAACTTTTGTGGTCCTAAAGCTGGGCGCTTCAGGTTCTTTTGTTAGACTGGGGGATACCTGGAAGCAAAGCTCTTGTCATTCAAAGGGTTGCTGCAGCAAGAGAATGCCAAATGGGGATCTTTGTATCCTAAGACATAATGTACTAAGACAAAATACTCCGTGTGCATGCTGCCAGTCTAGGATTACAGAATGGAAATCTCCATAACTTCTTTATCGGCAGAACTGCCACTAGAGGGCTCAGGTGGCTACCCCCAAGAAAGCATCTTACTCTGCAACACTGGACTTTGGACTTAGCAAATAAAAAAAAAAAAGTTCATGTACCTCAAAAATGCAACGTAACAGCTGGTTACACATGGCCACATACATTGAGACCTGCATTCAATGGGAAAGCTAGGGTGGACATGTGGGGTCCTAACCTTCAGTGATAAGTCCCATATGCATGATGTTGCCTGGCAAAAATATATGTCTTACATGTAAATGACATTTTTAAAGTCTCGGTTTCTTGTGCCACTGCATGGTATGCTGTCTGTGTGTCCTCTTTTGTTTTTGTTTTAAGCTACTCCTGATGTGTCTGTTTTGGGAGAGTATCAGTGATATTTGGTATTGCATGGATTTGTTTGTGTTACCCTGTGATGGATATCTGTTGAGTATGGAGGGATTTATAACTAATGCATGATTCCACCAGTAAATCTTTGAGGTTTGTTGGACAGCTGTAAGCCAAAAATAAACTTAGTCTATCAGAATGAGACCTTATGAACGCTTCAAATGTATGTGTCTCACTTGTCCTTTATTGTTTTTTCTTTTCTTTTCTTTTTTTTTTTTTTTTTTTTGTTTAATGTGTGTATTGTTGGAAGATACCTTGGGATCAAGAACAGTTTGCTTTGTTGTATTTCATTCTCTATGCTTTTGCGGCTGTTTCACAGAGGTACATGCCCAGCTAGAGTCACATTTCACATGATATATCGTATATTATTGGAAATCTGACATGTAAATGAAATTTTTGAAGCCTTAGTTTCTTGTACCACTGGATGGTTTGTTGGCTGTGGGTCTTTTTTGTCTATTTGTTGTTTTTGTTGTAAGCTACACCTGATGTGTCTGTTTTGGGAGGGTATCCACAATATTTAGTTTTGCATGGATTTGTTTGTGTTACCCTGTGATGGGTATCTGTTGAGTATAGAGGGATAGCTAATGCATGATTCCACAAGTAAATCTTTGAGGTTGGTTGGTCAGCTGTAAACCAGAATAAACTTAGTCTATCAGAATGGGACCTTATCAAAGCTTCAAATGTATGTGTCTCACTTGTCCTTTTTTTTTTTTAATGTGTGTATTGTTAGAATGTTGGGTGATACCTTGGGATCAAGAACAGTTTGCTTTGTTGGATTTCATTCTCTATGCTTTTGCGGCTGTTTCACAGAGGTACATGCCCAGCTAGAGTAACATTTTCTTTACTGACTTGGAGGGATAGCATCTCACAGCATGTATTATTGGAGATCTTACATTTAAATTAAATTTTTGAAGTCTTAGTTTCTTGTACCACTGGATGGTTTGTTGGCTGTGTGTCCTTTAGTTTTGTTTGTTTTTGTGTTTTGGGAGAGTATCCACAATATCTGGTATTGCATGGATTTGTTTGTGTTACCCTGTGATGGGTATCTGTTGAGTATGGAGGGATAGCTAATGTATGATTCCAACAGTAAATCCTTGAGATTGGTTGGCCAGTTGTAAACCAAAATAAACTTAGTCTATCAGAATGGGACTTTCTGAAAGCTTCAAATGTATGTGTCTCTTTATTGTTTTCTTTAATGTCTGTATTTTTGGAATGTTGGGTGATACCTCGGGACCAAGAACAGTTTGCTTTGATTCAGATCATTCTCTCTGTTTTTGTGGCTCTGTCTTGCAGAGGTACATGCCCAGCTAGAGTAACATTTTCTCTACTAACCTTGGAGGGACAGCATCTCACAGCATGTATTATTGGAAATTTTGCATGTAAATGGATTTTTTGAAGTCTTGTGAAGATTCTTTTGTAAGTTTACCAAAAGGTCCTGTTGTTTTCCATGCAGAGTTTTGGATGTGCAGATCAGAAATGCAAACACCTGTATGTACATTGTACAGTTGTATGTGTATCTGTGGGTTTGCTGTACATAGAGGTACAGTTTGTCATTATCGTCAAGTTGAACAAGTGTGTCCAAGGATGGAAATTTGATATGAAGAAATTTCATTGTGAATTTATTTGTATCATGGCAAGAATTTAAGTGATCAAGTGACAAATTATAGAGTTTATCCCGCAAAGTCCAAATATACGTTACAAATATCATCAATAAATTGAGACCAAACCTGTAGGGAAGAGCTAGTCATGAAAAGAATAACATAAGATGCCCTGGCCAACAAATGGCTATGCCATATAATAGCCAATAAATAAAGATCACCATTGAATTGAAACATGTTTTGGTAGAGTACTTAAGAAAGACACAAGATATCATTTATGGCTGCGTGTTTGTCTGTTGTGCAATGGAGTCTTTTACAAGATGACTTACAATGTTGAGGCCACTGCTTTGAGAGCGCTTTATTTTGCTAACATTAGTTGGCAATAGTGTACCACATGTAAGACAAGACTTAACTATTGAAGCATTCAATGTCAATATTGAACACACAATCCATGTCGTCCCCCTTACTGAGCTTTTTGTCTGGTTATATGGTCTCCGTTCCTTCTAGTTAAAAGGATCATAAGGCTTGGAAGCTTTGAATGAGGTCCATTGTTCATGCACAGAATTGTTTAATCAGTCAGCAGTCATTAAAGTCTGCGTATTTAATATTAAGATTGTATGGAAGGATGTTTAGTAAATGAGTGACTACATATTTTAGCACTATAGGAAATTATTTCGGACCATTAATGTTCATCATTGACTTGAACTGATATTGTCTGACTAGTAATAAAATGTTCTGTTGTATCCTTATGCTTATGCATGAACTTTGCTTTTTCTTTTTAATTGTTTCTTTAGCACTATCTTTAAAAATTATGCTCATATCAAAGATGCATCTGGATGGTCTGCTGTGTATCTGCAGTTAAACTCACTGCCAAGTTTGGCATATTGTTCATGCATCTGTCGTCTGTACTTAGTGGATTATTCACAGATGTGGCCTTCACCTGGTCACTATTCACTGCATGTGTTTTGTTAAATTTTGTGCATTTGTCTCATTATGTGAGTTGTTCACATGATCTGGTATAGTAGGTCCTAGTGTTGTCAGTTTGGGGCTTTCCTTTGTCTCTTTTATGTGTTTCCTGGTTTGTCGATGGACCCCCTTATCAGTACTGGTACTGACCAAATAGGGTCTCCGCTGTCCAGTTTTGGCAATTACTGTTGCAGGTATGCCATCCCGTGTCTTTATGTGTGGCATACCCACCCACCCTCTTTCAACTGTGGATAGGGTGTTCTTACAGCTGTCATAAGCTTATTTTTGTTTGCTGGTTTTGTCTGGTAATGCATTATACAGAGTAACAGTTATTGGTTTAGGCATGAGCTGTATTTGTGTGGTCCGTACAGTGGTTTTGGTTCTGTGTGTGTCCCTTTAATACTTGAGTTGCACTGCCAAGTTTGTCATGAGGCATGTTCATGCCACTCTAACCTTGTTAATTGGATGTCAGACTTACCCTTTTTACACTCTATCATCATATGTTTTACAATCTTAACTTGTCTTTCTGCAAATCCATTGCTTTGTGGCTATAGTGGTAATGAAGTCACATGTATAAAATACTGCTCCTTTGTATTTTAATTTCTTCACTTGAAATTTGCCCAGCATTATCTGTGGTTAAAGTGTAAAGTATCCCGTGTCTTACAAATTGTTTTTTCATCTGTTCTATTACTACTTGTCCATTCATGCCTGGCCAACTGAATATAAGTCTCACTCAACTTGAAGTCTTTTCTTGCCCCATATGTGGCCTGTGGATCTCAGTTGGCATGTCCTTTCTCACTGCATGTGATACAACCAGTCTTTCTCCTCTAAGCACAAATCCATCATATACACAAAATTCATACCGTACTGTCCAATAAGGGTGGATTTCCTCTGCCACATGTTTTTTTGTCTCTGGCCAGCCCTTTGCTATGTGCTTTATAAATAGTTGCAGTGTGGAATCTCTGTCCATTCTAGAAGTTGCTGCAGTATGGTGTTGCTGATAGGTATGTGTTCTAATATGTGAACAAGTAGGTCACTGTCACTGTTAGATAGTACGACATTGTCCTGTGGTGTCCGGCTGAATGAGTTGGCTATTGCTAAGGTTTTGCCTGGCTTCCAGATAACAGTGAAATTATATTTCTGTTCTTTCAGCATAAGTCTTTGAATCCTGGGCAGTACTGCAGCTGGTGGCTTCTTGTATATGCGTTTGATTGGCCAATGGTCAGTTTTGACAGTCAAATCATTTTGGCCTTCATGGAAGCATTTACATCCGCATTATATTGAGAGCATCTCTTTTTCTATTTGTGAGTACCCAGTCTCTGTGTTTGTCAGTCTTCACAATACATAGCCACTGGGCGGTCATTTTGATTTATGCATGCCTCAAGGCCTTGCGTATACTTGCATGTATACAGATACTGTCACAGGTTCTATGTGACTGTAGTATTGGAATGCTGGGGCTCGTGTCAAGGTGCCTTGGAGGGCTTTAAATGCCGAGTCATGTTGGTTGGTCCAGATCCACTCATCTTTTTCCATTAATTGTGTTTAAATGGCATAATAGTTTTGTCGTTTTTGGAAGCATGTAGGATGAACTTCACCTTTTAGGTGATCATCCCTAGGAATCTGGCTAATTCTTTGTTTCTGGGAGTCAAGTACCTTTGTATGGCTTCCACCTTGGTGGGGTACGTCTGTCTTTATATCTCTTGCATGAGTACATGACCCATGTATTTCGTCTGTGTAACACCAATCTCACATTTGTCACAGTTTGATTTGAGATTGTGCTTTCTGGCCCATTGCAGGGCTGGTAGCACCCTTTCGTCATGCTCCTTTTTGTCTCGGCCACTTATGAGCACATCCTATGGTAGGACCTGCACTCCCAGTATTCCGCTGAATACTTGGTTTGCTGCATGTTGCCAAATTTCTCTGGCTGAACATGTGCCAAAGGGCATATAAGTGCAGGAATGTGCATTGGCTGTATGGTGTATCACTAACAAATCTCTGCTGTTCAGAGTAATTTTCACCTGATAGAAGGCTTGGCTTGAATATAATCAACTCAATATATTAGCACGTACCTTCCAAGTTCACTGCAATTTCCTCTACCGTCTTGGTAGGATAATGCGGTAGTGTGGCAGTTCTGGGGCTCGTGTCAAGGTGTCTTAATCATTTATTCAAGTCCCTTAGGTCTGGGCAGACCTGCAAATATCCATAGGATTTTTCTGCAATACTCACTGAATTTACCCATTCTGTTGCATGTTCAACTGGCTGTAACACTTCCTGTTCACACAGATTATCTAGGGCTTAATTTAGTTTGCTTCTTTGGGCATGAGGTATGTGTCATGGTGGGTGTACTACAGGCATAGCATCTGGTATAAGCCTGATTTCATACTCCCCAGGTAAACAACCTAGGCCTTGAAACTCATCCAGATATAATTCTTTCATAACGTTTTACACATTGTGTGATGACTCATGCAGCCACGTCTGTGTTCAGGCTGTACATGTACAGTTGGTCTACTAACTTAAGCTCCATGCATGTTGGCAGTCCCAGCACTCGGGTAACATGAGCATTGATGATATGAAATTCAACTGGATTCTCTGAAGCTGTTTTTGTGTTCTGTGATCAATATGCACTTGCCAACTAGCTTTAGAGCCAGACAGAAGTAGCCAATCAGTTTGTGTTCTGTGATCATTGTGCACTAGCCCTCTGGCTTAGAGCTGTGTTGAAGAAGCCTTGTTTCGAGCTGTGCATCTTGTCATTTATTTTTCTGCATGCATGATTTTCTCAAGTAAGTGTTTTGGCAGGGTATTTGTTCCACTACCAATGTCTATTTTTAAAGTTACAGGCACGTAATTTATGAAGAGTCTGATTTTCCCCTCAGTTTGTTTAATTTAGATTCACTTTGTGCCTGTACATGTCTCAATGGATTCCATCACCAAATGTTCAAAGTCATCACATTGGTCTTGTACCAGCTAGGTTGTCTTCAGTTCCTAGGTCATAAGTTGCTTCTGTCGAGTGTACTTATCCACCTTGACAACAGCTTGCAATGTGATTATATCCTTGGCAGACTCTGTGCTGTTGATTTCTTTCGGGGCAGTGCCCCGAATATTGTGTCTGGTGTAGCCATGTGCACATTTTCCACAGAGGTTCCTTAACCCATGAGGTCGACTATCTGGTGCTTGGTTAGTTTAGCCACGTCCACAACACCATGTCCCCGGCCTTGACCTCTGCTCCTGCAACCTGTTTGGTGTGAATTGGGATTACTGTGTGGTGTCCTGGTTAATGTGTGTCTCATTACTGTCATTGGCACCTTCTGGCATGCCGTCCTTATCTCTGAAAGTCTTTCTGTCTATTTTTCATAATGTCAGAAGGTGAACACAGTTCTGTTGCCTTTTCCAGCTTAGGCCATTTGAGGCTGACTCTTCTATTAATATATCTGTTGGAGCTTCCCTTCCAGATCATATACACCTGCAAGTTCTTGGTCCCATATTGCTTTGCTTTCCTCTTTGCTAGCAATTCTGCAATCTACTAGCTGCCAGTTTACGCAGTTCAGGAATGTGCTTGGCGGTTGACTCACCTTCAGCTTGCTTTATGATCTCAGTGAGATGATTCATGCTCTCCGAGTCTTTTGGTAAACAATAGTCTGCAAACTTCTGCATTACAATGTCAATTTTGCGCCAGTCTGCCTCCATTTCCCACGTGTATGTACCGTAAACTTTGCAGCCTTAATTCACGTTTTATGGTATTACTTTCTGGTTTTTTTGGTTGCCTTGTCCTCAAGTTAAGCCAACTACTGGCACTTTTTGGTCCAAACTGGGCTGGTTCTGGCAGCAGCCACCTGGCCCTGTACCAACATACGGCAATTTCTGACACCACATTATACAATGATGACAAAGTTGAGGCCATTATGTTCAGAGCGCTTCATTTATAGTTAACATTACATGGCAATAGTGTACAATATACAAGACAAGACTAGTTGATTATCGAGACATTCAATATCAATATTGCATACACGATCCATGCTTATTGCTGTTGGTCTCAAGCTTCTAGTATGGGCATGTTGGTAGAAAAGGCACCAACCATGCAAAGGGGGCTATAAATTGCTACCTCATACAGAGGGGGAGCGGTACTGTCTTGGTGACAGAATTACTATCTCTTATATATAGCAGGAAATTTTGGTACCAGGGGTCATAGGAAAAAGGTCTATTAGTCTTGGTATTTATTTTTCTATTGGACGGTCATTTGAACCCAAATTGGTGAACCAAGTTGTGGTACAATGCTCTTGTTTATCTTGGATAGATTGTAGAAGCATGTAGTAACATTGTGTAGCTTGTGGTTACTCGATCCACATACAGGGCTCAGATGTTACCTTTAAAGTGGATTTATTTCCTATGTCTCATGGGCTACTCACAACCATTCATTTTTGGAAATGTTGGAGTTGGATATTTTTCACACCTGGAAAACTTGGGAAAAAAAATATTTTCTGGTTTAAAAATTCATAAGTCCTTGAATTTGTAATTGGTAAGGATGTCAAGTTAAATGTGCAGCTTGTTTTGCAAATTGAAAATTTGCCTTCATTATAACCAGCAAACTTTGTTTGTTATGGTTCAATTGTCATTGTCAATATGTGGCTCTTTGCATCAATTGGACCTTACTGAAAAATGCCACTTTACTTCATTTAACATAAGGTTAGTTATATGGGCATTTTAAATCGGAAAAAGTCAGTAGAATGGGTGATTTGTGCACACATGAGTCTTTGAGAACTATGTTGATTGGGGACTGTAAAAAAATCCTGAACTGCAGTCTTTCTTAGCAAGCACAAACCCTGGCGTATTTCAAAGATGCACCCCAGACTTCCTGCCCCCCCCCCCCCCCAAAAAAAAAACCAAAAAAAACCAAAAAAAAAAAACAAAAAAAAACAAACATGAATAGAGAACAATATCACTGCTGTTATTCAATATGATTATGTAATTCCACATGTACATGAGTTCTGCAATACCTACCTGTTTGTGAGATATTGATTAATAAATATTCTTATAACTTAAAGGTCAGTATTTTCACCTGGTGCAGCAGGTTTCTCAAAATACCTGTAAGATCCCTTTATATGTGACAGTAGGATTGTGTTAAAGTACATGCCAATTCAAGTGGGTGGTGTGCATGCAGATATAGCAAAGACTAAGTTGAACATTGGAGTATATTTATCAATGCAGAGCATGTGAATGGTTTATTTGAAAGAAATACTCTGTCAAAACTAGAATTATGGACAAAAATACGTAAAATACACACACAAAATATTGATCATTAACAAAATACAATATACTTAAGACTTTGGTCAGTTTATATTATGATTCACTTTGAGGATCGTAAGATTTAACTGTTGATTATGTTATTTATGTTTTGTAGAAATTCAATGATCAAAGTGGTGTCTTGAACACCCTCTGAGAGCCTATGTTAACTGATCTTGGTGTGAAATTCTGTTTCCATTCTTCTCTTCCTATTTGCAGTAAAAGAAAATGTTTTAAAGCTCATGCCTTTTCATGGCAAATTTACTTGATTTGCATAGCTGGCTGGTTTATCCATTACTCACATAGTTTGCATGGGGATTGTTTCCTGTAGGCAAATGCAAATTTCTACAGGCTTATCCATGCACAACAAGCAGCTAATTTACTGGTAACCAGTTATTTTATATGTTTTACTGGTAATCAGTGGCAATTCTACTGCCTGAGTACATGTGTTTAGAAAGTTTGAGCACAGGACTGTCACAGTCCTCTTGCTGATGGGGTCCACACACTTATGCCTGCATTTTTACTTGAGCATGTTGAGTAGACTTGTCACTTAGCTGATTTTTTTAGGATGGTCTGTCATCTGACGTATGTCACACGTCTATTGTCTGTCCATCATCCATCATTCTGTCAAATTTACAGATCTGAATTTTGCTTTCAAACTTGTCAAACATGATGGGGACATACATTGGATGTATCTTGAGCAAATTCATCCAAAAGATAACAGTCCACTTACTTTTATTCTTGTCTTCTGTGTGTATAAAATGTTTGGTTCATCTTTGGAGGAATCTCTTGAATTTTCAAATGTTTTCTCCTCTGAAACCATGTGGCCATTTACGCAAATTGCGGATGAATGCTTCTAGACATTTTTTGTTTGTTTTTTTTTGTTCAGCTGGTGCATGGGCTGTGAGTGTTTGCTCTGCTGAGCAAAGGTTATAAAATCTGTCTGCATTGGTCATCTTTATGCTCCTTGGACAAAATGACTTCTTTTTGCTGCATGGTTGCTTTGATTTTTCACACAAATGTGCTCTAGGTACATGTAGGTCTTTATCAAGTTTTCAAAGGAGATGATGATGATGCAATATTTTTTCTATTGTACAGCAGTGTTTTCATTCTTTTTCCTCCTCCTCCTCCTCCTCCTCCTCCTCCTCCTCCTCCTCCTCATGTGCTGAGGATATTTTTTACTTCTTATGCAGAACAGCTGAACAGAATTGTTTGAAATTTTGTCAGTCAGAATAAAATCTGACTAATCAGGCTAATTATACAGGTGATGTAGATATGTGAAAATGTAAAAGATACTTTAATATGATTGTAAAGTTATGAGATATTATACTTTGGTGCAATGTGTCCTCAGTAAGTGTTGCTACAGCATAAGGAATACATTACATGCATTGCAATGTTGCCAAAATCTGTCTATATGTAAAGCTTTGTTTTTGCATAGAGGTTTTCCCCAGGTGAACTGTCACCAAATTTATTAAGAACAATAACATACATACAGCACTTCATCCAACTTGTCATTGTGTTCCTGTTCATTTTCAGCACTGATCAAAATATCATCAAAAAACCAACGTGTTTTATCTATTCCTTGAAGAATTTGGTCCATGACACGCTGAAATATGTTGGGCGCTGTGGAAATTCCAAAGCAAAGTCTCTGGTATTGAAACAAGCCTTTGTGAGTGTTGATAGTCAAGTACTGCTTGGAACTATCAGTGACGTCCAACTGCAGATAGGCCAATGACAAGTCAATTTTACTTGATATAGTTTCCCTCCAGCTAAAGAAGCAAACAAGTCCTCCGCTGTTGGTAACAGATTTGTCTCATCTTCAATAATTCTATAGACAGAGACCTTGAAGTCTCAACAAATACAAACTGAGTTGTCTGCTTTCGGAATGCTTACAATAGGCAAAGACCAATCAGTGCGGTTTACCTTGACAATTATGCCTTCACTGACAAGTCTATTAAGCTCTTTTTCCACTCGCTCTTTCAAGGCATATGGCACTGGTCTTGGTTTGTGGAAAATAGGTTTACTGTCTTTCTTCCCCCGAATATCCGCCTTGAAATGTTTCATCGTACCAATACCACTTTAAAACATGGCTTCATGCTTCTCTGACACTTCCTCTAATGTCTTGGGATTCTTTTCTATCACCCTGAAGATTTTTTCCGAGTTTAATTTAATTTCTCGTATCCAGTCTCTGCCAAGCAGAGGTACATTATTTCCTTTAGCTACAATTAGCAACAAGTGTCTTTCTTGGCCTTCATAGCACGCATTCACTTTCATTTCCTCAATAACTGGAATAGAATTCGCTGAGTAACTTTTCAGATATACTCTTAAAGGTGTTAACTGTTTATTGGGAAAATGTTGATTGTATATAGTCTCTAGAAGTGTAGTTACATTGGCACCCGTGTCTACTGTGAATGTAATTTCTTTCCCTTCGACACTTGGTTTGAGCTGACTATATCATCTTTATCTGAAGTTCCTTCTGTAGCATTAACAGTTTCCACATAGTACAATATATCTTCTGATATATCACCAGGCTATTCATAATCACACTCACTCTCACAGACATAATGAGCCTTTTTGTGACTTTTTTGTTTCTGATGAACTGTGTTACCTGGGTTTTGTTTAGGTGATTTTCCCACGGGTGCGCCACCTGTGGTTTGTCTACCATTATTTTGCTGTCCTGTGAAGCATGCTGACGCTATATATCCGTTGCGATTGGGCTTATAACACCGATCGTTCCTAAACTTGCATAGTTTGGGGTCAAGTCTACCATTACAACGGTGACACATCTTGTTTCCACCAGAACCTGGGGCAGGACTCTGTTTGTGAAACTGTCTTTGTACTCTGTTAACCTGTTGGGTGCCAGTAGCCCCTTCTGGTACACAAAGTACCAGTCCTTTCCTGCGCAATCAGTCATTAACTTGGTCTTAATGAACTTGTTTCGTAGTCCCATACAAAATGTTTTCTTCAGGGCTTCTTTCAGGTTAGTGCCATAATTACAGTAACGGCTCATCTTCATCAACTCCAACACATAATCTGCAATAGACTGGTTGGGCTTTTGCTTACATGTATGGAAAGCATCTCTCTCCCCCTCCTCAGTTCTTACAGTTTTGCAGTAAGCATCACATAACTTTGTTAAATGTTCATATGTTTTGCTGTCAACTTCCTCAGGGATGCGCAAATTTACTAGGGCTTCAAACTCTGTCGGATCTACTATTGCTAGAAATGTTCTTACTTTTTCAGTGGCCTCAATTTTGTTGATGTCCATCCAGATTTCTGCGCGTGTTTTGTAATTCACCCACTTCTCCTGTGACGTATCAAAATTGGGGATACTGCCAATCCACTGGCGGGCAGCCATAATTTACAATGTCCTTGACCTTTCTGTTTCTGTCGGATTGCCAATTGAGGTGAGGTCTCACACGTGGGATGTGATAAAGACACTGGAGTCTGGACCTGGCAACTTTGATATTGCCTAAAAACCGTCAACTAGAGACATCTGGTGGTCAATAGTAAAACTATGTATAGTTAAATAATGCAACAATAGTATCGAACTTTTGGTCAGCACCAATGCAGTACATGTATACAGCAGTACAGTCTGCTCTGGCAAAAGCAGCAGATCCTCTTGTAAAGATTTTTTTCTTTTTTCTTTTGTGCTTTGTGAAGTTTTACTCCCAAACCACATACAGTATAATCTCGTCAAGCTTTTAAGAAAAGCTTGACTAGCTTCGTAATATGTCCATGCTGAAAAGATGTCACCTAACTGAGTATCTGGGTCACTCATATTCCGACATTACCAACTCATTATGTTGAGCTGGGCCTAGCTCTATACTCATCTTAGCACAGTTCAAGCTGCAGCTGATGCTCAACTTAATTAGCTCAGTTCAATTTGGAACTTATTTTGGGTTAAACATATGTAAGTCAGCTGAGGATGGACTGTTCACACATGCAGCCCTCTTTTTTGTTCATCATATTCTAATGAGAATTATATATTACGTTGAATTAGTAAGCTTATGTGTCAAAGTCCCTGTTAACGTGGGACATTGCAACAACACAGCATATGTCAGTACCATCATGCACTGTTTCATTATGAAGTCTTATATGTATATATTTTGAATGTTTATTGTCACATGTATATATGGGTTTCCTTCATGATAATGGTACGGTAGAAATTCTGCATGTGTGGTCAACACCTGCGTGGTCCTGGTCCTGGTCCTGACCGACAGCAGGAGTGGGCACATCCTACATCTCAATCTTGTCTGCCTCAGGAAACTGGTGTCATATTTTATGACAGTGTATGACAATTTGCCCACCCCTTGACAGACTGATGACAGACAGGACAAGGGACTAGTTTAGAAACTTAATTGCCAGTTTAAGGGGTTTGGTGTGTGAAAGTACATGTACCATCATAAACTTGGAATATATTGAATTTCCAGACAAGAACAGAATATTTTGAGAAGTTTCTAGTAATTTTTGACTACATGTACTTGTACTAAACAGAACTTTCAGTAGTATTTGGTTAGTTTGACCATTTCTCATTCTGATATTGCTGCTAACTCAGCTGACAAATGCAGGGGGTGGGTTGGTTTTGGATAGCTGGGGTGCTTGAAGTTGTGGAGGTGGCCACCTGTCCTGAGCAGGTTTAACGACATGAAACAACAGTTTTGGCCCCCTATATAATGTAGTTTGTTAGATTTTGTTGCTCCAGTGGTACTATCAAATCATGGTGTCACATCACATCAGCTGTACCTGTGGGTGGGTCAGATGAGGCGATTTTTGTTTATTTTGCATCTTGGCACTAATATTGTGTGATTTATTATGTATAACCAGAGGACACATCTCATGCATGTAGTCGTGTAACTACTGTGCTGTGACATATCATCACTGTCTTGTCACTCAACATTGTGTCAGGCAAATTACTGTCACTTTTCTTAGTGATTCAAATTACTTGTCAGAAATTAACATTTAACATGTTTAATTTTCTGTTTCGATATTAAAGAGAACATCTGTCTTTGAGGGTTCAGTTTCAAGGCATCAGGTGAGAAAATGTAATTCCAAATATTGATGTCAGAGTGCCAATATGTGAATGTGACTTGAACAATAGTATATTTTCCTAGACTGAAATAAAATCCATAAGATACACACTTTTTAGCATACCGAGCTAGTCATCTGAAGCACTTTCAACTCAGCTGTTTCTGTTGCCTCAATTCCAATGAGTAGATTGTTGGGAAGCTGCCGGGGGTCGCCGAGCCAGCTCGCCTGATCACCATGTATCCTATGTCTTGGATGTGAGACTCTTGGAGACCTGATGGGACTTGGTTTGGTAAGTTGTGGTGCATCTGTATGCATGCACGCCCTCTGGTTGGACTGCAGGGTCCATCAATCAGTTGGGTAGGCCATAAAACCTTTATTTGTAGATGTTTGGTATTGGAACTTCGAAAGAAAAAGTAAATTTGATGTTTGGCTGGCCTGGGAAGTTAAATTTAATATTTTGGAGTAACTGGAAATTTATAAGTTTGGCAACAATGGAATTCTAAATCTTGCTTCATATTTATGAGCAGCTATTGTGCGTTTATTCAGTTTTGGGTAAAGAGAAATAAAACACATATTCCTGTTTGGCTCTAAATTTGTTTATTTTTGGGTTCTAATAAAGTTGAATTTTTAAAAAATTTAATGGCCTACCCTATGGACTAGCTTCCTTGTCTCCTGGAGTAGATGGACTTCTTGATCTCCCTGCACCGTATCTGCATTCTGCTGACCTGGACTCACCTGACCTCTAGCTGTTGGATGACACAAACATGCGTGGAACTGCATCTCCATTTTTGTATGGTGTATGTGTGAGTGGGTGGATGTGTGAGCATATGGTTGTGTGTGTGCTTCATGTCATTCATTAACAAAAAAAAGTAAAAAATACCAAAAAAAAATAAAAAATAAAAAACAAAAATTTCAAAAAAAATATAAAATGATAAAAAAATAATTAAAAAAAGTGAATGCATGTGGTTTTGTGTGGTTGGAAGCTTGAATGTTGTGTGTCTACCACAAAGTGAGCATGTGTAGGGAAGCCAGAGTGTGTGCATGTGTGTGTGTGAATGTTCACGTATTGCAAAGTGAGCATCTGAAGGGAAGCCAGAGTATGTGCATGTGTGTGGATGCATGTTCATATCTCTCAAAGTGAGCATGTGTAGGGAAGCCAGAGTGTGTGCCTGTGTGTGGATGTTTGTGTTTGCCAAAGTGAGCATGTGTAGGGAAGCCAGAGTGTGTGCCTGTGTGTGGATGTTTGTGTTTGCCAAAGTGAGCATGTGTAGGGAAGCCAGAGTGTGTGCCTCTGTGTGGATGTTTGTGTTTGCCAAAGTGAGCATGATTGTGAAGGGAAGTCAGGTTGGGTACATGTGTAGTTTGTGTCTGGGCATGTGTGGAAATGGCTGTGTGTGACATGTAGAGGCAATTGATGGTTAACATTGTACATGTTCCAGTTACTTTGGGATATTACATGTAAAGTCTTGAGACATACAGATCACACCAGTCAGCACACGGAGGCATTTTGAGCATAAAACACTGGCAAACTGCCGATGATGGTCTTGGCAAAATAAATCTGTACATTGCTTGACTGTTCTGCAAGATTTTAAATGTCACTGCAGTGGGTGTCTTTATACAATTTTTTGTTAATGTACATCAATATTTGCCTCATCAAATTTGATGAATTACAGTGAAATTCATTTTTTTAATTCAGAAGTAACAAAATTGTTTTTGCTTTCAACAGCTATGGCCCAAAATTCAAATTGATTAGTATTTGTTTTGACTATGTGTTTGTTGATCAAGGAAATCTTAATAGTTTTGAACTTTCAAAAATAATGCTTCAAATATTTTGCCTTTGTTGAACTACCCAACTTTTCAAAGGAGAATAAAGAAATGAAAATGTCATTTGGGGGTATGGGTGTTTTCAAATGTCTGGTTTGAAAGAACTTCAATTTTTGATCTGTTAAAAGATTTGTCATATTGCTTTTGTGATGAAATCAGAACCCTTGTGGAGGCCCTCAGGGGGAATATTGAGAATCTGAATTTGAGGCAACTCTCCTTTGAAAGTTTGTTACACCACTGACAGGCACAACTGAGCGGTAGTCTGCACACAGGAAATTGCCAACCACTTCTATCATAACCCAAATGCTGATGACAATGAATGAAAATGGCAAAAGAAATTGACACATAGCTTCTCAGTCTGCTATCTGAACTTTAAATGAAGCAACAGTGGGTGTGTTTCTGCAAATATGTTTGGGTCAGGATTTTTGTCAATGAAACTCAGTCCGGGTTGACCTGATATGATCAGCATTCCTGGCAATATGAAACAATTCAGTGCTCTAATTGTCAGTTAAGTCTGTCAGCAGGTGTTTATCGGTATAGTGTCGTCCCTCATCCATCCAGAATTCACATTTTCCACTTCTCTGAAGCTGTCGGCAAGATTCACTTCAGAATTGGTGGGAATGTACCTTGAATGGGTCTCTACCAAGTTTATTCAAATGGTTATGCTTCAGTGATTTTTTTTATTTAATTTTTTGGCAGAATCTTAAAAGATATCCAAAACCGCTGAGCCAATTGCTCTGAAAATGCATAGGAACACTTCTGAGGACCCCTAGATCTTGATTTGTACATGAGGTGGCACTACCATTTTTTCTCTGTTTTATGATTTTTTTGTGAATGGCTATGTTCAACTTGTTCTCCAAAGCCACCAATGAGATTATTCTGAAACAAAGTGGATATGTAGCTTTTACGAGGTAAACAGAGTTGTTTACCACTAACTAGTGATACTGTGGATCCCTGATTTTTAATGAATTTTTTAATTTGGGTACTTGTCGGTATATCAATGTATGCATTTCTGGATCATTACTGTTCAAGTCAATGGGGATTGCAATAGAAATACACATTTTCAACTTCTCAAAAACTGTAAATCAGATTCACTTCAACTTGGTGGGAATGTACCTTAGGTGGGTCTCCACCAAGTTTGTTAAAATGGTCCCTGCACCATTGTAGTTTAGATTTTTTTTCAGTTTATTTTTTGGCAAAATCTTAAAAAATCTTCTCTGACAATGCATGCTCAGCTGATTGCTCTGAAATTGCATAGGGAAACTCCAGGGGACCCCTAGACTTTAATTTCTTCAACAGGTGGTGCTGCCATTTTTTTCTCTCTGTTTTTTATTTCAAGAATTTTTGTATGTTAAGGCTTTTTTTCAAATTTTTCTCCAAAACCATAGCTGAGATTGTTCTGAAACATAAAGGATATGTAGCTTATGGGAGGGGTAAACAGTGATGTTCGCTATACAGTAGTGATACTGAGGATCCCTGATTTATTAAAAATTTGTCAATTCAGCTGCTTGTTGGTTAATATAATGCATGCAATTCTATTGATTACATGTACTACATTATAATTAGTCAATGGGGATTGCAATGGAAATTCTCATTTGCAATTTCATCTGGAAAACTGTAAACCAGATTCACTTCAAACATGATGGGAAGGTACCTGTACCTATGTGGGTCACTACCATGTTTGTTCAAATGGTCACACTTCGGTGATTTTTAGATTTTTATAAAAAATTTTCTTTAATTTAAAAAAAAATATATTTTTCTGATGAACCCGTCAGCCTGTTGCTTTGAAATTGCATGGGTACATTTTTGGGGACCCCAAGACCATAATTTGTTGAACACGTGGCACTGCACTTTTTTTTTAAATTTTAATTTTGTGTTTTTCCCCAGTTTCTACTTCCATTAAACAGGAACTCAGATTGTTCTAAAATTGTTGGAAATGTAACTTGTGGGGAGATTAATCAAAGTTGTTTAAGGTGGTAATACCCTTGCTCCCTGATTTTTGATTAATTTTTCAATTTGGGTACCTTTCAGTTACTGCATGCACTGCAATTGATTGTGTTGATATGATGTAAGTCAACAGAGATTGCAATGGAAACTCATATTTTTCACTTCCCCTCTTGACATCCTCTTCCCCTAGACTAGAATGGGACTTATTATGGGTTGACTGTCAAGGTCAGCTGAGGATAGGCTGTTCACACAGCCCTCTTGTTTTTAAACATTTACTGTAAAGGAAATGTTTTTTAAGGTTTGTCTGTTTTGCAAGCCAAACCTTTTGTAGCCATATAGACCTCTTCAATGGAATTATGGGTGCATTGTGGCCAGTATATGGAAAATTGTTCATTTACATGTGTACCTGTAGGCCAGGCTGTGGTCACTGCATGGTCACTAATTCAGTTGGTTGTTTCATCCCAGTGGGCTTCTGATGACCCATTGGTAAAAGTGATAAACAAACTGACAACAACTGAGGATCTGCAACCAAGCATGCATCCCAGTGTACAGAAATTGTAAATCTAGATCTGGGGAACTTTGCACAAAGCTAACTAAGAATACAACATGCTGTGTAAAAAGTCACCTTTGAAGTGACAAGCTGGCCTGATAGCCCTGTCATTAACTTTGAACTACATGTGTGGTGTGTAGCTAGTGTGAGAGAACTAGTGGACCTTATTTGTCATAGATGAAAGGCACGTACAGTGAAATGATTGGTTGGCCTGAATTTTTCATTGAGAAAAGGAACAGTGAAATCACCAGTGTGCCTGATTTGATACAGAGAAAATGGCATGAAATCAGTGGACTTGATTTGTCATTGAGACATGGCACTCTGCAGCAAGTGTTAGGCCTAATTTGCCATTGTGAAAGGACACTGTGAAATTGGCGGGAAGGCTGAATTGTCAGAGAAATGGCACTGTGTCTCATTTATCATCAAGAAATTGCACTGTAAAATCTGTGATGGGCCCAGTTTGCTAGTGAGAAGAGCATTGTAAAATCACAGTTATAGATCCACTTATGGGATTGTGCAATACATTATGACTGTGCAAGGCTTGAATATTGAATTATGTCATAAAATGTTCTTGAATTCTTTAATTCTGTCAAAATGTTTGATGACTGTATACAATACAGGCATGTCCCATGACAGCACAGACAATTCTTTTTGTATATACAAGCCACTGTGAGGTGAGAAATGCTCTTGACACTTCATTACTGTTGTCTTGTGATCAAGATATCAACTTGTTGCTGAAACTTGTCCAACCTGCCCATAATACTGTATATAGTATGCCATTGTCATGCTTACTGGAACATGTAAAATCCATAAGTGCTGGCAGGCTGCATGTACTCAAGTGACAGACCTGGTCAGTTTACATGGTAGACCTACTGGCTTTTAATAGCACAAAATGGTACATATGTTAACATGCATGGCTTGATCCACATCAACAAAATTGGGAATCAAAGTTCAGCTCTACAGAGAAGTAGGTGCCAGACATGAAATGCTGCAGATGCCAAGTGCTGGAGCTGTGTGGCTGCAAGCTGTGTGAAGGTTGGCCTCAACGTTGGATCTTGTTTGCTTCCTGCATGCAGCTGTTGCATTGATGTTGGTCGGTCCTGGTCGGTCCTGAGAACTGCTACTTTTTATAGTAGTGTGTGAGTATTGGCATGGATGGGCTTCTATATTCATATGTTGCAAAATCTAATAGGACAAAGCTTCACAAATCAGAGTCAACAAATCCTTTTTATAAGTACTTAATGTATGTTTATTGATACAACTCTAGCATGTACCAGTAGACAATTGTCAATGACCATGCAAATGTATATTTCAATGAATGAGGTGACCCGACGTGATAATGCAGGGATACATCATTTCATGACCTTTATGTAGAAGACTTCAAGTGTAGTTTTGTACATGTATAATTTGTAATGCATGCAGAGGCAATAAAGGTACAGTCTTGTGCTAACATGCCTACAGATGCTAAGACAGATTATGAATTTCAATCAGAATCTATGATGAAAAGAATGTGGCCATAAATGTGTTGATGGGTACAAGGAGAGTCACTTTGGCCAGAGCTGCTGAAAAGAGTTTGGAGGGCAGAGTGTTTTAACTTTCACATTATAACTTCTACCACAATGTTTTCCATTATGTGTATTAAATGCAGGAATCTTCGCCATGTATATCTTTGTACTTCATCAAACAATGTTGTGAATGGCCCTGAATTATTTTGCAGTCCGTGTCTGGCCTGGGTAATACCATACAACTGATGGGACATACTGGGTAATACCATACAACTGATGGGACATACTGGGTAATACCATACAACTGATGGGACATACTGGGTAATACCATACCACTGATGGGACATACTGGGTAATACCATACAACTGATGGGACATACTGGGTAATACCATACAACTGATGGGATTTACCAGCCAAAGCCTGCTCAGTGTGACCAACTACGTGACAACAAGCAACGCCACATCAGTGTGACTGAATGATGAGCAATATTACCAACCTCTCCCTGCTTAGTGTGACCAGCTTGAGGCTGACACTAGTATTCAAATGGCTTACCAGTAAGTGGGCTTCAGAGATGGCTTTAAAATGTTGAGACAGTCTACAAACATTGCTGAGATACATGTGCTTGTTCATAGCCTTTTCATCCAAGCTGTCAGGAATGAAGTCTAAACAATTCATATACAGTGATACCTGTTGCATATTGCCTCTGTCATGGAAGGCCAAATAGGTTTTTGTGATAACACTTCCAAGTACACAGGATTCAATTTTTCTGTGTAGATTTACTTTTGGTGACAAATTGTTGTTTTGTGTCATCACTTTTTTTGCTCAACTGATAGATAATTTCAGTTTTTCACGGTGCTACCCACTATGACCATGATGAAGGCCATCTGCCCTGATAGACCATTTGTCTTTTTGAGACCACTCTGAAAACCCCTTTTTTTGTTGTTGTTGTGGTTGTTGTTGTTGTTGAGTGTAGAGTCATGTATCTACATTTTAAGCCCATCTGTTACATAGGACCAGTTTTTGATGGCAGCAGAAGTGGTCTTAACAAGCATGTACCACTGTGCCCCACTGAGTAGCTGATATGTACAATTGTACCCTGCTGAGTGGCTGATAACTGGCAGGTACCCCTGTGCCCCTCAGATTGACCATGAATAACCAGCAGGTACCACGTACTGTAACCTTCAGAGTGACAGATAACTGGTACCATTGTGCCCCCTGATTGACTAATAACCAGCAAGTAAAAACAGGACCCTCTCAGATTGCCTGATAAGTAGCAGGTACCTCTCGGCTCCTCCAAGTGGCTGATAGCACATTTTTACTTGGTGTCTGTGAAGCCATTTAGTTGCCAGTCAAGGTGATTGATTCAGTTCTAACTTGCTGCAAGGGTATCACTGTGATAAAAACAGCAATATGATGACCAGTGGATCATAAGCTCATACTTCAAAGGTACCACTGTGGTAATGGACAGTTATATGGTGACCAGTAGCTCTTACTTCAGATTCATTTTGTTGCAGTTAAGTACTGATGGAGGAATCTGAGAAAAAAATTATCTTTCATGACCCTGTAGGGAAGGGCGTGTTTCACTTCTTTTTCAGTATTTTTCTATTTTTGCTCCGTCTGACCTTGTGGAATAATCAAGCATATTTTAGACATGCTCATAAATGCTGTTAGCTTACAAGACACTGTTATTGTTGACAGAAGGAGTTGCTACATACAGCAGGCATTAACCCCAGATTTATATGGAAATTTACAGCTGATAAGGAAAGTGATACGATAGAAATGTCTTTAAAGAACAGCATCATTTAGGGAGGAACCAATTAATCTGAGTATGTTGACATAAAATATCACCTTGATCTGTTTCAATGATGCACGTACAATTTGAAAATTAGCAAAGCTTAAAGTAACATACTGTAGACAGCCTGGTTGAAGAACCACAAAGGAGTTCATCTTGGTATGTGATGGTTATTCCCATAGGATTCCTATTTGACAGATATGAGACAAAGCCTCCCCTGACCTTCGCAAAAAAGACAGCTGCTTGCTGTTTGAAGCAAGAAGAAGGCCTCCAGCATCTAATTATATGGACACAACTAGTAGGATATCAAAGTCTACATCTCTCCCCAGGTTTGCCTTGAAACCCTGGGTGAAGAGTCGCTGAGCACTGTTTTTGTAGGGACTGATATCATCCAGAATTAAATTGATGTTGGTGCCTTCTAACTTAGCCCAATTTCATTGGGCACAGGGTACTTTCAGTGTTTAGTGAATATTCTGGGTATATAATATATAATACTCAGTACATATGCTGTATAACCGTGTTGATATGGCATTCCCACATAACTACCTCCATTGAACCATTCTTTTTTAAGAATGGGGATTTGGTCGAGTGGATATGTGCATTTCCCATATCAGCTAGGCGACTGGTGCCAAAGGTTGCAGGTTCAAGTCCCGCTCGTTCCGAACATGAAATATATAAACATACAGAAACTTTCATGAAGGAGATTGTACCAAGCACAATCTTGAATGAAGTCCAGCATTCATATTTTTAATGCTGCTCCACAGCTGTGAGAATTGCATGCACTCAGCAAAATGTTTAAAACATGTTCAGTGTTTAGGTGCCAACATATTGTGCCTGCATGGTCAATAATACTTTAAGAACCTCCGCTTACAAATTCTTTGATGTGATGCAAAATTTGGTCCCTTTTCATAAATTGTATGGTCCTGTATGTGCATGAATGATACAACTGTTCAAGCCAATTTACTGAAATAGGCCTATAATTTCAAACAAAACTTTTTGCATTCTGTCATGTGAAAACTAGATAAGGTTTTTTTCCCCCCTATGGACCTTTGCACTTACGTTTTGGTCTCTTTTGGGTAAATACGAACTATATATGTTTCAGCTATACATACCAAGGAACATTGCCTTTGGTCGGAATTGACTTGGATTTGTTTCATTAGGACTACGGTTTGGATATGGTAATCACACTGTCTAATTATGTGCCAGCTGTCTTAATGGCAGCTCATTTTCTGGAGGACTTTGCCTTGAAACTAGAGATACATTGAAAGGGCTTCTCTAATTCAGTCTTTCTTGTCCTAATTCAGTTTAAACTGGAGGGAAATAACAGGAATTTTATTTGATTGGAGCATGTGACCATCTGCCATCTTTCAGATTTATTGAAAGCTAAGCGGAAAGTGCTGGTGTAGGCTTTCTAGCTTGACCATTCTGATAGCTTTTGAAAGCTCATTACCTTTTGAAAGCTAAGTGGTTAACTCTTGAAAGCTTTCACTACTTTTTCATTACTAGCATATTATCATTTCTTTGAATGCTTGCGATTGCTTATTTGAGAGAACATTAACTTTTGGAAAGCTTTCCAAATGCTTAAGTAAAGCTACATGTACCTTAGCTTTCAGGTTTGGTAAGGGAAACCAGCCCAGGTATAAACCTGTACAGTTACCAATAGCACCCAGGCAGCCTGAGAAACGGCACCATCAATAGGGCCTGTATTTTTCCGTTTCAAAATGAGTGTTTTTCCGTTTTGGGAAACTACAAATTCCGTTTCATTTCCGTTTCACTAATTCTAGGGCTCCATTTTAGCACTGGTCAATTAAAAAGGAAAAACAGTTGATCTTATCGCCTCTGGAAAATGTTGATCCATCGACGAACGGCAAAGTGACTCCATATTGTTTACTATGTACGTTGACAGCCTCCACCTACAGACGGCGCTATTATCATTGTACCTCTGTTGCGCGTTATATCTATATGCCATGCAAATGAATGGATATGGTAGTAATGGGGTCTATAGCGCGCAAATGTCCGGCCTGTCGTTAAATTTGCTCCACGTGGTATCGATAACGCCGCCGACTCGTCAAATTTGGATCCAAGTCCGTGTGTTTTGCTTTATGCGATGACATATGTGGTGATTTTGAATTATTTGAGAGGCAAAATTCACAAATTCCGCTTAATTTCCGTGGCATTTGCCGATTTCCGTTCCAAATCATAAATTCCGTTTGAGATCATAGATTCCGCAAATTCCGTCCGTTTCCGCGATCGCGGAAAATTACTGGCCCTACATCAAGCCAAAAAAGGAGCCAAAGAATCCTGAGTTGCAACATATTGACCATATAGCAGGATTTTGGGGAGATGTTTTTATAAGATCTAGAGAATTAAACTATAATTCTAAAATGAAAAACCTGATTGGGAGATCGCAAGAGGCATCTAAAATGAGGAGACTTCCACCAAAATCAGGAGAGTTGACACCTATAATATATGTATATATATATATATATATATATATATATATATATATATATATATATACAATGTATATATATTTGTGTGTGTGTGTGTATATGTATTGAATGTGCGCATGTTTATATATATAAGTGTACAGATCACAAAAACCTTTTTGTGATCGTAGGTTACTTATTGCAGATAAGTTCTCTATCCCAAATAGCTTTATAGCATTTATATAGTTGATACATATCGCACATATCAGTTTTCTCACAGAACATTTCCTATAGACCACTCTCTTTGATCTTATGTCTGTTGTGGTGGTTGGCAACAGGAACATTTCTTAGAATCCCTGGGTTCAGTGCTGGCCAGTGGTTTGCTTCTCTTGTGTAGAGCACCCTCTGGTGGCCTACACAGTAAGTACACAGACAGATTGTCTCCACATATCACTTACATTCTCTTAGCGGTCAAAACATTTTGGTGCTCATCAATCCAGATATTTTGTCAGTTGCAGCTGTTGTGCAGAAGTCAACATTGTTTACACACCCAAGATCTTATCAGCTTATGGAGCTTTTTTTCATTTTCATGGATTCCATAGTGCATATGGGCTTCTTGAGTGATGCATACGGGGAATTTGTCATGTGCTGATAATAGACTTCCATGGTGGCAGGATTTGCTTACCTAGTCCTCTCAAGCCATTTACAGACAGCAAACTGTAGAGTTTGGAAGGAACTTTTCTTGGCTGGGTCTGACTAACATGTGGCCAGCCAATCTGGTATCAGCTAGGATATGGTACATGTCAATTTCATGCTCAGCTAGGGCTCAAAGTTCCAGGGACTGGAGGGAGGTGGGATGGATGGAAAGCACGGCATGCAGCCCCAAATGGGTGGCTAGGTGGGCCTTGTCGCCTGCTCATCCCAGCAGTTCAGGGTATCCAGCAAAGCTTTGATGACAATAATATGACCGCAAAGTCCATACAAATCACACAGATGTGCCAGTTATTGTGGAGAAAGGAGCTAGATTGACCCCTTAATTCTCAACAAGTTTTAGTGCTGATCGAATGTGGCCCTCTGTAGTTTTGTCAGCAGTTATATAAATACAACTGGTGTAAATTACAACTCCAAACTTCTGGGGGGTGATGGAGGCATGATGATGGCATACATGCCTAGCCACATAGTTACGCTGGCCTCTTGTTGCTGTGGTACTATACATACACTATCTTGCACCTCATGCAGACCTCTGCATGGTCTGCCATCGCTAAGACGTCCGTGGTGTTGCCAGTAATTTCCAATTATTGTTGGGGAAAAGCGTTGGCACAGGATATTCTAGTGTTGGACCTCTACCCCCAACAAAAAGCCTGGAACAGATTCTATCAAGCTTGGATGCCGCTTCCAATCCACAGGTCGCCTGATCTTGTATGTCCAACCAGTTCTTCCTGTGTTGCTTGTCGTTCTAATGGGGGAAACTATGAAAATTTACCCCCGCCACCCAGGGTTGTTTTGTTTTGTTGGCGTGTTTCCTGGTGTCTGCGGAACAACGTGGTACATTGCAGTTGACACAGGCATTTTGATGATATGATGAGCAATAAATTATCCACATATTTCTACCCTCTTCCAGTCATCTATGAACTTCTATGTAGCGCGATGGCTGCCACAGCTGGGTGTCCTACTTCTTGCAAAGTAATGGGGTCTTGCATTGCGCGATCACAGTACTGAAAATGGATACTTAATATAGTATACAAGTGGTATTGGCTAGGCAGCTTCAGAGAAGATTTTTATAAAATTTGGTCCCAAAAAGTAAACAACACTCATAGTAAATTGCAAAGTATGACTGATGCATGGCCTAGTGGTGGGGACCCATCCAAGGTGAAGCCCCATTAAGCTTGAAATTTTGGCCACTGATGTCTTTTCTCTGTTCTTTGCTTTCACATTTTCAATTGATTACAGATATTCTCCCCAGGTGGCAGTGGTGGTCAGTGACAGCATGCTTGAAGGTAGCGAGCAAATTGCCTGTATTCATCCTCATAGGAGGTCTCTGCCTCAGAGTCACTGTCACTTGATTCTGATGTTGTTCCCTTGCCACAGTGCATCGTCTTTAGTGCGGTCCAATCTGTCACAAATGCCAGTCTTATTGAGCAGCTTGACCACTGTCTCAGTCTTCACAGAGGTCCATGCCTTGACAATCCACTGGCAGACCAGTGCAACAGATTGCCTTTTGATGTTGCCGCTCAGTGTCGACTCCTTTGAGCCACTGAGCTCTTGGACCACAGCTCTCTTGTTGCATCTTTGCACGGCTTGTTCAAAGACACATCAAGAGGCTGCACCATGGAAGTCAGACCACCTGGGATCACTGTGATGTCATTCCTGTCGCCCAGACTTCTTTGGTCTCCTGTACCAGGTGGGTGGAGAGCTGGATGTAGACCAACAGTGCCCTGATGCAAAGAAGTGCTCTCTTGCCTCAAACTTCTCACAACCGAAGCCACCTGCCCTCACTGTCCATCCATCCCTTGGGCTGAGCATGCACAACCAATCCAGAAGGTAGTTTTTCCTTTGGCTTTATCTTTGTCTTGAAGATAACCATTGGTCTCAGTTTTGTTCCATTGACTGTTACAGCAAGTACCACTGTAAAGTGCTGCTTCTCACTCCCCATTGTGCAGACATTGATAGACTTTAATTGTACCAATGATGTCAACAATACATACCCCAAACATCAAATTTATGCACCCTGTCACACAGGTAGGCCTAAACATGAATGCTAGGTGTAGTTTCATTATTTATATTTATGTAATGTGGGCTACATTTTTAAGTAGGCCTATTGACAAAGGAACATCATATTCGCTTTATTCCATAATACATCAGCTTGGGATGTTTGTATTGTAAATGCAAACATGGTGCCGCCAGTTAGCAGAATGAATTGTCCGGGGATTAATGGCACCGAAACAAGTCTTGCGCTGGTTCCCCGCTGATGACCCGATTTTATAAAGGCTCATAATGCCTAAAAGTTTCTTCTAAATTTCAAATTTTATGAATATGATTTGTTCCTTTTATAAATTAATTTGCTATTATGATTAGAACTATGCAGTTTTTCAGTGAATGGTACGGAATAGGACTTTGCTCTTAGAATATATTGGACTTGATAGTGTTCAAACGGGACATGGACTTACAGAATTAGGTTTGTAAAGTTTCTCTTTGTATTAAACATGCACACACATCACAAAGCAAACTCAGGTTTGTAAGCGTCGAAAAGTTGTCACCCCCATGGGGTGACAGAATATTTAATAACAGATACCAAAAATAATGTAAATCTACATCTAAAGCAAATCCATGCAGAAAAATGTTTTCTTTTTTGGGGGAGGGAGGGGGGGGGGGAACCGGCCCCATGTAGGCCTTGACATATGTTAATAGAAGTAACTTAGTCTTCCTTGGCTGGGACAGCAACAGCCTAAGCACAAAACACAAGGTGTAATTATTATGTCTGGGTGCCAACCCACACATTTTGATTTTCCAAGAATTCTTTCTTTCTTTCTTTCTTTCTTTCTTTCTTTCTTTCTTTCTTTCTTTCTTTCTTTCTTTCTTTCTTTCTTTCTTTCTTTCTTTCTTTCTTTCTTTCTTTCTTTCTTTCTTTCTGAACAGTGAAGAAAAGCTCTAGAAATGCAACTAAATGTGGCAAGTTTGAAGCTTTTTGCCATGTTAATTGTCTGAATATATTCTTGTGTAAGGGGGAAAAGGGAGCATAATGTGTTAAATATAAAATTATTTGTTACATTGACACAAATAATTTAGACTGTAGTCATGATTATATATAATGTCAAGTCATATTCACATGTTGAAGTATTTAATGGAACAATCATCACTCAATACTTTTTGTGTATAAAAGCTCATAATCACCATGCAAACCCTGTTAAGGGAAATGCATGTTTGGATCCAGTGTGGCTACAAAATAGTTCTGCACACTGCTGATTGGCTGAAGATCAGGTTTTAGACAGGGTCCACTGAATATGCAAGCCTGCCTTTATACAGTGCTCTTAACTGAGCCCCATGGGGTCTGCCTCAGCACTGGACATGCTTGTATGTTTGCACAGCTGTGTGTGTGTATAGGAAGATTGGAGACAGGTTGGTCACAGGCCATTTTTGTATGTGGCTTGTGGCTCAGGATCCCTGTCCAATTGTCAAGGGTCCTGGGTCTGCTAAACTGGCAACAATAGCATCACCTTGAACAGGGACCTACATGTGATGAATTATTCTGCTATAGAAATTTGAAAGAGGTGATGACTGGGCTCTCTGTCTCCCTCTCCTTATCCCTCCCCCTCTTTATGTCTGGGCATGGACCTAATATCTGATAATAGGTCCGTGGTATGGGTGCCATCCCAGACATACTGTTTTCTCAAATTTTTTTCTGTCTTCTTATTTCCACCACACAATTTGTCCGGAGCTTTTCTCAGACACCGTGGAAGCTACAATGTTTAAACTTGGCATGGTAACAGAGCTAGTAGGGAAGTTGACTATCTAATTTGGAATAATCGACATGTTTAAAATTATGCAAATTCGGGCCTTTCTAAAATTTTAAGTCTCCATATCTTCCAAACTACTGCAGATAGACACAAAATTTTAATGGGTACATATAGGTTTGTGCCACCTGCCAATATAATGGGCAGTAAATGAAAGTTGTAGAAATTCAACTTATGCTAATAAGGGGCTTTGAAAAATTTAAAAATTGAATATCTCCAAAACTATTTTAGATAGAGATGAAATTCCAACTTCAATTTTTTTTCAGTTTGTGGCAAAGCTACATCCAATGAACCATGAACCAGAGTTATAGGATTTTTAATTTATGCAAAGTAGGTGGATATACATAATTTTGAATCTTGAATAGCTTCAAAACTACTTTAGATAGAGGTGCCATTCCGACTTCAATTTTGGGGTTTGTGACATAGCTGCATCCAATGAACTATGATCCAAAATTGTACAATTTTAATTTATGCAAATAAGATGAATACAAGAACTTTAAATCTTGTTATTCTGACCTCACTTTGTAGGTATGTGACAAAGCCGCATCCAATGAACCATAAACCAAAGGCTCTCTCTCTCTCTCTCTCTCTCTCTCTCTCTCTCTCTCTCTCTCTCTCTCTCTCTCTCTCTCTCTCTCTCTCTCTCTCTCTCTCTCTCTCTCTCTCTCTCTCTCTCTCTCTCTCTCTCTCTCTCTCTCTCTCTCTCTCTCTCTCTCTCTCTCTCTCTGTGTTGCGCAGCAATAACTTAAGGTGTGAAGACTGCATAATACTTGTCTTTCAACAGTGCCTGGGACTGGGCATCTCGGTAGAATCTGTTGTCTTTGTCTTTTTT